>CM062296.1:87847476-88374519 GCA_031216915.1 Pictodentalium vernedei | reverse complement strand
GAGAAGGGGTTCAAATTCAATGAGGGATTACCTGAGAATCGAGTTTTGGGCCTAAATTTGACAATTTATTCAAGGTTTTTAAGACTCTGACTTGCCCTTGAAAATGCCTAATTTAAACGCACTTGAAACATGTTTACACATAGCGATACTATTGTAGTAACAGATGTGAAATTTCCCGAGAGACCGAGTGATTTGGTTTTGATTTAAATTAATACGATGTCTGTCGTGAATGTATAATTTTATTACATCTGTCTTGTTCCCTTAAGAATTAACACATGACCTTTGCATTCTGTCCAAACTACCCGTGCTATTTTTCATATTCGGTCACTGTCAACATTTGGGTAAGTCTCTTTGCTGTTAGCCAAACTAAATTAAGCGAGGCAATGTCTGTTAACCTGCTAATAATTTAATATATAAAAAGTATCAATGACCATCATCATTAATTTTAACCATTCCAGCGGTACTGTTCTTTCCTATAGGGATGTCACTTGTAATAAACCTGGAGACCATAAAAAATCGGTTCCACAAATTATATCATTATTTAGCGTGCGCGCGTGTATATTGGGTTGATAATTGTTCCAGATGATGAGGAACTGAATTCTCAGGTCGATTCAATTGACTTTGAAAACAATGAAAATGGAACCGTATATATCTTACCTCCTACACGTATCTGGGAATTTCATTGATTCAAAGACGTCACATGCAGACTGCACATAAAACCATATACTGCCCTGTCAACATCAATATACGCTGACGGCTATGGGTATATTTTATTTATTTATTGGGGTTTTAAGGTCACATTTCTGCACAATGGCTAATCATGACCATGACAGTTTTACGGGTGGAGGAAGCTGGAGTACCCGGAGAGAACCACCGAGCAACGGCGAGCAACTGTCAGCTCCCCAGCGTACTAACTCCATACAAACAGGGTTAGCATTGGTTGAAGACAAGTGCACCATCGACGTGCAGTACGCCTTAGTCCACGACGTCACCGTGCCCCATGATGGGCAATGGAATGGGGGTGAAGTGTCTTGCCCAAGGACACAACACGGTTGCCGCAGGTGGGATTCGAACCGAGGACCTCTCGGCTTGCAGACTGCACCTCTACCTACTGAGCCACCGCGCCCCAACAGCTATGGGTAATATCCCCTTTGTTCATTAATTATTCAAAATGGCGGCAGTCGATAAACGCTTCAAGTTGAAAGATTGAGTGTTGGAAGCCCATATTTGGTCTGAAGTGCAGGTTAGGCAACTTAAAAGGCTTCATATTCTGTCGATGTGTGTCATGTTACCTTCGAAATGAAACTGTTTGGTATGTATGAATTTGCCTTGTTACAATTTATGGGGGAGTGCCTGTAGGCACTCTCCCATAAATTGTAACAAGGCAAAGACACGTGAACACATTGTGATAATTCTCATATTTAATTTTGATCGCTGTTGTTGTTAGTTCTGTGCATCGATGCAGCAGTCGGTAAGATGTATGCGTTACACAGTTTGTTGGTGGCCTAATATGGTATATATGGTGTCAGCTAATTCCATATTGAACTCGAGCTTCGCTAATAATCGCTAATAATATACTGCATCCGTTAATATGCGGAATTCGTCATTTAACTGGGATTCACCGTATTCATTGTTATAAACATTCGTGCTGTGTTATGCCAGTTCCAAACTAAGAAGTACTTTTTGTGCTATGATACCTCCACACTCGTTTACATTAGATGAGATGTCTGCGTGAATAATTTTCCCCAATTCGCTACAGGCCTGTAGCCAACATTTAAGTGTTCTGCTTTGCTTGTTTTGTGTGGAGGGGTGGAGTAGTTTTCCTAGTTTTTTTTTTCGAATAGAGATCTTACTCCCCAAAGTATAGCCAGCCCACCCCCCCCCCCTCCCCCTGTCCAATAAGCTTGAAATTCTTTGAAAGGAACTTTCGAGACCTACCACTGACAAAACTTGGAGATAGTACCGGGGCAGTTCCTTTCAAAATTACCTCGGTACGGGCGTTCTGTCCCAAGTCGAGTTTCGTACATGAACGATTCGTCCAAAAGGCTGATCTTTTGGGGGAGGGGTGTTTGTGTGTGGGAGGGGTGCCCTTTCAAGTGTTTTCGAAGGAAGATATTAATCCCCATAGCCTGGAACGCCGTCCTATAAACTTGACATTGTTTTAAAATAATTCCTTGTGAATCACCCGTCACAATGCTTTGAGATGTGGTATTCACCTTCATTTACTGAGAGAGATTCAACTTTGTTAACAGAATGTTTCTTATTTATGTTTTAATACGAAGAGATTGCATGATATATGCACAAAATAAGAGTGTTTCGTTGATATTTTCTTCTGCGTTTGTGCTTGCACAAAACGATTTCTTGTTGACTATTTGTAACAACACTCTTTGCAAAAATTCTGTATTCTTCACTTCATAATTTAATCGGGCCTACATCGGCTCGCCGTATGATCTGATAGCTTCTTAGTTGACGTCGTTTATTTATTAAATCTGATTTTCTTTCACTATCACGCTCGGCTGACATGACTTCAAGCTCGGCTAATATTAGATCCATTGCGGCCGATATGGACCAAGCCAGAATAGTCCCCTTTGAGGCGTCGTTACTTGGAGGTGTCAATTTGTTTTTATCGAAACCGTTACTGGACGAAATTGACGTGACAGCCGTTACTTATTCCCAGTTCCTTATTCGACATCAGTTATCAACCGAAAATCGGTTGATAACGAATGTCGAATAGGGAACTGGGAAAATCGACTGATAACGAATGTCGAATAGGGAACTGGGAATAAATATCGATTGTCACGACTCCCTCGACGAATGCAATAGAAAAAACTAGTGTTGTATGATGGAGTGGTTTGAAGCGGAGTTTTGGAATGATGTGGATTTAATGAAGACAATGAGTGAGAAACTGCTGGGAAGAAGAGTAGAAAGAAAGTTAAACGCAAACTAAGATTCGGAGTTGTAGGCTGAGGTTCATCGAAGTGAACGAAGAGATGGTTCAGCTGTCCAAACACAGCAGCGTCGCCAGTGGGGAAGCCGAGACGTTCGGATAGCTGAACAAGGAGAAGAGGAAACTTTGGGCTTTGCGAAAAGAATCAGAAACAATAACACTATCAAAAAAAAGTAAGAGAGGTGAGAACATTTTTTAATTATTTGTTTGGTTTTATAAATAAATACAGATTATCGTGATAACGTGCATGTCCTGTGGTTTGTATCAGATTCGAGGTGGTGTCCAGAATAAGATCTCAACGAGCCGTCTTTGCCGGCGAGTTGTGATCCCATTTTTGGACACCACCGAGAATCTGATACAAATCACAGGACATACACATTATCATGATAATTCATTTATCTAACAATTCTGTCACATAAACAGATTAAATCTTAACCCTTCACCCAACGTAACGGCCAAAACCGACCAATGCTATTCTCAAAAAATCGCCAGTTAATTTTCATTTTTTGTCTCAAAAA
The DNA here is from genome assembly GCA_031216915.1 of Pictodentalium vernedei. Lineage (NCBI taxonomy): Eukaryota > Metazoa > Mollusca > Scaphopoda > Dentaliida > Dentaliidae > Pictodentalium > Pictodentalium vernedei. Next base: position 88,371,054 of record CM062296.1, on the reverse strand, counting down.
CATGGGTTATGACCCCCTCGTTGGAACGAGCTCGTCGAGCTCGTTCCAACGAGGGGGTCATAGCCTATGTTTTTGAGACAAAAAATGAAAAAAATTAGTTATTCAAGCATTTTTTTTGCAAGTGTCGTCTGCTTTTCAAGATATGTAAAGGGTTAAATTATTTTCAAACATTTTTGGGACATAATGTTCGGTCGAAAACTGAAACGTACATAGAATGTATCTATGTGCCCGTTGTGATAGCCCGTGGCGCTACCGGAAGCGAGTCGTCTATATGATACGGAATCGGTACACATTATATGATACGTACCGTTTCTTGTGGTTTTCAGGCCAAAATCTATATGATTGTTAGATAAATAAAAAGACCTTCGGTCTCAGACTGATATGATGTTACCTCGGGCTGATATCTTAACCGATATGAAACTAACCAAGTAATAACCTCTAAATACCTCGGTTTCGCATGTTGTCTTGTTACGTTACCTCTCTCACACAATACTTGCACTTCACACCATATTCGTTTGGCATGCACCACAGTTCAAGTACTTGCAGCACCGAAGCTCTTCTCATGAGCTTAATACTACCCTCGTCTTCATTTTTCTCCACCCCAACCCCATTTTGTACTTGTACATGTACTCTGTAAGAAAGTCATTGAAGATTTCCTCATCTCACATAGCCCACGTGACTACTATTTCATATACCACACGCGACAAATTTGCACAGCTGATTGGGAAACTATTTAAAATCGTCTACAATTGTCCACCCCCCCCCCAAAAAAAAAACAAAACAAAAGAAAAAAACAAAACAATGGCTGCCTCTTCTCGTTTTGCGTTTATTAATACGGTCGAATTCGTCGAAGCAAATGAAAACAAAAACACTCTGAGGGAAACATAAGGCCATCTAAAACTTTCTTGTCAAAGAAGCTCAACGAAAATCGTAACATTTATCATCACTCCGCACATTACCGGACATATGCACTCTTTATGAAGGACGTATACCTTTTCGACAGGGATAAACACATTAACCAACGAGTACGGGCCATGGTTTTAGTATTTTGGCTAAGGTACTAGGGTTTAATATATCCCCTGGTTTTCTATGAATGAGAATGAAATTACTCTCAGAACCGGGAACTGGGAAATTTTCCGGGTAATATCAAGCAAATTTACGAGGGTGACATGACCCATTTATTTTAATGATAATGAGCATATTTCATTGGCAGTCTCCCATCTTCAAACGGTGAAAACCCAAACCCGCTTCAATCTCGTCTTTATTTTCTGAATCACACGCATTATCATCTCTACCTTCTCCAACATCAACACCCTCCTTTTCACTGCCGTCACCAGTCTCCTTTGCGTAAAGCAAAGGAGACTGGTGGCGGCAGTGAAAAGGAGGGTGAAGGTTGTGAAGAAGGTGTTGATGTTGGTGGAGGTACGGAATAGTGGTACTAGTGATTCTGGAAATGAAGACAAGTTTGAACTTTGAAGCGTATAAAGAAGATCTTGCTGTTGAAGGGGGGGGGGGGGGGGGGGGTCCTCCAGAATTGGTTGAGCGCTACGGCGATTCGTTGAAAATGATTCGTCAGGAATTGGGACTGTAAAAATTTCAGGCATGGAAGGGCTGACAAAATCCTACAAAGTTTCAATTCAGAAAACTTCAGTTCACTACCCAAATAGTGCCACGCTTCATTCCCGGTTCCGTGCTGTAGGTTTACCGGGTATCGGGGACGGCTTTCGGAACTGGGGACCCGGGAATTCCCATTTCCGGGATAAAACCCTAGTAGTATGTGCCGTAACATCATTCGAAAAAAATGGATTAGCGCATTATTTTTCAAATCAAAACGTCGGTTTAGTAGCTGCAATTGCTGTATACAACCTTGCTAGATTGGAGAATGAACACGATGCTTTGGGGTTGGGGGAAAATGATCCATCATGAAGTGATGTATGAGAAGGACACACCTTAGCCTCGAGGCCAGATTTTTTTTATTTTTCAGGTTTAACGCATGGTAAGCCTATATAAAACTATCGTCATGGCAAAAAATCATCTAGTCTAATTAATTGCGTTGAGTTGGTGATTTATTTATCATGTTATTACTATTATAAAAACGGTGGTCCCGACATGTGTAATCAGTTTTCGATGTGTTCAGGTAAAAGTTGTTACTTTTCTGAATCGAATGACGCACGTGCAGTGCGACCCTCAATACAGATTTGTATTTTGTCTAGACATTTTCACTTGTATTGGGAGATGTACGTTCTTGTTGTTTGATCAATACTTTTATTTCATATAAGCATTAACTAATTCTTTTTTTATTCAAATGTAATTTTAATTCTTCGTTGTTACATTTCGAAAATTGCTCCCCACCCCAGCCTGCAGAAGATAAAACAGGCTTGTTACTGAACTGAAACTGTTCTGAAGTCTGTATTTGGAAGGGGGGGGGGGGGGAGGTGAGGTGAAGTGGAGTGGAGCGTTTTTTCCGTTCTATATATATATATATTTTTTTAGGGGGGAGGGGGGTGGTTGTTCAAATATTTTAACATGGACACTGATATGAATTTGAGATATCAAAATAGCAGCCGCCACAGTACAGCCGCTGTGGACTGGTCGTAATCAAGCATGGACAGTGATGTCCACGCATGCGTTTACCAGGTACGCTAATAAAAATCATCATCAGCAAAATTTTAATTAATGAAGTACCGGGTTCAACCCTTTGCTTCATTAATTAAATTTTTGATGATTATTCCTGTAATTAGTGTTTGGGATCTAATATTATTGCATTCATGGAAATGTTGCCCACCCATGGATAGTGACCAGTCCAAGGCGGCCGTACTGTACAGATTCATAACTATCTTACTGATGTGAAATGCGATGTGGAGATACATGGGAAATTCAAACAGAACAATGAACGAACGCGAGGGATTCGTGAGACGCGGGTTGGTCCGTGCTAAGAAATACACATGGGAACGGGAAAACATGTTGTTTGAAAAGAAATATCAAAACGTGTCTGTAAGTACTAATTTAATTTCGTTTTCAATTATTATTAATTATAGCGACATTGATAGTCAAGTAGCGTGGTATAGAGTTATATTGTTCACCTATTATGTTGAGTTTACAAATGAATTTTGGGGACATATATAATGGCTGGTACACGCAGCACGCATTGTCTGTATACACACCCACGCGATATAAAGATGTAGATAAAATCTTTGTAAATATTTGTTCTCAACTATAACAGGATATTATCCTCAGCATCCATACATAACAAATGTGTTTGTCTTTTTTGTCTACCTGTATTCACTGTCTGCCTATCCTAACTGGCTCGGCTCAACTCACTCTTAACCCACTACCCGCGACTCAGTTGGTAGAGGTGCAGGCTGCTAGCCGAGAGGTCCTCGGTTCGAATCCCACCTGCGGCAACCGCGTTGTGTCCTTGGGCAAGACACTTCATCTCTATTTCCCGCGTGGGGCACGATGACGCCGTGTACTAAGGCGTACTGCACGTCGATGGTCCACATGTCTTCAAGCAATCTAACCCTGCCTGTGCTGCAGTGCGGAGTTACGATGTTGGGGAGCTGGCAGCTGCTCGTCGTTGCTCGGTGGTTCGCTGCGGGTACTCCGGCTTCCTTCACCCATAAAACTGTCACGGTCATGATTAGCCATTGTGCATAAATATGTGACCTTAAACATCAATAAATAAATAAATAAATAAATAAATAAATAAATAAATATAACCCTCTACCCAACGCAGACGATATCATAATTTATTATTTTAAATATCATTTTTTTTAATTTTTCAAAAAATTTCAACAAAACCATATCATGTGACCCCTTGTTGGAACGAGCTCGACGAGCTCGTTCCAACGAGGGGTCACATGATATGGTTTTGTTGAAATTTTTTGAAAAATAATATTTTTTTCAACTGCTGAATTTGCATATTACGCGGGCGGATGCGGGAGATTCGTTGGGTAAAGGGTTAATACCTTCTATTAAATAATTTAACGGAGGTTTTAGGGAGCGCTGGCTCGATGGTTAGGGTATTGGACTTCAAACCGGAGGATCCACGATTCTATTCCCACCAGGGATAAATGCATTGTGTCCTCGGGCAAGGCACTTAGTTCCGAATGACCCGATATAGGGGCACGATGGCGCTGTGTTCTAAGGCGTACACGTCGCGAGTGCTCGTGTCTTCAACCAATGCTAACCCTGCTTGTGTGGAGTTAGTACGTTGGTGATGCCGACAGTTACTCGCCGCTGTTTGGTGGTTCTGGCCAGGTACTCCGGCTTCCTCCATCCGTAAACACTGTCCGACACAAGGTGACCCTTATGTCGAAAGTATTGTTAACCCCCAATAAACAAATAAATTAATAAATAAATAAAATAACTGAACTTAGGTTTTTGATTTGTCTTTATTGAAAAATCCTGGGAGGACCGTTGATGAACTGTCCCACCCCCATCCCCACTTAAGCTGGAATAGAAATATTGCAGTCTTTTACCCAACTCAAGCAGCAGGCGATACTTGCAAAAAAGTCTCGAGCAAATCAAAACATTAATTTCTTTGTTTCAGAAACATAGCTTATTACATCTCATTGGAACGAGCTCGTTCTAATGAGGGGTCATAAGCTATGTTTTTGAGTCGAAATTTCAAACAAGAATAATATTTCGATGATGATTTTTTAACAGATAGCACTGTCCGGATTTTTCTCGTTACATTAGATTAAATTCGTAGAACCGATGTCATCATTCGAATAAACTGAAGGGGCAACCCTAGACGACTTTAAACGATGGGAATCTGCAGGTTTAAAGACTTTTTTTTACGGAGGCGAGAGCTCGTTTTGAGTGGCAACAAGGAAACACTCACTGAACGGAGTTTCTCGGCTTGCGGGAATCCCCGAAAGCTGTTGAAACAGTGTCCACGGCCTCAGAGTCATGACACAACGGGCATTCAAACACCATTTAACAGGCATAGTCTTAAACAAAAGGTAACTTGGCTGAATATTTTTTAAATTCGCATTGATGAACGTAATGGTGTCCGAAACACTTCACCCACTCTCTTCCCCGATTACTTACAACGTGTTTTCTTGAAATGTTTACACATCACAACCTGTGACATTGCATAGATTAAAAGCCAAAATGGCAGTTTCGGAAAAGGCTTATTGGTTCGGCAATGTCTAATAGGTGGTTATGACTTTAATACATCGCTCGCATGTCGTACGTAGAATAATACTGATTATTATTAAGTATTATGGACTTAATAATAGTCCATAATACTTAGTATTATTAAGCTGATTGTATCAAAACGGAAAAATACATAATTTCACATACTACAAATAAACGAAAGAATATTTACAACACTTGGGGGCGGGGGATGGGGCATTATCAACAAAACACTTGCGGCGTGGGGCTTCCTCTCAATACAAGAATTTTCAAACTTTGTGAAAACGCATGAAAAATAAACGCCCGGATTCGGAGTTCATATGGCTGTATTTTTTGCAGGGCTTATGTTTTGTTTTCAAAGCACGATTTATTGTATGGGTGGATCCACCACCCCAACCGTGTTGTCAGTGGGAATTCACAGCTTATGGTATCTATCAGATTAATGCTGTGTTGTCGCTTGAATAAGCATTATTTCGTTTCTATTCAGGAACAAGTACTGACAAAAAGTAACTGACTATCTCTATAATTATTTGCTGAAAAGCCAACATGCATACGTATTTCATATTCCAGGTCCAAGTGTCACTCATGTCTACTCACCTATCAACTTACATGAAAATCATCATATCAAAACCTGCCCCGATATGTGTTTCGCGACAGTATAATTGTTACCGGACACGGCGAGGCTCAATAATCAGGAATCATATAACTTCCCGTAACAAAGGCATCTCGCCACGTAATTACATAGTAAACCTGGAAATATTAGCGATTTGTGGAAAATCTCTCCACTACACCCATGAGGGTGTTTGGATATAATTAATGAACGGTGAACCCATATTGAAATACCTCATATCTGAAATATGATTTATATATGTCGGCCATTAGGAAGGTATCTTATTTACCTGCTTCTTTCTGGGAACGGGGGTCTTACATCAGAATACAAAACGTGGGAACCTACGAAGGTCCACTGGGGACAACATGTGCAGAGCGAGGATCGCGAATTGCGAAAATTTGCAATGCATTGCGAATATTCGCAATGCAACTGCGAATATTCGCAATTCAATGCAAATATTCGCAATGCATTGCAAATATTCGCATTCACATTGCAAATATTCGCATCCACATTGCAAATATTCGCATTCACATTGCAAATATTCGCATTCACATTGCGAATATTCGCATTCAACATTGCGAATATTCGCAATGTTGAATGCGAATATTCGCGATGTGAATACGAATGTTCGCACTGCTCCCACTACACATTTGGGCCCCAATGGGTTGAATGAGACTATTCGCAATGTTGAATGCGAATATTCGCAATGTTGAATGCGAATATTCGCAATGTTGAATGCGAATATTCGCAATTCTTTGCGAATATTTTCAGTGCATTGTGAATATTTGCAATGCATTGCGAATATTCGCATTAAACATTGTGAACGTTCGCATTCAGATTGCAAATATTTGCAAAGCATTGCGAATATTCGCAATGCATTGCGAATAATGCATTGCGAATATTCGCAATGCTTGATCCTCCCGCTACACATGTTTGCCCCAATGGGCTTCCGTAGGAACCAACGTGGTGATATATCAAAAGTTAGGAACCCTGAGCTCTCGGTCTTGTAGTCACAGGATCACATGTGAACTGTGGAATGTGTGAAGTTGGGAAATACGGAAAAACCTGAGAAACGGACTGAATACTAAAAATCACAATGGTATGCACAAGTACACGAAAGAAACGGAAGCGCATTTAGTCATTGAATATTTATGGGCGTTGCTAACACCCCTGAATTATCTCGTCATGAATTATCTCGACTTTCAATAAAGTTATCTCCCCTAGAATTATTAGACTGGCTAGGGAGGTTCAATTAATAAGCGTGTAATTGTTGAGAAAACGCCTATGACATCAGTAGAAAATAATGCGAAGTTTCCTTTTTTTGTTCTATATAAACGAAAACAACAGAGCTGTCTGTTGTTTTCGTTTATTAACATTTAAAAATGGAAACCTCGGTGTTGTCTACTGTTTTCATTTATTAAAAGTTACAAAATGAAACTTGGCTTTTTATGGCAGGTTAATTAAAAGCAACCGAGTAACAGTCCACTTTGGATCTTTGTTTAGCGCATGTGTTCTTTACAGTAATTTGCAATTTTTTATTCTTCCCAGGAAACAAATTAGAAAATCTCACATCCTAAACTTTTATATTAATGGAAAGAACACTGTCTGCATTATATGTCACTATGCCCATACCGTTGATATAACGAATAGAGAGAATAGTCACAGAACATCAAGAGGGCGCGGTGGCTCAGTAGGTAGAGGTGCAGGCTGTAAGCCGAGAGGTCCTCGGTTCGAATCCCACCTGCGGCAACCGCGTTGTGTCCTTGGGCAAGACACTTCACCCCCTTTGCCAACGTGGGGGCACGGTGACGCTGTGTACTAAGGCGTGCTGCACGTCGATGGTGCACCTGTCTTCAACCAATGCTAACCCTGCTTGTGTGGAGTTAGTGTGTTGGGGAGCTGACAGTTAGTCGCCGTTGCTCGGTTATTCTCTCCGGGTACTCCGGCTTCCTCCACCCGTAAAACTGTCACGGTCATGGTTAGCCATTGTGCAGAAATATGTGACCTTAAACACCAATAAATAAATAAAATAAATAAATAAATAAATAAATACACAGAACATCAAAAGATGACCAGAGCGGTGTTTTCATATTTATGAATGGATTTAAACAAAGAATAACAGTCAGACTTTCAAACTGATTGGGAAAAATTGTGAAAAGTCAGCCTCTGTATTTTGATAGTACTCTATAGGAAAATGCCTGAAGGTTTTGGATTGATGCGCACATCGATAATACAAAAATTTGCTAACATTTGAAAATTTCAATTTTTCTATGAAATTCCCATACAGTACGGGGAGAGTGGATTATGACTAAATCACCTGTGGAGTGGAGTTATCACCCAAGCTATAACTTTCGAATTTTATACATATCAACAAAAAAACACAAGCAATGTTTCAGCCAATGGACCTCCGGGTTTAACCCGGAGGTCCATTGGCTGAAACTTTGCTTGTGCTGGTTATTCATTTCAACAAATTTGCAAATATTGTTTGGGTGGAATCTCCACTCTGCGGGTGATTTTTGTGATAATACACTCTCCACGTGCTGTAGCTTTATAATGTTAATTTTGTCGCAGGTTTACAGGGGTTAAATTGATGTTCGAAATGATGGAGGAAAAATTATGTTCTTATCAGTTCTCAGCCGACAACCGGTGACTGACGTCTGAACCCCAGTTCGAACGTAAACCTTGCCACCTTATCAATGCCCTGTCCGCATGGGACTCTTAGGATTCCTGAAGGTGCCTGTGGCTTAGAACGCCAAAGGGTAATCAACGATAATTCACTGAAAAGATTATTTATTTACATGTACGAAGAAATAAAATATGAAACAAATTACCCACAAAATTATCCATAAGTATACACTAATTACGCGGATAAAAGTTTATTCTTTAGGGCCCTCGACGTCTCCCACAGCAAGCTGTGTCCGCTGGATCAACCTCCCATCATCTTCATTTTCTCACGGTTTGTGATATATACAGAGTGTCTATTGACTTCTCGTTGCTTCCTCCTCGCAGGGTTAACTTCACAGTCATTCGGGCTTTACACATATAAATGTTCTGCTTGTGTGACTCTATCAGCGTTCTCACAGTTCAATCACAATTCAATCGGCGTCTACCACAGTTCACGATCACTTTGTGCCTTGCCTGGCTCTCACGAGGTTAAGTTATTCTTCGCCTTCAGATATATATTTAACAAAGCTTACATAAAAATATTCTGCAAAGTGTTCTCAACATTACCAATTTTCGCACCGCCTAAATCTATGTTATCTCGCGAGCTATTCAAGCGCTTACTCAAGCTCTTAATACGTTTTCTAGACCCCAACTTTGCAGCTTTTACTTCTTTGGCTACTATGCCACTACGGTTCGCAACCGTTAACAAACTACTATCGGTTCATTACAGCCCTCACAGGGTTACGACAATACGCGGACTTTCAATCTCGGTGCCTATGACCCTCGAGGCTAAACTCGGACCTTCCCTGAGTGCTCTCTGACCAACTGCCCCTCAGAATTCTGTTTCACTCTTTATACAGTCGGAACGCAAAGTTGAAACATATTAATTCTGATTTAACGAGTGCTTTGTAATTTGATATGGATAGAGATATTAATGCGTATTTTGTTTGAGTTAGACTCGCATGACATTTCGTGGACACTTTTATTATTATGAGCTCGTGTTCTGCGATGTCTGGTAACATATCCCGGAGCTCTCCTGGCTTCGTAAGATATGCCTGTTTTGAAACAACTAGACATTTTAATGACTGTCTGAAACGGCCAGAACACGATTAAACTGTTTACGTTCAAATTACCCGTGAACAATCGCTAATTCAAATCCACGATGGACAGGATGATATATTGGTCTAGTGTAACCATAAAGAGAAAATCGCTTGCCATGTTCGACACGGGTACGCTAACTTATCTCTGCTTCGAAAACGCGAAACAATATTCAAGCTAATTAGAGGTTAAGTTGACCGCATTATTTCTAATTGACCATTTAACCAGATAGCGTGACACAAGCAAATAAATATTATTTAATCAATGGCTCCCGAAGATTTCGCCAGCAATCTTCGCCATATTACTATGATTTGTGTTTTTTCGACAAATCTTAGGACTTGTGTATACTTTAGTCCAAGTTAAATTACATAAAAAAATAATAGTTGTAATCCCAACTCTTGGCCTCAAATAGCGTGACAAATTTACTGACATCTTTAGAAAATAAGTGGAGTTAACTTTTCTGTAAATCTCTTCCATTGAAAAAAATGGTCAGCTATGCGAGACTAGATCTCACTGTTTTCCAACATGGTGGTACTTGGGTTTAAAATTTCCCACAGTGTTCCCGGGTTGTTGACAGGCAATGCGATCTTGAATTCTAACCCAATACGCTTTCATACAAAGGATAATGTTGGCGTTCGAGCGGCCAAACATTTTCCGACAGACAACAAACATTCCCAACAGACAGGATCGGAGGACATCCCTCACCCCGCCACCCTCCTACCTTCGGGCCTGTGCGATGAGTTCTTGTGGCGGAATCGGATAATAGTGCACCAACATGCACATATTGCAATACCTTGTGCGATACAGCTGTTGGGACTGATTTTTAATAAGTAATCTTAACGAAGTGGATACAGACAAAGTTTTTCCCTCGACTCCATTGCGTTGTGAAAATAAACTGCCGTTTATTTTCACAACGCAATGGAGCCGAAGGGAAAACGTTTTCTGTCTCCAGTTCGTGAAGGGCCGTGATGCTTCGATTTTCAGAAAGTATGGAGTATGGTTTTCAGGCAGCATGAACAAATATGTCCCAAAGAACAATCTTATTATGCCAGTAATTGTTACTGACCAGTCAGCTTCAATATCTAGTGACCGTATAAGAGACTGTGTATCATCGAGCTGACCGTATACAGAGCTTACATACGGTCAGTTCCGACATTTTGTTTTTGACATCCAACGCTCGCTTCGATGTTTTTCCCAATTTCGCGTGTTCTACGAACAACAAATAATTTTGCGTGTGTGTCTGTTGAGCAACGTACAACTATAATACGTTTCTTTCAGTCTTTGAGAAATGTTAATAAACAAATGTAACTAAATACAATACATAAACCACTAAAACGACATGTATGTGAGCGCATGTTCCTATGTACTTACTATACATAGAAATTTATATTGTTTTTCATATGTCTCATAAGACTTCACGGCTGTGTTTCATGCTATTTTACACATTTGAATCAATTTCATGTATTTTTTGTTAACTGGTAGAGTGCTAAGCTTTCCTGACTACAAACTTTTGTTCATCATAAATTGCTCAGTTGCACTTGAATGGATAGTGCCTGAAGGCACTATCCAATCAAGTGTAACAGACCAATTTGTTGTGCACAATATCTAAATTATACCAGGTCCAAAATGCAACTTTCTTCAGTGGAGAATAATAGATAGGGCCATTACCAGTGCTTTTAGTAAAATCCATTTTGTGGCTTCCAACACTCCACCAGTTAAGATGCATAGTTGTGCTTACGAATGGTCGTGGTGTTGGGTGGGGGAGGTGTGCGGGGAGGGGTTGGGTGGTTTTGTGTCTGCGAATGATTTGAAAAATTATGTACATATTATACATAGAAATTTATATCGTTTTTCAAGTGTCTCATAAGCCTTCACGACTGGGTTTCATGCTACTTTACTCATCTGTATCAATGTAATGTATTTTTTTCTGTAAAGATGTATAGAAACGTGACACTATAATAAAATAATTTACTACTACTATAATAAAATAATTTACTACTACTACTGTATAGGAACATTAATATCACCATTAACAGTAAATAATGAATGAAACTGTTCCCACTTACCTTCTTGAAAGAATTGTTAATAAATTCCATTTGCCTCAGTTGTTTTATTTTTCCAGTACTTAACACTGAGTTAAAGTTTTGAATTGTGATATAAATTCCTGTTTATTGAGAAGAAAACTCCGTTGTTTCAGCGCCTGCTACTAGCGTGACATTCACATGACGTAAAACCGGGAAATTTCCTGATAGTGATGACAGAACATTTGCGCTAGGAATCTGGGTACACTTATGGTTGTATCTCTTTCAAAGGACTGGCATAATAAATACGTTATGGGGCTTTCAGTGAGCGGATATGGTGTGATATAAGGCCCCCCGCCTAATATTGATCTCACTTCGCTTTATATCACACCATATCCGCCCACTGAAAGCCCCATAACTTATAATGTACGGTGATCAGTATTGGTGAAACATGTACCGAGGATTTCCTAATCCTGTCTCCAGGGAGCTCACTTTGCCAGCATATTGGACTTTGTAGAACAGACATACTGCAGAGATGACCGTCCAGAAACGAGGTCTCGGAGTACTTAAAGATCTTATATACTACTCAAAGTTTGCTCAGCACACATCATTGTGAAATTTGCTTGTGACATATTTGCGATATTTTTGGTGGATATGATTGAGGAATGTATTGAGATGGTCCCCTGTGTTTACATTAGCTCTCTTGACAGGCAGACTTTTCGTGACAGACATGGAAAGCATGTACCCCTTGATTTTCATGGTGTTTTCGTGCACTGTCGACATGTACATGACATGTGTAGGGTATTCAATCTTCATTTCAACACAAACCATTGTGATTTAATGATTGAATATGGCAAATGCAAATGTAAGAAGACATTTGTCTGAAGCAGAAATGTGGCGGGCTGTAGGGATGGTGGATCAAGGGGGTACCCATCGTCAGGTTGGCGAAGCCCTCGGTGTACACCATACGGTGATCAGCAGAGCCTGGGCAAGATTTCAGCAGTATGGCACACCAGTAAGACGGCATGGTGGTGGCAGAGACAGGGCAACATCTGCAGCTGAGGACCGGTTTTTGATCATTCAGGCCCGTAGGAACCGCTTTGCCACAGCAACCTATAGCTTCGCAGTGACCTTCAGAATGCATCCCGGGTAAAAGATTCGACGCAGAATATCCGGGCAAGGTTGCACGAAGGTGGTCTCCGATCGAGAAGACCATGCATTCGCATTCCGCTGTCCCAGAATCACCGCCAGACACGATATGAATGGGCCATGTTTGATGGACCAGAGAAGATTGGCGACCTGTCCTTTTTACAGGTGAGTCAAGGTACTGCCTAGACCACACAGGTAGGCGTTCTAGGGTATGGGGAAGACCAGGAGAGCGATTCCATGCAGCCAACATTGCTGAGCATGATCGCTATGTTGGAGGGTCAATCATGGTCTGGGGTGGTATCAGCTGGGATGGGCGTACAGAGCCTTGTGTCCTTGAACGTGGTACATTGACTGCACAACGGTATATTGATGAGATCCTGGATGTCCACGTCAGATTGTATGCAGGTGCAGTGGGTGATAGATTCATTCTGATGGACGATAATACTCGTCCTTATGTTGCCCATGCTGTCGGTGAGTACCGACAAAGGGGGTGAGGGGATTGAGCGTATGGACTGGCCAGCAAGATCCCCTGACCTCAATCCAATCGAACATGTCTGGAATGAGTTGCAGCTTGCAATTTCAGCCCCTCCAGTTCAGCCGAGAAATGTACAGGAGCTTGGTGCCATGGTGGTCCAAGAATAGAACAGCATCCCACAAAGGACTACCAGGAACCTGACTGGGAGCATGAGATGGCGTTGTCAAGCTGTATTTAACAGTAATGGCTCTCATACTCGATATTGAAGCCATACCAGTTCGCTCCGTCAACTTTTTGGCATATTGAAAAATTTCTTCTTTTACCAAAAATGTCCATTTTCCATGGTTATCGTATTCAAAAGCTAAAAAATAATGTCAAACACAAATAAAGTCTTAATTTCTGTACTTAAATAATTAAAGATGTAATTAAATAAAAAAGTATATACACTTTTCATAACAATATTTCGACTAAAACGTAAAACAGGTAGTTGGATGGACTTGGTGTTTAGCAAACTTTGAGTAGTATATATTATGTTTGAGCTACGAAAAAATGCAATCGGTTTTCTTAAAAACGGATGCAATACACTCTACTGGATACATGAGCGAGGATAAACTCGATCGAGAAACAATTTGATACAATATATGTGTCCAGAGGCAAATTGGATTTCCGTTACACACTCCAATAATTGAAATTCGAACTAACTGTCTGTTCTTGCTGTGAGAAAACAACAGAACATGGAAACCCACAGCAGATTATGTTTACAAGCAATCAAAAGCGTAAACCGTCGATTCGGTTCGCATGACGAAAGGTCACACTTGTCATATTGTAACCCTAACCTGTTAACATTCAGGATTTGGATAAATAACGAATCCTTAGATGGTGGCTTTGTTTTTTTTTAACTTGAGCTTGCACCGAGTAATAAGGCTAGACATCCAGGTTAAGCGACGGAATGAAAGAAGAAAAATAATCTGCTATTTTAAAGTTATTTTTCATGACGTTCCATTCTTAGCTAACCCCGATTGGTTTATATATTAAATCAGTTCGTATTGGTTGACAAATGAGTACATAACTTGTCATAATCCCGTCGCATTCAGCCCTTTAGCAGGTGACTACATATTTGCAATCTTCAATGGCGGTAGGAAGGATTAAGGATATTAAAAGGGATGCCCTCAACTGCCAAATATTGTGTCGAAAACTGTTTGTTTCTCCCGTTAACTATAAATAAAGCATTACTACCCAGTGTAACACAAAGAAAAGAAAAATGTTTGTAGTTTTCCTGCATACGTGTTTGTCTTGTTATAACCGTCAAAATCTGGAAGCCATTTACGCAGATGAACTTGGAGGGTGGCATAGCTCTCCTCAATGACAACCAAACACGGGCTTAGTAAAGACTTATGATTAATTTATTGATGTTTAAGGTTACTTTCCGCATCTTTGGCTATATCATGAGGACAACATAGGTACGAAATCAAGTTTAGCCCATCGATCAAATTTTTGCTGCCATCTTACAGGGTTTTCTCCCCACTCGTTGGTTCAATGGTAGCTATTGCATTATTCGGTGGAAGTCCAATTAATATTTTCAACGCGCAGCCCTAGGGCTGCACGTTGAAAATATTAATTCGTCTATCCATACATTCACTTACTACACATCCTACTTAATGAAATAATGACGTATCATGTTCCTTGGCCGGAAAATAAATGTGTGGGGGGGGGGGGGGGGGGGTATTAGCTCAGTAGGTAAAGGTGCAGGCTGCAAGTCGAAGGATCCTCGGTTCGATTTCCACCAGCGGCAACCTCGTTGTGTCCTTGGGCAATACACTTCACCCTCTTTGCCCACGCGAGGGCCCGATGTCGTCGTGCACTAAGGCGTACTGTACGTCGATGTTGCACTTGTCTTCAACCAATGCTAACCCTGCTTGTGTGAAGTTAGTATGTTGGGGAGCTGACAGTTGCTCGCCGTTGCTCGGTGGTTCTCTCCGGGTACTCCGGCTTCCTTCACCCGTAAAACTGTCATGGTCATGATTAGCCATTCTGCAGAAATATATGACCTTAAACACGAATAAATAAATAATGAATAATTAATTGGTCTGAAAAATGAGCCCCTCGTGTTCAAATGGTTAATTGCTGGAAATATTCAGAAAGGGCGCTAATTACTCAGATGATAGTGATAACAATGTAATAAATTTTACAAAACTTTCTCATAAACAAACATATATGCAGGTACCCTACGTACGGTAACAGTGGTAGCGACAAGTTTAGGGTTCATTCCGAAACTGTAGAACCGAAGTCTGGTATTCGACTAGCAAATCGGGCCAGTATTGTGCTTTTAACAAAAATGCAATAAAATGCGAACATGATAATTATTTTTTTTTTTTCAAAATGATATCCTGAAAATTGATCTATTTTCTTCGATTTTCTAAATGCTGTTCCTGTAGGCGTTAATTTTTTTCAACGTAAATCGACCCCTCCAAGCCGCTTTACCTCGAGAATAGTTGTCTGGACATTGTTCGAGAAAAATCACAGCACCATCGTTAAATAAAGCTGTCATCTTTAATAATATCCACATATCCCACCGAAATAGAATCCCCCCAATAATGGACAGAGGTTCCATTTGAAATTAGCTCAACAGCTCAAAATTGGCAATTTGTGCAAATACCGCTGTGAAGATGTAGAAATGATAAAATTCGAATTTATAGTTATTCTCAAATTTGTATGGACTATAATATTTTCTATTATTGTGTTTAAATTTTACATTAATGGTTCGATGGGCTCATTCAGTGGAATAAATCATCCTATTATTGAGCGGTGTTTATTTATGACATCTGCGGAGAGAAGCGCGCGTGTTCCATTCAGCATCCATAGTTATTTATAAAATAGTGACAATTCGATTTAATGTCGTTAAACTCTTCAGATTCTACAAGTGTTTTCGTAGGACGGAAAAACAACGTTCCCTTTCTTCCATCGAGTACCATTTACTACCGATTACCGGTAATAGTTTGCTGCTGAAAAACAGAATTCTCCCATTCTTTGAGGACGGGAGTAAATTAAAAATACACAGTATTTCGTATTTTGGATTATTTTTATAGCAAGTACGAACTTTTAACACATTGAGTCGTGTGTCAATGAGAATAAATAGCCAAAGGTGGCCCTCTTTGAAAACAGACCCCCTCCATCCTTCGCATATTGACACACGTTCAATAAAACTGAATTCGTGTAATTTTTGTGTGCAGAAACAAATATATATAATATTCGTCAACCATAATGTCACCTTCATAGAAGGAATAAAGGATCTCCAACGATTCCCAAGATTATATCGAAATTTACAAAAAATCGACTTGTAAATTAGGTCTGGATGGAGCTTTAGTACGGCCCAGACCTAATTTAGTGGACGGGTTTTGTAAATTTCGATACAGACAGGGGACGAGTTGAAGATTTTATTTTTTATATGGCCTCAAACACCTTAAAAGACACTTATACACACTAAAAACTAAAGTGTTAAAACTGACACTTTCAAGGTGTTAAACCCATTCTAACTCTTAGGGTTTGATTTTAACACTCAAAGTACAATGCTTTAAGCACTTAGACATTACAATCGTCAGACATCTGAAACTTGAATGGATGGCACTTCCATGTGTCTAGCATTGATGCTTCTTCCAGAATCGTCCATAATTTGATTTGCGCGTGGTGGGTACACAATTAAAAGGATACAACGCAGATGACGCGGGTCAGGCTCGAGAGTTCGAGCCCGATCCGCGTTATCTGCGTTGTTTCCTTTTAAGTGTCGCGACATCACACTTGTCAAGTGGTATTATAGTAACACCTGCCAAGTTCTGGGATATCTACACTTGAACAATGTGCTAGTTCAGCACTTGGTAAGTGTTAAACACAGCACTTCAAGTGTAGTTTTTAACACTTTAGTTTTTAGCGTGTACACATTAAAGTACTCTGGGCGCCATTTTTGTTAATTCATGGCCGTGCATTACCATTTTCAATAACTGGCAAGGGTAGCGGTGGCTTAGTGGTTACGGCATTGGACTTCAAACCGAGAGGTGCACGGTTCGATTCCCGCCAGGGTTAACTGCGTTGTGTCATTGGGCAGGGCACTTAATACCGATTTCCCACATGGGGCATGGTGGAGCTGTGTACTAAGACGTACATCAGGTAGATGATGCACCTGTCTTCAACCAATGCTAACCCTGCGCGTGTGGAGTTGGTACTTTCTGAGTCTGACAGTCGCTCGTCGGTGCTTCGTGGTTCTCTCCGGGTACTGCGGCTTCCTCCGCCCGTAAAACTGTCCGACAAGAGGTGCCCGTGGCTGTAGAAAGTGTCGTTAAACTCCAATAAATAAATAAATATCTAAATAAATAAATAAATTTAAATAAATAAATAAATAAATAAATAAATAAATAAATAACAGGAAGACGGGTCAGATCATATCATAAAAGCAACCAATAATCCGAATCACTACGAATGTTGTTTTAACCCTAATTGCCCAATCGGCCAAATCTACCCAGACCCACCCGAAAAGTAATCCCGTCAAAATCCCAGAAGGGCATGATTCACCCCGACATAATCCACACGACAAAATCCCACCTCGACAAAATCACTCTTGACAAAATTTCGCCATAAAAATCCCATCTCCGACAAAATGCACCTGATGGCCATCATTTAGTCAAGGGCGAAAAACACCTGTATATTTTCAATTAATGGGCAACTGGGTTGAAAAAAGAAGCCCACGGATTGTTTTATAATTTTTAACATTAAAACTACGTAAAATGCAAGACAATCAAAAAATACAGCTACACAGCCTTTACATTGCACGCCGGATACCTATCAGACATAAATATGTACATATATTTCCCAGTTAATAAAATTTAAAAACGTATAGCCTTAGCACCCTGCAAACCGATATTAAAATAACTTCATTTCAAACAGCAAGTTTTTGCCATCATGCAATTAATAATTTAATCAATTCAGTCTTGTTTGACAGAGCACAGAAAGCTCAGTCAAACAAGATTAAATTGATTGAATTTATAGTAGTATTATGAGGAAAAATATACTTGAAAATTTGATTTTCTCATTAGCAGTGTCATGAGTGTATATGTTGTTGAACCACAGTAAAAGATTCACACAGAATTCAGTTATACAGCTAGGGCTGCACGGTATATCGATAAACCGATATATATCGGTATTCAAACCAATATCGATTGAATACCGGTGTAATTACAAAAATATCGGTTTATCGTCATTATTTATTTACCCACAATTTAATTTTCAAGATGTCTTGAGTTTTTTAACTGTAGCCCCGAATGAATAATATTATTCCTTTACCGAAGGAATCGTTTGCATGTGCTCACGTAATAAACAATTTAAGCAGTTGGAAAAATAATTTTCAAAAATTTCAACAAAACTATATCATGTGACCCCTCATTGGAACGAGCTCGTTGAGCTCGTTCCAATGAGGAGTCACATGATATTGTTTTGTAGAAATTTTTTGGGAAAATCTGATAAACTAATTTTTAAAATAATAAATTTTGATATCGTCCGCGTTGGGTAAATGTTTTTCGAACCACATCATCAAGGCATGCTAATTCGTTCCGACTGTGATGCCTCGAGTCTCGATTGTGGTACTTTTGTTTATATATCTGAACAGTTTTCGATATACCGGTATACCGCGGTATTTTTTTGAATACCGATACCGGTATTCAGTTTTGAATATCGTGCAGCTCTATATACAGCACCTACATAGCACATCAGATATGTATTTTTCAACCTTATATTTGATAATTATTGAAAGGGATTTTGTCGGAGTGGACTTTGTTGGGGTGGATTTTTGTGAGTGGAGATTTTGTCGAGGGGGATTTTGTTGTGGACCTACCAGAAAAAAACACCGTTGGACCTTTACCTGACCAGGAATAAACACCCGCAAAACAAAAAGTTAGTTAAATGACTCAATATTTTATGTTAGTCTCAAAATTATAGATTATGCTCCTCCTATGGAACGAGCTTGTTCCACAGAGAGATCAATAGCTATTTTTTGGCAAGACAAAATATCAAATTTGTAGAGCTCTTCGAAATTCGATTCACTTCGAAATTGCTCCAGTGATTCGATTCGAGCCCAGCCGTGTCGATTCAGAAATATTTGAATCCTCGGGATGTTCCCAAAACCAATACCAAGTATCTATTTTAACACTTCTTCTACAACCATGTCTCCTGTACATCCGATCTAATGGCGGAAGAAGAGTTCATGGAGGTTCCGCTCCTGAAACTACTTTGATTCCACTCTGGTATATTCCGTTTTTGGATTTACTTGCCCAAACAGAAGATTCGTCTTTGAGTACATACAATACTTGAGCAACACTTTCACAATTTACGCTCATATTACAGCAGTACAGGGTATGCCATGCCACGTAGACTTGTTCACGCGGGATAGATCCACAAAGCCGAATGTGTCCGCAGGCCGAGTTTGGTCGCAAAAACGCGAACCGTTTGTTTCCGCACATTTGCTATGTACGAAGACCAACCCAACACACCAAAAAACAACCGACCTTCTTTACACTGCAGGCTCGACATCACCTGCTATCAAGGAATTACTTATTAACTCAAATAGCCAACTAATCTTGCCTCGTAGCTTATCATCAGCAACCTTGCCTCCTACCTCAAATCAAAATACCTCGTTTATTTCGTTCGCTGGAATCCTTTGATGTCGCATCCGGAATGACTGCACAAAGCCAAACTGTAAACTAGACTTTATGATTCTGGAGAATCATGGCTTTTCCCGATTTGATTCCATGATTTTTCTTGACCCCATAGTGTCTGATGAATTGTTTTTAATTGTCTCACTAAAGTTCCTTCATTGATGTTATGAGAAAGGTGAGTATAGTAGTCTCAAATGACTCGGTTTGGGTTTGATAAAAAATGTTTAGGTAAAACCCATCATTAATGGTAGAATGGGTTAATATCAATATCAATGTTTCCCTATCAGTTTTGCGTCCGGTAAAAGAAGTTACGTTTCTCTGTGGCATTTCCATTTGATGTTGTTGGTGTCCAAAAATAGACTATTTCCTCAATTTTTTTTACATTTAGCAGCCCATGAAGGGTTAACAAATGCCTACCAGAATAATTGATCCATGCAACTGGTCATATGACACCAAGACCTATCAACGGCCATTTTCTCTTGAAAACCCCACAAAATGTTTGTAGAAATCCAGGGAAAACGATTTTTTAAGCTTTTGATGGGTATCCCTGTTAACCTCCCCAACAGGGGTTAACGCTTGGCTTTTTGAATACCTTTATTACTTACAAAAATGGTCCTCTGTGTATTCCACTTCAAACAAAGGAGATTATGTTTATCTCTCATGTATACATTAGGTGCTGTGGCAGCTTGTAGATGGTTAAAAAACGCTCACCGGAGTATTTTGTCCATGCAAATTGTAATGTCACATAAAGACCTACGAATAGTCAATTTGTCTTGAAACCCTACAAGTTACCGTTAGGGAAATTCACAGAAAATGGGAATTTAGAGCTTTCTAGGGATATCTCTCTTTAGCCTGCCCAAAATGGGTTAAGACGTGGAATTGTGAATACCCTTACTACTTACAGAAATGTTTCCGTATAAATTGTACGCGCGATAAAAGAAGGCACTTTTCTTTGTGGTGTACCCTTTTGGTGCTGTTGGTGTGCAAAAACAGTCCATTTTATCGCAATTTTGACCTTCAGCAGCCCGGGGAGGGTTAACTAATGCTGACCGGAATATTTTGTTCATGCGACTTGTAATGTCACACCAAGACCTGCAAATAGCCGATTTTTCTTGAAAACCTACAAGATGTTGTTAGAGAAATCCACAGAAAACGGGTATTTTAAGATTTTAATGGGTATCTCTCTTTAACCAGCCCAAAATGGGTTAAGACGTCAAATTTTGAATACCCTTACCACTTTCAAAAATATTTTCCGATCAATTTTGCGTCCGATAAATGAAGGCCCATTTCTCTGTGGTATATCGTTTGGGTGCTGTTCGTATCTAAAAACAGCCCATTTTATCACATTTTTTACGTTTAGCAGTTCGGAGAGGGTTAACTAATGCTGATCTGATATTTTTTATCCATGCAACTTGTAATGTCACATCAAGACCTGAGAGTGACCAATTTTTCTTGAAAATCTACAAGACTCGTTTAGAGAAATCCACGGAAAACATGAAGTTTTGAGCTTTTTTGGGGTATTGCTGTTTAACCAGCCCAAAACGAGTTAACACTTGGTTTTCTGAACACCCTTATTACTTACAAAAATGATCCTCGGTGAATTCTACTCCCAATGAAAGAAGTTATGTTTACCTCTCGGGTATCGTTTGGGTGCTGTGGGGGCCTGAAACCGGCCCATTTCATCAAAATTTCGATGTTTGGCAGCCTGTGGAAGGTTACCATATGCATCGCCTAATATGTCGTGTGAATCAAAAGTTGTGTCACAGGCAGGTCTAGTAATGATGAATGTTTAAAAAAAATCCTAAAGACGTGTTTCGAGAAAGTGCCGATAAACCCCAATTTTGGCAGTTTTTTGCCAATTCTGGCGAAATAAGGGTTAAATCGAAAATTCCGCTTCGGTACATTTTTAGAATTTTTGCCACTCTATGCGTGTGCCAAATTGTGTGAAAATCGGTTCGAAAATGGCTTCTGAATCGTACGGACAAAAATGTGTGGGAAAAAAAAAAAAAAAAAAACCAAAAAAACTAGACTTTATGATTCTGGAGAATCATGGCTTTTCCCGATGAGATTCCATGATTTGTCATGACCCCACGGTGTATGATGAATTGCTTTTGACTGTCTCACTGACGATCCTTCATTGATGTCATAAAAAAGGTGAGTATAGAAGTCTCAAATGACTCAGTTTGATAAAAAAAAATTGTTTAGGTGAAAACCATCATTAACGGTGGAGAGGGTTAATATCAATATCGTCGTCCAATAAGTTAATGACCGACAAAAGGAGTTATGCTTCTTTGACACCTACCCTCTGAGTGCTGTATCTATTTGAAAATGGTCCGTTTTATCTCAAATGTATCCAAAATGTTGATATCTGGCAGCTTCTTAAGTGTTAACAAGTGCTAACAGGAATATTTATTCATGCAACTTGTAATTTCACATCAAAATCTATGAATGGCCATATTTACTTAAAAATCTCCGAGATGTTTTCAGAGAAATCCAGGGAGAACATGAATTTTAAGCTGTTGATGGGTATAATTGTTTATCCAGTCCAAAACGGGTTAAGGGTTGTTTTTTTAATACGCTTATTACTTATAAAAATAATTCTCAGTGAATTCTACTTCTACTTATGTTGATTTCTCCTCTTAACTTTGGGTGCTGCGGGAATGCAAACACAGCCCACTTTATCAACATTTTGATGTTTGAGAACCAGCATAGGGTTAACAAATGCTTACTGGAATATTTTGTACATGCAACTTGTAATTCACACTAAGATCTGAGAATGATGGCCATTTTTCCTTGAAAATCTATGTGATGTTTTTAGAGAAATCCTCGGATAACATGAATTTTTAACCTTTTGGGGGGTATATCACCCTGTAACCAGCTCTAAACGGGTTAATGCTTGGTTTTATGAATACCTTCATTACTTACAAAAATGATCCTCGGTGAATCCCACTTCCAATGAAGGTGGTTATGTTCATCTCACAGGTACACATTGGGTATAATTGCTGGCCAAGTACAGCCCATTTTCTCAAAATTTGCTGCGTCTGGAGGGTTAACAAACGCTTACCAGCATCTTTTGTTGATGCAACTTGTAATGCCACTCCAAGACCTGCAAATGGTCAATTTCTCTTGAATACTTTCAAGATGTTTTGGAGAAATCCACAGAAAATGGGAATTTTAAGCTTTTAAGGGGTACATCTCCTTAACCGGGCGAAAATGGGTTAAGACCTCAATTTTTGAATACCCTTACTACTTACTAAAAATTTTCCCTATCAGTTTTGCGTCCGGTAAAAGAAGTTATGTTTCTCTGCAGTATTCCCATTTGATGTTGTTGGTGTCCAAAAACATACTATGTTTTTCGAAATTTTGACATTTAGCAGCTCATGGAGGGTTAATAAATGCTTATCTGAATATTTTATCCACGCAACTGGCAATGTGACCCTAAGACCTATCAACGGCCATTTTCTCTTGAAACCCTACGAGACGTTTGTAAAGAAATTCATGGAAAACATGATTTTTTAAGCTTTTGATGGGTATTGCTATTAACCATCCCAAAAGGGGTTAATGCTTGGTTTTTTGAATACCCTTATTACTAACAAATTTGGTCCTCTGTGAATTCCACTTCCAACAAAGTAGATTATGTTTATCTCTCGGGTATGCATTGGGTTCTGTGCGCGTCTGAAAACAGCCTATTTCAACAAAATTACGATGCTTAGCAGCCTGTAGAGGGTTAATAAATGCTCACCGGAATATTTTGTCTATGCAACTTGTAATGTCACACAAAGACCTGCGAATAGTGAATTTTTCCTGAAAACCTTCAAGTTGCTTTTAGAGAAATCCACAGAAAATGGGAATTTTAAGCTTTTAAGGGGTATCTCTCTTTAACCAGTCCAAAATGGGTTAAGACTTCGACTTTTGAATACCTTACCACTATCAAAAATGTTTCCCCATCAATTTTGCGTCCGATAAAAGAAGGAACCTTTCTCGGTGGTACACCAAGTGGGTGCTGTTGGCGTCCAAAGACAGCCCATTTTATCACAATTTTGACTTTTAGCAGCCCGTGGAGGGTTAACAAATGCTCACCGCAGTATTTGGTCCATGCAACTTCTATTGTCACACCAAGGCCTGGGAGTGACAAATTTTTCTTGAAAATCTACAAGACTCGTTTAGAGAAATCCATGGAAAATACGAATTTTTGAGCTTTATGGGGGTATTGCTGTTTAACCAGCCCAAAATGGGTTAACACTTGGTTTCTTGAACACCCCTATTACTGACAAAAATGATCCTCGGTGAATTCCACTCACAATATATGAAGTTATGTTTATCTCTCGTGTATTGTTTGGGTGCAGTGAGGGCCTGAATCTGGCCTATTTCATCAAAATTTCGATGTTTGGCAGCCTGTGGAGGGTTACCATATGCATCGCCAGATATGTCGTGTGTATCAAAGAGCGTGTGACAGACAGGGCTAGCAATGACGAATGTATAAAAAAAATCTACAAGACGTGTTTCGAGAAAGTGCCGATAAACCCCAATTTTGGCAGTTTTTTGCCAATTCTGACGAAATATGGGTTAAATCGAAAATTCCGCTTCGGTACATTTTTAGATTTTGTGTCCCTCTATGCGTGTGCAAAATTTCGTGAAAATCGGTTCGAAAATGGCTTCTGAATCGTACGGACAAAATGTGTGGAAAAAAAAAAAAAAAAACCCAACCCCCCCCCCCCCCCCCCCCCCAAAAAAAAAAAAAAAAAAAATAACTAGACTTTATGATTCTGGAGAATCATGGCTTTTCCCGATGAGATTCCATGATTCTTCATGACCCCACAGTGTCTGATGAAATGTTTTTAACTGTCTCACTGAAGTTCCTTCATTGATGTTATGAGAAAGGTGAGTATAGTAGTCTCAAATGACTTGGCTCGATCCTAATTAACACCATAATTATGGAAACACTGGAACTACCAGCGCGACTGAAGAGAACAATAGCAGCTCTGGGCATCTCTTGCCCTGTCACCTGGACTGTCCGGGATACAGGCAGGAGAGTCCATCTGAACTTGGAGTTCGTCATTAAAGAGCACAACACCGCCACACCTACTTCGGGGAGAGGTAGCACCTTTTGTGAGAGGAGCCCCTCTCACACTGGTCCTCACCCGAAGAAGCCTGGACCTGGCCCTGAAAAGAAGAACAGCAAGAAGAAGAGTCCGTCCACCAAGCGCCGGGATTCCAGGCGCCTGGAGGCCTTCCGGAATAGGAAGAAAGAGGTGAGCGAGAGGATGGAGCTCCTGGAGGCAGCTGCCAGTTCCCCTCCTAGTCCCACTAGTACACCCAACCAACTGCCAGCTCCTGAGCCGGTACTGTTGGATGAGGAACGTCTAGTGGAGACCGAGGAGGAACCGAAGGTTGACTTTTCACCACCTCCCACCCATCACTCCCCACTTCCTTCTCTACCGGACAGCCCGGGTGTGTCAATCTCAGCAACACGGCCACCTAAGTCTGCAGTCACCGCCGAAGAATTAAGGAGAATAATAGAGATGGGAAGGCGAGCAGTTGAGATGGGAAACCGAATCGCCTCCGAAACCCACGAGTTCAGGGAACAATCCAAGGCAGATCTCAAAAAGGAATTAGACGCAATCTAGTCACCAAACTCAACACTAAACTCAACATCGTCGACTTCCACATCACAATCTCAACCACCTCCAAAGAAAAAGAGCCGGAAGAAGCCTAGACGGGGTTAAGCCACCTCCCTCCTTCCTTTTCCTCCCCCACCGCGCCTTGACATCCTACAACAACAACAAACAGCTAACGAGGGTCGAAAGGGGCTTGCCCTCCAAATCGTCCCTGCGCGCCTTTGGCGCGTCAAACCATTTCGTTCGTCTCAAATGACTCAGTTGATAAGAAAATTGTTTAGGTAAAAACCATCATTAACGGTGGAGTGGGTTAATATCAATATCGTCGTCCGACAAGTTAATGACCCACAAAAGGAGTTATGTTTGTTTCACACATACCCACTGAGTGCTGTGTCTATTTGAAAATAGTCCATTTTATCTCAAATGTATCCAAAATATTGATGTCTGGCAGCTTGTAGAGGGTTAACAAGTACTAACAGGAATATTTTCCATGCAACTTGTAATGTCACACTAAGAACTGCAAATGGCCATTTTTTCTTTAAAATCTTCCAAGATGTTTTCAGAGAAATCTCTGCGCATACGCTCTTTTCCAATTCGACGTGACGAAATGCGAAATTCATGTCGCTCTTCATGGAAAGTGATGCCACAACTATTCATGAACAAGGAGTGAAAATTTCATGGAAATCTGCCTAGAATTGGCTGAGATATGGTGTTTTGGAGAGAGGAGGTAATTGTTTGAATTTGGTCCTTCCTTTTCAAGCCAGTTCGAAAAAAACGTCGGGAATGGGCGCAGAATCCTTCAGTGCCTCCTCGCTGGAGTAAGTCCACTTAAATGTTACAATTGTGTGTGACTGGTGGAGAGTTGACTGTAAATGGAAGTTGCTTCTTTAAGACAGCCACCAGGGATCCCAACACAACCTTTAAACCTACGAGAATCTCAGAAGATTAAAGTCAAGAGAAATTGGCGGTGATTGGGTTTCTGGCAGGCAGGAAAAGATTGACGAAGATTTGCATATTGGACATTAAAATAGCACTTCAGACATACACGAACGGTGTTCAGACCGCTGGAGGCAGCGACTTGAAATTTTCAGAACTTGTTGTACGAACCCTGGCCGACATTTTGGGATCTGTTTGGAGTGTCCGGACCGCGTGGAAAACACCACGCATCGCTTGGAATGTGAGAGTACTATTCGTCCCGACTCTATCAGTTTAGAATGGACACGGGCAGTGTTGTAGACGGCTGTAGAGCTGCGATTGAGCATAACGTCCCAGGTTTCGGTGCCACATTGCCTAACCAGCTCCAAAAGAGCGGCGGGGGAGGGGTATCCTGACACTATCTTTAAACCTTAGATAATCGTCAGAAGTTGAAGTGAAAAGAAATCGGCGGTGAGTAGGTTTTTTGGCGGGTAACGATTAACGAAAATTTGCCAATTAGACATTAAAATTGCGTGTCTAGACCGCTGAAGGCAGCGACATCTAATTTTCAGAACTTGTTCTACGCACCCTGGCCGACATTTTGGCATCTGTTGCGAATGTCGAGGCCGCGTGAAGAACACCACGCATCGCGTGGAAAGTGAGAGTACTCTTCGTCCCGACTCTATCAGTTTGGAATGGACGTGAGGACTGTTGTAGACTACTGTAGAGCAGCGATTGAGCATAAAGTCGGAGTTTTTGTGCCAAATTGCCTAACCGGCTCCAAGGTATTATTTTTCGTCTGTACATCGCCCAGATCGCCTGTAGTTTATACAGTCACCATACGTTGACGTAGCCTTTTGTCATTTTCGCCACTTTCGACCCAGATTTGAGGGTACCTTCCTTCAACCCCATTTTATAGCAAAATCTAGCCATGCTCCCAACAGCGCCCTCTCCCCGTCGGCCCGGGTGCTTCTAAAAATAGAAAGGTCAATGGGGAGGGGCCCGTTAGCAAACAAACGGGGGCAGGGCAGGTGTACTTGGTGAACAAACAGTTGTGTGAACATCCCCAGAAGTGAAAACCTTTGCTCAGTGGCTGTAATCAAGATGTTAATTTAGACTCCCATTACGGCCAAGATACTACAGAATGCAAATGGGTGGGTGGCGGGCATCATCACTGGATCTAATGTTGTATTTCATGTTTTCTTTTTTTCTTTATATTCTATGTATTTTTTTTTATCTCTCTCTCTCTCTCTCTCTCTCTCTCTCTCTCTTTCTCTCTCTCTCTCTTTCTCTCAGTTTAATTTGTGTTTGTCTATAATGTTTATAATATTTAGATTTTGCTAGATTCTGTTATTTATGGAATACGTTCTGCCATATTGTAAATTATTAGTCACTGTACAGGAACGGAGAGGCTTCTAAGTGGTAAGCACTTGTCCTCCAATCCTGATTTGCATTGTCAAATGGCAAATAAAATATGTTTAATCTAATCTAACAGTAGGGGGGAGGGGCATGTGTCCTAGGTAAAAAAACAGCAGGGGGCAGGTGTCCTAGGTAAAATAAACAGCATATGGGGGGGGGGGGGGCGGATGGCCCCTCTAATTAATTTTAATAGGAGGCATTTGTTCATGGGGCAGGTGTCCTATCCCACTGCCCAGTATTCAAATTTTCTATGGTACTTGGCCTTGACGGAAATAACATTTCAACAAGAAACAACGGGAAACCTATTTGCAATAAAACTGCAAATATAAACTTGATTTTAGGACCATTCCATGGACATTTTAAAGCCTACTGCGATATCAGCGTTTCTTACTCTCGTCCTTTCACTACACCGCAGTATTTAACCCGAGTCGAGTTCTGACGTCATGCAAGTTTGACCGACATGCTTTCAATTCTGTTATTGACAACAACATATTTATAATTTCGTGCTTACTGATCCGAATTTTGAAAACGACACACGCAATCGCGAAAGCGTTTTTTGAAAAACACGATTCTGCAAAAGGTTTTAGTGAAATTTGATTATTTTTTTTTATTTTCAATTTCGATGGCTCTTGTTGAAAAGGTGCTAATCACTGATCGTCCCAAACGAGATCAAAGACACGCCGTAGTTTAATAACAGACAGAGATTCTTCTAAGAATATACATGCGCAATCCTAAAATGCAATAAATCAAGTGTTTTTTCACGTTTTATGAGAGAAATCTGTCCAATTGTATCATTGAATCATTTTTAGATATATATGGGTGAGAAATTTTCTATACGGACAAAATACAGGCTAAATAAAATATTTGCCATTATTTTCTGCAGCCGTATTTTTGTCTTTGCTTCTTGGGGAAATCCATGCTGCTAAATACAACGAAGGTGTGTTATTTGATGTGGTCAGAACCGTCAGGTGGTCGGGTCCGAAACCGCGCCTCGCAGAAGATTTAGTGGGGGGTGTCGATTTTACAAGTAATGTAGGCAGAGTACACGGCATGGGCTGTCTGTATTTAATCCTATAAACAGGGTTAAGGCTTGGTTTTTGAATACCCTTATTTATTTATTTATTTATTTATTTATTTATTGTTTGTTTATTGGTGTTTAAGGTCACATACTTATGCACAATGGCTAATCGTGGCCGTGACAGTTTTATAGGTGGAGGAAGCCGGAGTACACGGAGAGAACCACCAAGCATCGACGAGCAACTGTCAGCTCCTCAACATTCTAACTCTGTTCAAGCTCCGCTCAAGCAGGGTTACAGGGGGTGAAGACATATGTACCATCGACGTGCAGTATGCCTTAGTACACGGCGTCATCGTGCCCCCATGTCGGCAACCGGGCTAAAGTGCCTTGCCCAAGGACACAACGTGAGTCGTCCCGGACGGGGATAGGACTCGGGACCTCTAGCATAGAAGTACAACAGTCTACCACTGAGCCACCGTGCTCCCTTGAATACCCTTAATACTATCATACATTATCCCTCATGAATTCTGAATCTGATAAAAGAGGTTATGTTTACCTATTACATACCCATTTGCTGCCTGAAAACAGCCGATTTTATAAAATGTTGACGTTTAGCAGCCTGTAGCGGGATTAACAAACGACTAGCGGAATATTCTATCTATGCAATTTGTAAGACCTGCCAATGTCCAATTGTTCTTGAAAATCGCCAACAAGCAGTTAGCGAAATCCACAGAAAATGTAAATTTTAAGGTTTTAAGGGGTATCTCTCCTTATCCAGTCTAAAATAGGTTAAGTTTCATTCTTTTAAATACCCTTACTACTTACAAAACTGATCCTCTGTGAATTCTACGCGCAGTAAAAGAAGTTATATTTCTCTGTTACATATCCATTGGGTGCTCTTGGTGTCTGAAAACAATCCATTTTATCAACATTTTGATGTTTAGCAGCTCGTGGAGAGTTAACGAATGATCAACGGAATATTTTGTCCATGTAACTTATAATGTCACATGAAGACCCGTGAATGGCCATTTTTTCTTGAAATCTACAAGATGTTTTTTAAGAAATCCAGGGAAAGCATGAAATTTTAAGTCTTTGATGGGTATCGCTGTTTAACCAGCCCAAAACGGGTTAAAACCAACCCTAAATCGGTTAATGCTTGGTCTGATGAATTCCACTTCCAAAGAAGGAGGTTATGTTTATCTCGCAGGTACACATTGCGTGCAATGGGTGCCCAAGGACAGTCCATTTTCTCAAAATTTCTATGCTTTGCAGCCTCTGGAGAGTTAACGCTTACCGGAATATTTTGTCTATGTAACTTGTAATGTCACTCCAAGACCTGCAAGTGGTCAATTTTTCTTGAATACTTACTAGATTTTTTGGAGAAATCCACAGAAAACTGGAATTTTAATCTTTTAAGGGGTACATCTTAACCAGGCGAGAATGGGTTAAGACCTCGATTTTTTGAATACCCTTACTACTTACTAAAATTTTCTCTGTCAGTTTTGCATCCGGTAAAAGAAGTTATGTATCTTTGTGGCATTCCCATTTGTTGTTGTTGGTGTCCAAAACAGACTATTTTTTCAAAATGTTGACATTTAGCAGCCGATGGAGGGTTAACAAATGCTTACTGGAATATGTTATCCATGCAACCGGTAATGTGACTCCAAGACCTATCAATGGCCATTTTCTGTTGAAAACTTACAAGATGTTTGTAACGAAATCCACGGAAAACATGATTTTTTTAGCTTTTGATGGTATCGCTAATAACCACCCCAAAAGGGGTTAACGCTTGGGTTTTTGAACACCCTTATTACTTACAAAAATGGTCCTCAGTGAATTCCACTTCCAACAAAGGAGATTATGTGTAACTCTCGGACATACATTGCGTGCTGTGTGTGTCCGAAAACAGCCCATTTCAACAAAATTATGATGCTTGGCATTCTGTAGAGGGTTAATAAACGCTCAGCGGAATATTTTGTCCATGCCACTTGTAATGTCACACAAAGACCTGCAAGTAGTCAATTTTTCTTGAAAACCTATGGAATGTATTTAGAGAAATCCACAGAAAATGGGAATTTTTAGATTTTAAGGGGTCTCTCTCTTTAGCCTGCCCAAAATGGGTTAAGACTTCGTTTTTTGAATACCCTTACTACTTACAAAAATGTTTCCCTATAGATTGTGCGCTCGATAAAAGAAATCACTTTTCTTTGTGGCGTACCCGTTGGGTGCCGTTGGCGTCCAAAAACAGCCCATTTTATCCCAATTTTGACTTTTAGCAGCCCGTGGAGGGTTAACAAATGCTCACCGAAGTATTTTGTCCATGCAACTTCTATTGTCACATCAAGGCCTGACAATGACAATTTTTTCATGAAAATCTACAGGACTCGTTTAGAGAAATCCACGGAAAACCTGAATTTTTGAGCTTTTGGGGGGTATTGCTCTTTAACCAGCCCAAAACGGGTTAATGCTTGGTTTTTTGAACACCATTATTACTTACAAAAATGATCTCCTGTGAATTCCACTTCAAATAAAGGAAGTTATGTTTATCTCTCGTGTATCGTTTGGGTGCTCTGGGGGCCTGAAACCGGCCCATTTCATCAAAATTTCGATGTTTGGCAGCCTGTGGAGGGTTACCATATGCATCGCCTGATATGTCATGTGTATCAAAGGTCGTGTCACAGACAGGTCTATCAATGATGAAAGTTTAAAAAAAAATCTACAAGACGTGTTTCGAGAAAGTGCCGATAAACCCCAATTTTGACAGTTTTTTGCCAATTGTGACGAAATAAGGGTTAAATCGAAAATTCCGCTTCGGTACATTTTTAGATTTTGTGCCCCTCTATGCGTGTGCAAAATTTTGTGAAAATCGGTCCGAAAATGGCTTCGGAATCGTGCGGACAAAATGTGTGGAAAAAAAAAAAAAAAAAAAACCCAAAAACCCCCCAAAAAACCCCCCAAACCCCCCCCCCCCCCCCCAAAAAAAAAAATAATAATCCGTAGAAAAACAATAGTCTTTTCCAGAGGGAAAAGCCTAATAATCCGTAGAAAAACAATAGTCTTTTCCAGAGGGAAAAGCCTAAAAAAAAAAAAAAAAAAATAATAATCCGTAGAAAAACAATAGTCTTTTCCAGAGGGAAAAGCCTAATTATTAGGCTTTCCCAAACACAGTTTGGGAAAGACTCTTGTTATTCTTCTTTTTTAAAATTTTTCTTCTCTATTTGTTTTTTTTTTCTTGAATTTTGTCTGCTGAAATGCTCAAGAACAAGCTGTACGATTTTAACCAAATTTGGCATAGTTATGTAATGTCATAAAGTCTAGTGAAATGCGGTATCGTCATATCTGTGAAAACGCGTATTGTCAAAATATTCTGCCGAAACCTTCAAAATTTCACCATTTTTCGAATGTCTTAAAATTGTTTACAGTTATTTAGCTCAAATTTTCCACACATTTAGAGCATAATATGATACACCACAATCACCACTCAAATCTTCAATATTAACCCCCATTGGCCAAAAATTACATTAATATAGTTTTGTTCTTTAAAATTGACCAAATTCAAAGGCAAATTTATCTAATTATAAGGTTGTTGTAACAATTATTTTGGTATGGGTAGATGCAACAATGATTGTGGAAGAAAGTTACTATTTACTTTTTAATCTCAGATTTAACCCCCAAGCACAATGAGGGCGACAATAAGAGTACCGTTTGAAAATGCCAAAATTGCCCAACTTCGGTTGCTTTTTCAATTTTTTGGAAAGGGTTAATTTCAAACACTTTTCA
Source organism: Pictodentalium vernedei (assembly GCA_031216915.1). Classification (NCBI taxonomy): domain Eukaryota; kingdom Metazoa; phylum Mollusca; class Scaphopoda; order Dentaliida; family Dentaliidae; genus Pictodentalium; species Pictodentalium vernedei. Next base: position 88,338,447 of record CM062296.1, on the reverse strand, counting down.
TGTACGTATTCACAATTGACTACCGAGCATATTTACTGTTGTAAGTTTGGTGGAAAAGTTTAACCCTATCCCTTTGTGGTTGCACAGAAGTAGGTACCGTCCAAAAAAACTCCATTTTGTCAGAATTTGGTAAGTTTAGGTGACAATTTACTCCATTTATAATTGATTGAGCTCTGAATATTTTCTATAGCTGCACGCAGCAGTCAAAGTATGAACAATTTTGTTCTATATGTTATTATTAAAAGTTTAACCCTTGGCAGATTTGAGACTTCCCATAAGGGTACTGTCGGAATAATTGTTATTTTCGCCAACATTTACATGCAATTTCTCTGCACTGGAGCCACATTGTCTCAAAACCTTTCCCATGAGAAGAGAGGGCATTCATCCAAGAACAATTTTGCTGTTATATGTTTTATTCGAAGTTTTAACCTTCACTCAGTTGTCAGGCCTTCTCGAATTGGATTACAACAACTTGTACATGTTCATTCGAATACCAAGATTCAAGATTAGCCCATGTCTCTTTTCAGACACTCAGTCTGTGATTGATGTCCACACATTAAAAGCATACTGATACACTAAAATCACCACACAAATATTTCAAAATTAACCCCTATTGGCCACAAATGATATGAATATATCATTTTATCTTCAAGATTTACTAACTTCAAGGGCAAATTTCTCTTAATTGCGAGGTTGTTGTAACAGTTACTTTTGTATGCATAGATGCAACAATGCTTGCAGAAGAATGTTACTGTTTAGTTTATAATCTCGTCTTTAACCCTCAAGCAAATGAGGGCAAGAGTACCATCTTACAATTCCAAAAGTAGCTAACTGTGGTTTCATCTTCCTGTCATTTTGGAAATGGTTAATTCTAAACACTTTGTTTTGCTAGGTAGAGATGCCTAATGACCAAATCCTCTGCTGTAAGTTATGCTTTGGGGCTAAACACAATATAAGCGTTGGCCATGTAACGAATAGTACTGTCAGAAAAAAAATGATTTTCAGTGAATTTTGCAAACATCTGTACTCATTTCCTCTAATTGCAAGGTTGTTGTTGCAATTATTTTGGTATGGATAGATGCAACAATGATTGTAGAAGAAAGTTACTGTTTACTTTTTAATCTCTAGATTTAACCCCAAGCAAAATGAGGGTGTGAATAAGAGAACGGTGAGAGAATGCCAAAATTAGCCAACTTTGGATGCTTTTTGTCTATCATTTTGGAAATGCTTAATTTCAAACACCTTGCTTTGCTATATGTAGTCTGCATGCTTTGCTATATGTAGGCTGCATGTTCACATTGAAAAGTTGGGAAAACCCGTAATTTGTCCAACAATTTACAATTCTCTAATTGTTATTGGTATTCTGATGTGTAAATACCCACCCCGACCCCAGTAAACCTTCCAATGGAGACATCTCCGCATGGAACGAGGTCTTAGATATCGATTTTCTTTTATTACAGTACTTTCAGGCAACAGAGGATACCTAATACACTGCCCAACCAGAGCCAACACTGAACATCGACAGCACGTATACAAACTACTGAAAAAAAGAAACCGGTGTGAAAGATGGGGAGATTTCTGTCTCTTCTTCCCTCCCATTAGGGTAATCTTTTGGAAAGTACCTTAACCCTTTCCGAAGGCTATCAGTAACTTTAGGAACGGCTAGTCGGAGGATTGTGCCACAGATATGTTAGACCCACAATGCCTCTTGAGGCTGCATGTCAAGGTCTTGTATTGGCCGCGCTTACAATACAGTATAATCCTCTTAATTGAATATTCATTTTGCCAGTGAAAATTATTCAATTAACAGGAATATACAGTTAACAGGAATTTGGTCAGTTTCCTGTGTTCTGGAGGTAAATTGAGTATTTATTCTATTATATCTTGTTTGACAGAGTTCATAGAGCTCTCCAAAACAAGATATAATAGAATAAATGCCTGTATTGGATGTAGTGATTGATAAATAAGGGGAATTTGGTGCGAGTCACAGTAATTTTTTCGACATATTATAAAAATTTATATACAATTAACAGGAGTTTACTCTACAAGCCATATGCAATTAACAGATCAAATTTGTACTGAAGGTATGGTAAATGGTTTTGTGTTTGAAAATTATATTCAATTAACAGGGATATACAAATAAGAGATATCCAGTTAAGTGAGCTCCACTGTACTTGGTACTAAGTTGGTTTCTCTGTTCTTTTTGTTCCAAAGACTTTCTATCTCACTTTTGTCCTCTATCTCCTCGTCTAGTCGAGGTTTAAGCAATATTGTTATCAGCGACCCAACATAAGGCAAAATACAGATACTTCTTTACTAAACTAGATTTGATACTTGGACACACACACAGCCGACCAAACAAACCTGCAGTGTACACCTATTGTTATTTGTTATTTGAAAATTGTTATTGTACATGTATATGCTGCTAAATAAAGTTTCATTCATACAAACGGAGGGCTGTGGTATCCCATTCGGTCATTAGGGGTGTGACAATGTAGTGCACTGTAGGCACGTGGTAACCAAATGAGAGACTGGGGATCTCATGCATCACGACTACTAAAAATCACCACTGAATAATATTCCAACCACATCATCAAGGCATGTCTTCGACGACTGTGTGCCTCAAAGATATATCTGGATTATCTGATCAGTCGAATTGAGCCATCAGATTCGGGACTGTTATTATCTCTAATGGAGTGGGTGTGAGATGGGAAAATCTCACACGAGGGCAGGATATTTGGGCCAGACACGAGGCTTGCCGAGTGTCTGGGCAAAATATCTTGTCCCGAGCGTGAGACTTCCCATCTCATACCCATCCCATATCAGGGATAAGTTTTCTCCCCCCCCCCCCCCACCCCCACCAAATATACCACGAAATTAAATTCCAACGCCGGCAAGATAGGGGTTAAAGATTTGTAGCGAAATGAACATTGACACATTCCGATGACGTCAGTTGGGCGCGTGCACCAATCGATCGATGGACGCTGTAGTGATAGGAATTAAGTTAAGAAATTGAACAAACTGTGTACAATTTACTGTTATTATTAACATCAAGTACAACAAACAACAAAACTCTGAACACCAACGAAACATAAGATACGGTCACGTTGGTCATGTGAGATAGATATCTATCTCACATGGCCTTCTCACATGAGACACGCATATCCTGCTTAGGACGTGGTGGAGAAAAATAAAGTTACACCCCAAGTAGGCAGCGTCGTGATGCCAATGCGGGTAAAGGGCTTGGTGGTTTTAACCGCCCTGACGGATAATATACTATTCAAAAAATGCTGGGGATATTTGATAAAAGTGAGATATCTGAAGAAATATATTTATATTTTCATCAAAACGACAGTTGAAGCATTGCACTGTGACATCTAGTGAATGATTTCAGCGATAGTTGGGTGTCTGACAAGCACATATTCCGCGCACTGAGCTGTAGAAGACATGGACGGTCAGTCAGGGAATTTACCACATTCAGTCCAAGACCTCAATACCTTGTAAATCCTCCGCGGGTCGCGAGACAAACGCAGATCCGACGTGGCATACTCCTCACCAGACGTCAAATATCAGCTTGACTGATGTTATTCCATTCTTCCTGTTGTGCCGCGGCGAGTTCCTGGACATTGGTAGGGGGTTGTTGGCGTTGTCGTAGGCGCCTGCCAAGCATATCCCAGAAGTGCTCGATTAATGCAAGGGCTGGACATAGTGCGGCCAAGGCAGTGTAGTGATGTTCGGCTCCTGGAGGAACTCTGTAGCGACACGGGCCCTGTGTGCTCTTGCATTGTCATCTTGGAAAATGAATCGACGGCCGTGATGTCATGCAAATGGCACCACATGAGCTGCTAACATGTTGTCGCGGTAGTACTGCCCCGTGACACACCATTGGATGACATGCAACGCTGTTCTGTTTGTCATGGTTATGCTTCCCCACGCCATAACCGGTTGAGAATTTGAGCCAATGCAGTCTGTCTGTTGCCAGCTTCCAACATGCCAACGGCACGTAAGCGTTCGTCACGTGTCTGTCTTCGCATACCTCAAAAGTTTCGTTTCGACCAGAAACTATTGATGAACGATTTTATACCAAGGAAAGAACGACGAGACCACCGTCCAGTGCAAATGGAAATTTCAAAACGTACCCCACCCACAGACATTAACGCTGTGCTCGTGCGAAAACTCTGCACGAAGTTTTTGTTGACCGGTGACATTCATGATCCACACTTAATTTGGTAACATATTGATGTGCCCAATCACGCGTATCCAATACCATTTTCCCAAAATATCAACATCAGTTTGGATATCCCCTGCTTTTTTGGAATAGTATAGATTAACAGAAGAACATGATAGGCGTTGATATCTAGCATCTCCCTTGGTTATTATTGTAACAATGATAAACGATTAAGGTGCTTCTAGGCTAGCTAGCAGGCTGAGCCGTCTAAACCATCAAATTAATGACTGACTAACTATCAGATCATAACTGCGCCTTAGTCGATCTAGCCACCTTGACCATTTACACAAATGATGTACTTTACATGATAAAGCAGCATTCAGGTTTTTTTTTAAAATTTTTCTCCCTTCTAAGGGATCATCTTAAATCCGGGTTGTCTGTCAGTCCTTCCGTCAGTCCGTCCGACTGGCCGTCAGTCTGTCCGCATTTCGTCGTTCCACAGGAAACTTGTGTCTCCCATAACTGCAAAATATCGTCCCATTGAAATTAACAAGGTGCCATCTGCAATGCTAAAGCTAAAGCATTGCAGATGGTACCTTGTCCCTCCCAAGGGCCGATATGTTATTTGGAATAGAAAATAATAAATTTCAGTTGTTAGAAAAAATACGTTATATCTGTGGGCTGCGAATCGTGATAGAAATTTATGAAACGAGATCTGGGTTCAACAATACTACTATTAATGGTGAATAGTGAAGGGACAGGTTGGCATTTTTATCGTGTGTGGAAAGTTACGAGGAACGCAAGCCAAGACGCTGATGATGGAATATTGTCTTGTGATGCCCAACCAGCTAATACAAAATTAATTAAATTTTCAGGTCTCGTTTAACTTGGCGATGCTGGCGATCCACAGAGTCTTGGTGTTTCGAGTGGTATAACCCGGGCGTTGCCGGGCAGCCCCCGCTGTTTGGAGCCGGTATTATGGTGTGCGCATGCGCATTAAGGCTGTTTTCCAGCAGGAAAATTTCACTATCTTTGATAGACGCACGCACGCACGCACGCACGCACGCACATCCAATTACATCTGAGAATGTTTCCTATAAGTCCTTGTTAACTCATCTACAATAGAAACAACCTCCCGCAAAATAACAAAAAGCCCTGACCTTTCCACCAATAACCCGATGTCGTAAACAAATCTGTTCGAAGACAGTACTTTTTTCCTTTCACAAAATCGATTAACCCCATAATGTCTTACAACAAGATATATAGCTCGCGATTATAAAAAAAAATATATACGATTTTCTATTTTTTCCTGTCGAAATAAATTATAGGATACTGTTACGAAATGGAAATGGTGTTTGCAGGGACGCTGTGGGGCAAGCTTCTTTCGACCCTCTTTAGCTGTATAAGATTTTTGTGCCATGTCTGAACGTGGTAAAGGAGGAAAGGAGAAGGAAGCAGCTCATCCGCGTTTGAGTTTCCTGTGGGTCTTCTTTTTAGGAAGTGGCTGTGGTGGAGATATGGTTGTTTGTTGATTTTTTTTGTCTAAGAATTCCCTAGCCATTCTGGTGATTTCATCTGAGCGTTGTCTAAATTCTTGGGACTCGGCCATGATTTGATCGTATTTCTTCATAACCTTCTCTTCGCGTGTGTCTGAGGTCTGTGGTGGCTGATTTGGTGTGCGTCCCTTGCCCGGGCTGTCCGGAAGAGAAGGAAGAGGGGAGTGAGGGATGGGAGGTGGCGAAAAAGCAACTTTCGGTTCCTCCTCAATCTTCACAGGACGTTCCTCATCCAACTGTATCGGCTGGGGAGCCGGTAGATGGTTGGGTGTGTCTGTGTGATTAGGAGGGGAACTGGTGGCTGCCTCCGAAACCTCCACCCCCTCACTCCTTTCTTTCTTCTTATCCAGGAAAGCCTCCAAGCGTCAGGCATCCCTAAGCTTGGTCGACGGGCTCTTCTTTTTTTTCCTTCTTTATATCCTTCTCAGGGCCTCCTGACCCCCTCGGGTGAGGACCAGTGTGAGGGGAGATCCTCTCACCAAAGGTACTACCTCTCCCCGATAAGGGTGGTGTTGTGGTGTTCTCTCCAACATTAAATTTCACCGTCAGATGGACGCTTATGCTTATTTCCTGGATAGTCCAGGTGATGGTACGAGAGACGCCCAGAGCTGATATGGCTTTCATCAATCTAGCTGGTACTTGCAGGTTTTCCATGATATTGATCAAGGTCTTCACTCTCTGAGGTCAGAGGTGTGAATGGAGAAACTTCTATTGATGAACGGTATATACAGTACGTGGAGAGTGGATTGTAACTAAATCACCCGCGGAGTGGAGTTATCACCCAAGCTATAACTTTCAAATTTTGTACATATCGACAAAAACACAAGCAATGTTTCAGCCAATGGACCTCCGGGTTTAACCCGGAGGTCCATCGGCTGAAACTTTGCTTGTGCTTGTTTGGCTTTGCAACAAATCTGCAATTATTGCTTGGGTGGAATCTCAATTCTGCGGGTGATTTAGTGATAATACACTCTCCATGTACTGTATATAGATGGCATCATGCCAACGGCTCTACTTTTTATTGGAAACTATTTTATTTAAAATATGGACAGTCAGTCACTTCTAGTTGCATTTTACCAACGCTCTGAAGGCACGCATTACTCGCGTGTCAGCTCTGCCATTCATGTATTCATATAACAAAGAGGTGGTTGCACAGTAAATCAGTGTCTGGGAAGAGATTCGTCGCGACACTTTCTCGTCTAACAATGGTTCAAAATTTAAAGAGATTCAACTCTGAACCAAATGTCGTAAAAGACCAAAGAGTGAAACTTTGAGATCGGAAGTCGATATAAGTTCCCAAGCTGGCAGCGTGTGACTGGAAACTCGACACTCACAAATAACAAGAGACTTTATTGGGTATTCATATCGTAGACGCGTGCGATTAGTTTAAATCGTGGGAATAAGGGATTAATAAACTAGGTCACGAAATTTATGAATGGATCTCGCGACCTCTATTAGTAGTATTTCACGCATTTCCGATTTCACCCGTTCATTGGTCCATGTTTGCCAAAACAGTATATTAGCATGATCATATTCCATACTCAGTTGATTTATGCCACAAGTGGTCAGATAGACGGCTTCCTCAAAAGCACACATCATTATTTACAAGATCTTTTGACGCAAAAACATAGCCTTCGCTGTCTGCATTAAAGCGATATAATAACAGAGGTTGTCTCCCATTGTGAAGTCTCACGCTAGAGTGGGCGTCTTCTGGCGAATCACGAGCACGATTACTCCGATTTTCGGCCTCAATAAATCCCATCGAGAAATCGCCGTTGTGTTATTTTAATGTCATTTATACACATAGAAAAATACTCGAAATAATACGACCCAATGACACCTGTTAGTGGTCAACTGTAATTGCTAAATTAACACTGTACACCTATTTCCGTCAATTTCTATGGTCAAGGTGAGGACTAGGTCATCTTTCTGGCGTCTCTCGAGGATTGCGTCTTTACCCAAACACAGTCGACCTTGCGCAAATTGTCAAACAAAGTACGAATTTAACCCTTTACCTAACATGAAAAGCAGACGACACTTGCTTAAAAAATTATTGAATAACTAATTTTTTTCATTTTTTGTCTCAAAAACATAGGTTATGACCCCTCGTTGGAACGAGCTCGACGAGCTCGTTCCAACGAGGGGTCATAACCTATGTTTTTGAGACAAAAAATGAAAATATTTTGAAAATTAATTGGCGATTTTTGAGAATAGCGCTGGCCGGTTTTGGCCGTTACGTTGGGTAAAGGGTTAAGGGACATTTATATTATGTACGTTACGCTAAACGTTTATATTTACTATTCTATTAACCCTGAAAGTCGCTGAAAGTTGTGGGAAGCTGAAAGTCTTGGGAGGCTTTTGGTGGAGGTGTTGAGAGTACGTAGTTGCATTACTAATCAGTGGCCAATACTATTAATATTCTATTAACCTTGAAAGTCGCTGAAAGTTGTGGGAAGCTGAAAGTCGTGGGAGGCTTTTGGTGGAGGTGTTGAGAGTACGTAGTTGCATTACTAATCAGTGGCCAATACTATTAATATTCTATTAACCTTGAAAGTCGCTGAAAGTTGTGGGAAGCTGAAAGTCGTGGGAGGCTTTTGGTGGAGGTGTTGAGAGTACGTAGTTGCATTACTAATCAGTGGCCAATACTATTAATATTCTATTAACCTTGAAAGTCGCTGAAAGTTGTGGGAAGCTGAAAGTCGTGGGAGGCTTTTGGTGGAGGCGTTGAGAGTACGTAGTTGCATTACTAACCAGTGGCCAATACTATAAAACGTTTACAATTGTATTTTCTAGAATTGTATTTTCTAGTATTGACTTTAAATGTGTTAAAATGAACCATTAGCATTTTTAAATATCTGGCAATTTGCCAGTTGGCAAATTGCCAGATCCTTTAAAATGCTACTGATTCATTTTAGTCAGTTACATTAATAGGTAGAAAATACAATTCTTGCCAAAATACAATTGTAAAAATTTTATAGTATTGGCTCCAGGTTTCATTTATAAAAAAATCCACTTGTTCGAGTTGGTTGGTTTTCCATCGCTCTTTCCTGCATCATGGTGGTAACGATTATCTTTGGGGGAAAATGCATCATACACACAGGAATGCAGGTAATAAATCACCCAAATTGTAAGGAAATAACTGAGTAGATATTGTCACGAAAATGCAGAGGAATGCTTCTCCTAGCACTAATTAAACAAAAAATTCTGGAAACTCAGACCCAACGCTTATCGCTTCGCGCCTTCGACGCCCTCACGGCCCGTGACACCCGCTCTATACATTGCCCTGGGGCCTGCCATTGCTCTAGGCGGCCCTGATGGTATATTCCATGCCAGTTAAGAGCCATCAACTGGAAAAGAGTCTATATTTGTCACTTGGGGGAAGACCAATAAAGATTTTCAACATCCAGCCTTTGGGCTGCACGTTGAAAATCTTGATTGGTCTAGCACACAAATTCACTGAGCAACAATCAACTTTATTAATTCAGGTCATATCACGATCCCGGACAGGACAAGTGGCCTTTCGGGTTCAACAGGTTAACCCTTTGAACCCCAGAGCCCATTTTCCCGCCCGGGTCACAAGCTACGTCATAATGTCATTAAGTGGGATGGCTACAAGATAAATGTAGGCTGCACGTCGAAAATATTTATTAGTCTACCCTCAAGTAATGAACATGGTCTCTTCCAACTGCTGTCATTGAATTTACATGGAAAATACCACCAGGGTTCAAGGGGTTAAGACTGTGTTGCGTTAAATAATCAAGAAGTCAAATTTAGGAGCGTCGAAATTTTTTTTACACATTTGTGGGTGTAAACCTGATTTGTCCCGACTCAGATGAATGAAGTCCAAACCGTTCAAATGTTCCAACTACATCATGGAGGCATACCTTATCTGAAAGCTTGCCTTGACAATGTAGCTGGAATATAAGTCAGACGGGATGGCAGTTCAAAAACTCAACATTTCTTAGATATTTATTTTTGGATAAATAAATTATATAGAGGATATCTAGTGTGTTTGAGTGGATACCGAAAATTATCTCATGAGTGGCCGAGATAAATGTTTATTTTTCGCGAGCGCCTGCGCGAAAATAACCATTCGTCTCGGTCACGAGTGAGATAATTTTCAGTATCCACTCAAAAACACTAGATTTTCTTTTTATTATATGTTTTTTATAAGAATCTGAACATTCCTATCGATAATTGGACTCGTTTCAACCTTGAAGTGACGCATGAAAGTAAATAGCTGATCGCTGCCTATAATAGTCCGGCCTCTCACGAATTTATACGCGGAAGTGATTTGATCGATACTCGTAACAGGTGGCGTCTTGTGATCTAATTCAGCTGGCGGGTTTCATGCATGAATTCAAGGTGAATACGTATTGAATTATTGCTGGAAATGGTCGGTATCCACTCAAAAAAACTAGATTTTCTTTTCATTATACGTTTTTAGAACAAATTGATCATTTCCAGTGATAATTTGACTCGTATTTACCTTGAAGTGACGCTTTGAAAACCGCCATTTTTTTTGGTACCGTGAAAGTGAAAATTTCTATATATTCACAGAGGGGGATACGATTTCTATCTCTCCACAATTTTTTGATAATCTATCGTTTAGCGTATAATAAAATGTAGTCGTGGTGCAACATCTTATTGAATTAACACATACAATGTAAATTGGTGATGATAGGCTCCCAACAACCCGTATCGGGTACAACAGACTCCCATTTGTATGGCCGACTGTGTGTGTGACATAGGGCCAAGTAGTGAAACCAGGGAATGGGCATAATTACAAGTGAACGAACGAACGACTGAACGAATGAACCAGGACGGACGGACGGACGGACGGGCGGGCGGACGGACGGACGGACGGATGGACGGATGAATGAATGAATGAATTTTGTAGTACAACATGCTTACAAATACAAATTATATAGACAGCAACATGCATTCATCTCAAATACATGGTTATATATACCACTGGGAGATGGCATAGCCACTAAGGCTAAATTGATATCTAAGACTCCAATTCAGATGAAAATTTCCAGACTGGAAAAATTATTTGTACGGTGGGGGGGGGGGGGGGGTGTTACACCCCTAACTTCCGTTAGCGATGTCCCTGGAAATTAAACTGAGTTTCATGGTTTTGGAGGATGAATTATTTTGGTGTGTGCTTGGTATACCCGTTCCTCAACGTAGATTTCTATTATTGAAATAAAACTGATATAAAACCGACAGAGATTAGTATTTACGAAAGAGAATTGCCTCATCTTTCACTGAATCCTCTCAGAGTTTACCCTTGCGAACCTTTGGCCGCGATCGTACCCTCTTCGGCGAACTTCTATCAAGTTCGTTCTTTACTACTTCCCAAGAGCGGGTTGCTCATAACCTACAGAATTTGACTTCAGATCAAGAGTCAAAGGTTCTATCCTGACCCGGGCCACTTGCGTTGCGTCCTTGGGGGAGTCACTTAATCCAAATTGCCCATGTTTGTGCCCAGTGGCTGTGTGCTAATATACACTGCACGTCTATGGCACATATTCTTGCAACCGATGCTAACCCTACTTGTGCGGTGTTCCGTCTAGAAAATACATTAGTTGAGGTGGTGGTGCTGACTGAGTCATCCCTATAGCCCCTTATTCTCGCCTCTTCATCCTCAGTTTCCTTATCCAAGGTAAATAACGCTTCGGCAAGACATCTGCAAACAACAGTTTAATTCCAATAACGAAAGAGGTTTTTAAAGAAAACTTTATACCACAACTGATGTACATATTCAACGTAACTCGATCAAAACGGACATTGAAGAGTGTGTTAGAAAAACATCCTCTTTTTGACAGGGACATGGCTAGAGGTTTCCGATTGGGGGGTGTAGGGTTGTGAATTTCCAACTAGGGGAGGGACCGGGAGGGGAAATCCCCCTCCCGGTCCCTCCCCTAGTTGGAAATTCACTACCGAGAAAAATTTAGAAAATGAAGCCATGGAAGGGGGCATAAAATTGATTCTAGTCACTGAAATGCCAACGCATTTATGATAGCATTATCAGGTTATTATCATTTGGTATTATTCCGGGAGTTGAATATGTGCTAAACAAATGCTCAAGCTGAGAACTTTGAGCAATTCACACTGTCCTAACATTAAATCAGATCTTATGCAGAAAGGATCAACTTTTGATGTTTCATCATTTTGTAACAGTGAATGAGGAATTAACTCAGGATAACGATTATACATGATGTGATTTACTTGAAGTGCATTTCGAGGGGTTTTTTTTATTACGATAAGTAAGCGTACTATAGGAATCTCGTACTGACATCATGCATACTTCTGAAGCTCGATATTGGATACACTATAGTTGTAAATAGTAACAGGTGGAATTTTTTGCCGATTTGAAACCGAGTTGGTATTTTGGTAAGTAAAGGAGACATCACCAAAGAAGCTCTAAAATCCGGATAGATGGAATTTCCAACTACTCATGACTTCCCCTCCGAACTTCCAACTATAGGAAATTTTGGCCAGGATTGGGTAGGGCTGCACGATATTCAAAACTGAATACCGGTATCTGTATTCAAAAAAATATCGCGGTATACCGGTATATCGAAAACTGTTCAGAAAAATGAACACAAGTACCATAATCGAGACTCGAGGCACGGTCGGAACGAATTTGCACACCTTGATGATGCGGTTCGAAACACCTTTACCCAACGCAGACGATATCAAAATTTATTATTTTCAAAATTAATTTATCAGATTTTCCCCAAAGATTTCAACAAAACTATATCATGTGACCCCCTCATTGGAACGAGCCCAACGAGCTCGTTCCAATGAGGGGTCACATGATATAGTTTTGTTGAAATTGTTGAAAATTATTTTTTCAACTGCTGAATTTGTATATTACGAGGGCACAAGCAGACGATTCCTTGGATAAAGGGATAAAAGTATTCATTCGGGGCTACAGTTAAAAAACTCAAGACATCTTGAAAATTAAATTGTGGGTAAAAAAATAATGACGATAAACTGATATTTTTGTAATTACACCGGTATTCAATCGATATTGGATTGAATACCGGTATATATCGGTTTATCGACATACCGTGCAGCCCAAGGATTGGGTGGGTGTCATTGAGTCACGACCACGCCACCCCCCCCCCCCCTCCCGACTTGTCCCTGCTTTTTGAGTGGCTTGCCCAAACAGACGAGTCGCCGTTGGATGCATTTCTTGAGAGTAGACCTCCGTTATTTACTGTTGTAAGAAGGTGCGATATTTTACAATCTGAAGAACCGTGAAATTCTATTCGAGATTCCATTCGATTCGAAATCCTCTGTCGGATTTGATTCAACCCGCAATTTGAGATTCGCATGGTCGTAACATGCCCGGTCTCTCGGACAACTCGGGACAACATGCACACGTCAGCCATAAAGTAATCCTACGACCCTTCTGTGTCTCTTGATCAAACTGTTACATGTACCAGTCAATTCAAATTAATATTTCTTTCCGTGTCATTTGCTCATTAACTGCCAAATAATTTATGATATTCGAATTGCTTGTTGCTGCATCCACCTTACATAACGTAACAACAATACCCGGCCAGCACGTTTCACTAAAATCGTCATTCAAATTTTTGCTTTCCATTTTACCCCCAGCATAGGCTTCTGACGCCCAATGGAACGTGCTCGACCAACTCATTCCAATGAGGGGCCATAAGCTGTCTTTTGGGGGTAAAATTCACTTTTTCAGGGACGTGTGGACGCAGGGACGGGTGATGACAAGCTGAGGTCAGGGGGCAGTATTCGTGCTCTTAAATTCTTAACACTTCACCCAACGACACGGCCGAAACCGGTCAGCGCTATTCACAAAAATCTCCATTTAATTTTCATTATTTTTTCATTTTTTGTCTCAAAAACATACCTTATGACCCCTCTTTGGAATGAGCTCGTTTTGTTTGCAAGTGTCGTCTTCCTTTCCTTGGTAGGCAAGGAGTTTAAGGCTGGTAATAAGATGTGCCGAGATTAAGATACAACCACTGTTGTTTCTAAATCTCGGCACGTCAGTTGCCGTGCGACGGCAATGAAAGAGTGAAGTAAAAAAGGCGACCGTTCAAAAGATTGTTCGTTTATAATCTGATCATCAAAAGTTTCAACTGTGTACGCTATACTTGAAATTCTCTAAACGAATTCGATGAAAAGAAACTTAGCGAGACACCGATTCGTTGAACAGGGAGTTGTGACCGTGATCTACTGGCCTCGATACTACATGTGTCCAGTTGGAACAGTCCGACCCGTTGTACATGTGGCCCTTTGGCTTGCCTCCTTGTCATTGCAACCTCCCTGCGGCCCCGGTCGTCTTCTACTCCTCTTAGGTGAATCTATGATTGTTGGACTGGCTGCATGTCAACAGCAACACTTTTGTTCTTGCATCATATATATGCATGGGTGCTGGAAGCATCCGAGGGCTGGGGGAAGGGGTAAGGATATTAAAAGGGAAACTCCACACTGTGTTTATAACGTATTATATTGTAATATACCACTCAGTAGTATACCCATTACATACTAGAGCTGTCACGATTGATCGATTAATCGATTGTTGATCGGTCACGGCGAAATCGATTAGTATTTTTCGTTGTCGAATAATCGGTAAATTATATCCCGTTTTAGACGTTTAATAATTAAAAGAAAATATGTTGAAAAAACTATTGTTTCTAAAGGTAAAGAGTTAAGAACATCGATGTTAAACCCCAAGAAGCTATTGGAAGCATTTGTCTTTCAGGTACATTCATCAAAGCCTTGATGTTTTGAACTTTTGAACCGTCAGTGTAATAATCAAGACCGGTCGGCAGTTGCGAAGTTCGCAACTGCCGACCGGTCTTGATTATTACACTGACGGTTCAAAAGTTCAGAACATCAAAGCTTTGAATGTAACTAAAAGAGGATCGTCTTCGTTGTTTACTTGAGGTAGGTCATCTGACATCAACTTCATTTTTATGGACTTGAAAGAGAAGGAGATGGGGGTCATCTAGGTACGATCAATCGATTATCATCGATTATTTGCGACGATTAATCGATTCCTAAATTAAAAAATCGCGACAGCCCTATTACATACTACCGTATATTACGTGTGCCAATGTCACTGAGTGTGAGTGTGGGGGTGGGGGGGGGGGGTGGGGGTAGGTATCGGGTAAAATGATGGAGGTTGGTCGATCATCATCAAACAACAAGTTATGCAATATGTGGATTACAGTAGTTTTCAGTGCATGGCTTCTCTGATTGGTGATTATCAACCAGCCTCTGTCATTGTACATGACCCTCCCTCTCTCTCCATTACCATTGGTACACGTACAATGCGTTGGAAACGAATACTCGGGAGTTTCTCGGTTACTGTTAACGGAAATTAAAGGCTTTTTCACTGGTACACCTAACTGGAGAAAACGTGCACGTTCTGCCCCCTTTTCCCCCGAGCTTTACACGCTAAAAACTAAAGTGTTAAAAACTACACTTGAAGTGCTGTATTTAACACATACTAAGTGCTGAACTAGCACTTTGTTCAAGTGTAGATATCCCAGAACTTGACAGGTGTTACAATAATACCACTTGACAAGCGTAAAGTCGCGACACTTAAAAGGAAACAACGCAGATGACGTGGATCAGGCTCGAACTCTCGAGCCTGATCCACGTTATTTGCGTTATGTCCTTTTAATTGTGTACCCACCAAGCGCAAATCAAATTTTGGACGATTCTCTAAGAACCACCAATGCTAGACACATGGGAAGTGCCATCCATTCAAGTTTGAGATGTCTGACGATTGTAATGTCTAAGTGCTTAAAGCATTGCACTTTGAGTGTTAAAATCAAACCCTAAGAGTTAGAATGGGTTTAACACCTTGAAAGTGTCAGTTTTAACACTTTAGTTTTTAGTGTGTAGGGCAAGAGTGTGAGCTGTCCCCATCCATCACCCGCTTGTGGCCCCCTTGTAAATCTGCAATGTGAGACCTCGAGGTAAACAAAGCGGAAAGTTGCATCGTTCAAACGTTGAATCTTCTAGACCTTGACATGAACTCGGAATATTAATGTAACCCGACTAATAGCCCTAATTACTGCTGTCCACGTCTGAAAATTCGAAACATCGTCCACGCAACTATTGTCTTGTGGCGACTCAGAGGTGCTACTCGGTCATTATGTTATTGTCACAATCGCCTTGTTATCATTTAAACCGTGTGGCTTCAATTATTGAAATCAGAAGATACAGCTAATGAGACAAGAGGGAGTCCAACTAAGAGTGGTGGGATGCTGGACATAAAACCGATACAAAAAGTTAATTCCCACGTTTATGCAACTATCACAGAGGGAGGTTATGTTCCCACACGCCAAAATATGAAATTTCCCAAAGCGGCGATATCCATGGCCGACAAGATTTTGGGTAGCTTTCCCCACATGTGTTGGGCGTTTCATCCATATGCACTCTTAAATCAGGTGGGTTAAAAATTAACCCAAATCACCCCGGTTGAGTGACTATGAACCCATTGGGTTCATATACACTCAATCCATTTGATTTGGTTGATTTTCAACCCACCTGATTTCAGAGTGTGACACAAAATACATGAACACAACTAGATTTGTATGCCTATTTTTTTTTGGTGAATATCGCCTGCTGGTTATGAAATTTTCCAAATAAAATATCTGGATCATCTGAAAATACAAGCAGCGACTGCATTTGCATGCTATTGTTGAAAACAGGAGACAAACAAGAGACTAGGCTGTTGTGGAGAAGCGAATCTATGCCACCATTTGGAAATTAAGATCTCTGGGGCTTTTCGGTTCAATTTTTAACTGAGCCACCGTTCCATTTGTCGAGAATCGTGTCGTTCTGTCAATGAATAGAGTATTTTTCTTTGTACAATATTAAACCATACCCGGTTTAACCCTTTCAACAGGAGAGGCCGCTTTTCCGGTCCAGGAACAGGATACGTCATAATTTCATTAAGTAGGATGGCTACTAAGTGGACGTGTGAGGAAGAACGATTAATAATTTCAACGTGCAGCCCGAAGGCTGCACGTTAAACATATTAATTGCTCTACCCCCAAATAATGGATAATGGGCTCTTCCTATTTATGCTATTTAACTGGCATGGAAGATAACACCAGTGTTCAAAGGGTTAACCCTTTACCCAACGAACACGATACCAAAATTTCATATTTTATTTATATTACTTTCATTTTTTTTAAAAATCAATTCCACGAAATATATCGTGTGACCCCTCAAAGGAATGATCTCGACGAGCCCGTTCGAATGAGGGGTCACATAATGTTTTTTTAATTTTGGGGGGAAAAATATATATATTTTTAAGTGATCAATTTGTAAATTACGCGGGTGAATGTGGGCGTTTCGTTTAGTAAAGGTTTAAAGGGTTCATTTGTATGCTAACCTACCCTCGATTTCCTTTTTATATTTATGCGAAAGCTTGAAAAAGGGTCTATGGAAACCTGTAACTGTTTGACATATTTGTCCTACTCAAATCGCCAATCCATTTCGATCTCTACATATCAAAGTCACCAGGTTAAAGCAAAACTTCTCTCTGAGAGAGTGAAGCGTTTAATTTATTGGGGGGAGGGGGGCAGGGGTGCGTCCCTACACAAGGAGGGATAGATGATTGGGCAGCTACTGTTATATGGACAAGTCAGTTAGATCGTTTTCTGCCAGGGACGTGAATACGAAGACGGGGTGACAAGGACATCACAAACAGTATTGTCAGATAATATCAAAGTTATAGTGCATTTTATTCCATTAAATAATTGCCCCCTCCTCGCTATTGGAAAACAGAAATACGGTTGCTGAGAGCCAGACTAAGTAAAATTACTCATGTTCGACTTTAGGGGTGGGGGGGAGGGGTACCTCATCTAATATTATTTTAGGGGGTTACATCGTCATATTGTAGCTTTCTCTGCTTTGCATTGCTGCTTTCTGTCGGAGAAGTTGTGCTCACTCCCTCCCCACAGTAAGAAGCGATCAACTTCACTGCTTTCTACCCCAAAACCATTGGGGAAACTTTCTTGTAAGCGTTTCACAACGTTCTTGCGCAAAAAATTTCATGGCGATGAAGTTTCTTCATATATTCCACCAAGTCCTCAGTCACCAATTCCCCTCCCCTCCTCCTCGCTCAGTTGCACGTGGATTTCGTTTTTAACCCTTTATGAAACACAAACAATTCCCAAATGTGTGATTTATCTTAACCAGTCAGCACTTGAAAAACTTGTGCACTCCTTCATCACCTCACAACTAGACTATTGTAATTCAATGTTAGTGGGGCTGTCCCAGTGCCTGATTCAGAAGCTTCAAAAAGTTCAGAACACTGCTGCTAGGATAATTACTGGTACCAAACGCTCTGAACACATAACACCTGTTTTAAGACACCTACATTGGCTTCCAGTTAAACAGAGAATTGATTTCAAAATATTGATCTTAGTATTCAAATGTATCCACAAACTGGCTCCAGGTTACCTGCAAGAGCTCCTCACTGTATATAAACCATCGTGCAGTCTCAGATCTAAAAACCAAATTCAAATAGTTGTACCTTTTAGCAGATCTAATCAGGCTCATGATCAGTGGCGGCGCTACGGGGGGCATGGGGGGATGCCCCCCCCCAAACGAAGGCTTTGCCCCCCCCCCCCCCCAGTTGCCCCCCCCAACCATCTCGCATGCATTTCCATTCACCCTCACACACAAACACATTCAGTCACTCTCTCTCTCTCTCACACACACACACACACTCACACACACACACACACACACACACACACACACACACACACACACACACACACACACACACACACACACACACACACACACACACACACACACACACACACACACACACACACACACACACACACACACCCTCACACACCTCCTTTTTTATTCCCATACACACTTAGCCCAAAGCCTCAGGCTAGCTGATGAACACATCCAGGCAGTAGAGATTTAAAGACTCGGATGCAGATACTTATACAGACGCGTATCCAGGATTTTTTGAAAGGAGGACCGCTAATTACCATTACATTTAGTCGAAACGTGGACCCAAAATCCGTAATATAATTTTTTGGTTTGGTACGTCCACAGGACGTACCAAACCAAAAAAGTATATTGCGGACTTTGGGTCCAAGTTTGGACTACCTCATAACAAAGTAATGATATGATCCTTTACGTATTTGCCCCCCTTCATGGGAGTCCCTAGTTGCCCCCCCCCCCCCCCCCCCCCACACACACACACAAAAAAAAATTCTGGCGCCGCCACTGCCCATGATCGTGTGTTCTCCATCGTGGGTCCCAGATTGTGGAATTCCCTGCCAATTAGTGTCAGAATTTCAGAAACTCTCGATGTCTTCAAAAGAAATCTTAAAACTTTCCTATTCACTGAAGCATTCTCCTGAACTTCTGTAAGAGGCAATCAAAACAGATGTTGGTCTTTATTTCAGAAAAGTGTATTTATTTCTGTCAAGCGTTTTAGAGCACTATTTGTGGTTTTTCGCTCCAGAAAATAAATTATTATTATCATTATTATTATTTTAAATATTATTTTTTCAATTTCTTTTTCAAACAATTTCAAGAGAAGCGTATCATGTGACCATTCCAATGATGGCTCCGTGGAGAGGTTCTGTTGACTTTTTGAAAGATGTTTTTTTGCGACTGCTGAATTTATAAATTACGTGGGTGGATGCTGCTGAATCG
This sequence comes from Pictodentalium vernedei, assembly GCA_031216915.1. Taxonomy (NCBI): domain Eukaryota; kingdom Metazoa; phylum Mollusca; class Scaphopoda; order Dentaliida; family Dentaliidae; genus Pictodentalium; species Pictodentalium vernedei. The sequence continues at coordinate 88,319,013 of CM062296.1, read as the reverse complement.
TTCGGTGAAGGGTTCACCCCTTCAGCACTGAGTTCCTGAATGGGCACCACCGACGATAACGATAAGTATTTATTTTTTTTTTTTTAATTTATTTATTTATTTATTGGAGATTAACGACACTTTCGACAGCCATGGTCATATCGTTTCGGACAACTTTACGGGTGGAGGAGAACCACAGAGCAACGGCGAGCATCTGTCAGACTCAGTGGCGTAGATAGCTTTTCGCTGGCGGAGGGGAAAGCCCAAAATTTTCCGACATACCGAAAATTTTCCAACAGTATAACAACAAAAAAAACCCAAACAAACAGAAAGAATCTGTTGTTTACTGCAAATGTACTGAAAATTGGTCCTTTTTACCCAAAATTTACCCAAAATGGTAGGTTTTTATCCCCAAAGCCAGCATTTTAATGTTATTAGGCATAAATTCGCCTAAAAATGGTCCCAAAAAATTTCCGACAAAACTTCTGTGGGGGGGGGGGGGGGGGGGGGCTCCGCCCCCTCCCCCCTTTATCTACGCCACTGGTCAGACTTCCCTACGGACTAACTCCAGCAGGATTATTATTGGTTGAAGACAGGTGCACCATCGACGTGCATTACGCCTGACCGTATCAACATTCACATCATGACTGACAATTTTCTTCATTGGAAGATATTTGCAGGAGAGTTAGTTCCCCTTAATTTCCCAAAGTTGTCAGTAAATCTAACATTATGGGTATAGGAATTTCAGATAAAAACTGATAAGTCTAAATATTACCGAAGTTGTGTAATCGATGTTCACATTATTTCACAAATTTGTGGCATTTTCTTATACAGAGGTATAAAAATAGAGAAGTTGTTTTTTTTTACATATTTTCCCAATCAATTTGAGTGTGTAACTCTTTTCTTTGTTGAAACCCATTTAAAATAAGAAAAAGGCACTTTCACCATCTTTTGATGTTTTATAACCTTTTTTCTGTTCCTTATGTCAACAGTGTGCGCCTCGTGACATACAGTACGTGGAGAGTGTATTATCACTAAATCACCCGCAGAGTGGAGATCCCACCCGAGCAATAATTGCAAATTTGTTGCAAAGCACAAGCAACACCAGCAAAGTTTCAGCCAATGGACCTCCGGGTTAAACCCGGAGGTCCATTGGCTGAAACATTGCTTCTGCTTTTTGTCGATAAGTACAAAATTTGAAAGTTATAGCTTGGGTGATTTCTCCACTCCGCGGGTGATTTAGTTACAATCCACTCTCCGCGCACTGTAATATCGTCGCCTGGGTGCTAGAATGTTCTAGAATGTCCCATAGGGGACATAGAACATTCTAGCACACAGGCGACGTTATAATACCGACCTTATCATTTCCATTAAAATAATAGTCTAATGGGTAAGGTTTGTTATGTTTTTTCCTGGGTGTCGGAATCCGGGCTTTGCCGTTGCTGAAGGAAATAGATTCACGCCGCGTATTCAGCCAAAAACTCAAGGAGCGTCGCCCGAATCCGTGCGTGAACGTATGTCTCACCTTGACGAACCCGCCGTTTCGTATTCGTTGGTGTGGTTCTTATCCTAAAGGGGTCGATGATTTTTCCTCCAAAAGCATAAATCAACAGGGATTCACTGGAAACAACAATTTTAATACATACATATAAAAATAAATATTGTAATTTGTGATTTATATGAAATTCAATGCATCAGTAAAAAACGTCAATCACACCCCACCCACACAGTTTTTGAGTCACTTGCGGGCCCGCATTGTCTGTGAATTCGGGTTTACGAGACTCTCCGACGGACTGACTAAAAATCTCCGACGGGTGGCTGGACCTCTCCGACGGGGGGGGGGGGGGGGGGGGGGGGGCTGACTCCCCCCCCCCCCCTGGCGCCACCACTGACTCGATTCAGACTTACACAGTGTCATTTTAATGTTATTTTAATCTAAAGTCTTGTTTTCAACTCGGATTTACCACATTATTAATAATATTACAATTGATAATTACTATAAAAATTAATTTTAAGACAAATGATCAAGCGCGTTACATGGCAGTATCTATTTATTTGACGTTAAGTCTAGTCCAATCCCCACATTTTCTCACCAGGACTGTGCCTGTTAAATATTCCACGTGTGACTCGTTTTGGAACAAATGTGGCGTATGTACCTCTCTCACGTGACGCAATATGAGAAATTTTGATCTCCTTTGCACATACTAATTGAGATTTTGTAAGTAAAATTACTGCAAAATCATGACTGCATCAAGAAAAACAAACAGAGGTGTAGTGTCTCAGAATCAATGCCGGGATTTGACCGCTTTGTGGGGAGGAAAGCACGCAAAGAATTTCGACCGGATTGCGACTAGATCGCGATCAGGTCGAATGATTCTGTCCGCCTTTGAGATCGCAGTACAAGTTCAGTCCCCATGAAGTACTTCGGGAAAAGTGGTACATTGCTTGTTTCCTGTTGAAAAAAAGGTTCTCTTTCACTGGTAAAATAGGACCAGGTAACTAAAGCCTGGATGGAAGTCCTCTTTAGTGGGTAGCATAGCTATACAGTACAGCTACCGTGTACTGGTCACATTCCACAAGGGGTGTGGGGAGGAGCAAGATTTCCACGGATGCAATAATATTAGATTCCAAACAGGGGGGGGGGGGGGGGGGGGGGCACTAAAAATTTGCAAGACGTAACGTCCTATTTTTTATTCGGCTCCTTTTTACACCCACCCACCCACTACGTGCACATTTTCTACTACCGTTCTCAGCCACACACCCCCACTCTCCCATTAAAATCCAAAATAAACTTACCCCAATTGCCCACGTGGGGGCACGATGAAGCTGTGTGCTGAGACGTACTGCACGCCAAGGTGCACATGTCTTCAGCCAATCTAACCCTCTCTGTGCTGTGTAGTACGCAGTGCCGCTGTGCAGTGTGTAGTACAGTCGTGAGTTATGATGTTGAAGAGCTGACAGCTGCTCGTCGTTGCTCGGTGGTTCTCTCCGGGTACTCTGGCTTCCTCCACCCGTACACCTGTCACCGACACGATATGACCCTGGTTGTTAAAGTGTCGTTAAACACCAATCAATAAATAAATTAATCAGTCAATTAATATATAAATAACTTGGGTTGAATTTAGTGCATCAGAGAGAATTTTCCCAAAATATTGTCTGCACATTTTCTACATCTCGAACAAGACACCCACCCCCTACTAACGTGTGACATTTTCCCAGATTAAGCCCAATATTCTCACATATAAAGCCTCCTGATGTTGTATTTATGTTAAGAGTGTGATGTACAACATCATCTTTAAGGTTTGAAACACAAATGATGGTATATATTAGCTGATATATTGATATATTTTTAAAAAATTTAAAAAATTGCACAAGTTGTAAATGCACATTTTTGGCGCACTCAAGAGACCCACCCACCCCCACGTCACGTCTTGCAAATTTTTGGTGCCCTCCCCCCCCCCCCCCCCCCCACCCGGACCCCCCCCCCCCCCCACTCGCCTCCCCCCACCCCTGTTCCAAACACGAATTATAGAAATAGTAACAAAAATTTAATAAATGAAGCACCCGATACAACCCGGTGCTTCATTATTTGAAATTTTGCTGCAGATAATTTTTATTACCTGGTAAAAGCATACCTGTACATCACTGCCCATGCGTGGATTACGACCATTCCACGGCGATTGTACTGTAAACGATATTTCATACTTGTGTTCGGTCATAATATAGCCACATATGCTGAATGTGTCTATCGACACCGTAAATTGAATAAAAAAAAGATGTCGCGCTCAGTACACCTGAACGTTGTTTCAACAGATTGTTTACCTTTCGATGAAGATGTACAGAAATACAAGGGCAGATTGTGACAGATGGAGAAAAATGTCGCCATTAAAATTTATCGATTTCGTCGCGTTAAAAACATAAAAACAATCCCATTCCTCTACATCTGTTCAGCAATTCAATCGCGCATTTCTATACAGTCAAAATGGATGATTACAAATTATGTGTGACGAGTGATTTTTATCGGAAATCTGGCACGGTATTACTAGAGAAAAGGCTTTCAAAGATTTTAATTATATAAATGCGACCTTTCCGCGAATTTAATCAGAAACTGATCTCCGGGACATAACCCTCCTTCGAGTAATAAAACAACAATGGCCTCTTTTGAATTATGTGATCCGCCGAATTTTCTAACCTCTATTCTTTCTGTTATGTGAAGTAAAAATGTAACAGATGCGACCTCATCAAACTGGCACGTGCCTAGCACACGAACTGGTACTGTCGTTTAACCCTTTCGACGTTTAGCCCAAGAACATTAGGTTTCACTAGGGAAAAAAATCGGAGAAAGCTGATTTTTTCAGGGAATGTCGAGTGCATGTCACTGAACGATTAGACAAAAGTCCCCTAAAATCCCAGTTGAGCTTTTTTTTCTACAGCCTTTTTTCGAAAACGCGTTTGAAAAAAATAAAAAAAAATCGCACGAACTTTGTAACCTCGAATTGATCCAACTGTATTTTTTGTTTACGCATATTTCGAGCTACATAATGTCTAATATACATTTACCTAGAGGAAAATGTGCATTCTGTGACAATTTGTACGAAAAATTATTGAAAATTCACAAAAAAGTATCGGATTTACGCAAAAAATGACGATTTTCCTAACGGATTTGCCCAAAGGGTCGTAGTACAGAACGGGATGTTAGTTGGACAGACGATAAAAAATCCACCACCATTTGAAGACTTTTATCATTGCTTACAAAATAGACATTATGGAAGACCCCCTCTGCTTCTGGCCGAGTTCCCCTTTTGGCATAAAATTCGTCAGCATGAGAACTCAACTATTTTCGGGCTTGGGACCGAACAGACACGTCTGTGTCTGGCAGCATTAGATCAATAAATAATATTTACAGAATGTACAAAAATCAATAAATAATATTTACAGAATGTACAAATCAATCAACATGGATTAAGTTACATTGACTATTATCAACGCTATATACAGAAATGACATGACCTATATACATATTATTCATCGAACTCAGAAATTTCCGACAGGACAGTGTTTCTGTGGTTGTTACAAGAATCCGAACTGCAATTACACAAACCTGAGCAAGAGAGTCCTGCCTTCTTACACCCACACCTTTTTGTACAAGCACTCTTGCAACCACAACTGATCAGATTCAGTAGGTTATCGGGGGCACATGGCTTTGTGGCTGCAGTCGGTACAAAAAGTCCATTGTCTAGCGACCACCCCCAATCCGTCGGAGGAAGCGAAGTGCCCAGCCATTGTTGGACCTGGAGATAACATCTGCGGACATGTTGTTGTGCAGCATCGCTGCTTGGTGGGAGTGAGGCTAGGTCGATGGGTTTATTCAGTTTAGATTTTGCTACATAACGCTTGTAAGTGACATATCTATATTGGTCGAGAGAGGAAACAGTTTTACTCCCGTATAAGATCAGGAGAAGTTGTTCCCCGGCAGCGGCTACTGCACTTGGTGTACTGTCATCCGCCAAAATTGTGTTGACATACTGTTGTGAGTCGCTAGTAACATCGGAGACAATTGTACTGAATACTTACTTCTTACCAACTCGAAAGAGTGCAGAAGTAGTGTCACAACCACTTATAGAATGTGCTATAAGGAGGTTGCTTCTATGGTCACCCATTTTCGTTGCTATTTCACTAACTGAAACTAGTAAGTTTGGGGTAATGGAATATATCATGTGAATATTACATCCCGGTTGAACTCGAGAGGTAAGAATGACTAACAAGTCTGTGTCTGTTCCCACAACGACAACATTGTTGTCATCTTGAGCGATGTCAAGTGCAGTTTCGGCTATCAGTACATCAGCATCAGCCTCGGCCTGCTTGGACTGAATATTGATAGCAGATAGCTCCTGCATTAGAAGATCGATCAGTTGGGTTTTGTTCTTGGCATTTGCAAGGAAATCGGATTGGGGTGTGGTGGCTGGTAACTCGGGTGAGATATTGATATCAATGGAATACCTGTCTTTAGATCTACGGGCTTGTTCCATGCCCTTTGTCGACATTGTACAAGCATAACCATCAAAAACAACCACGACGTTCGCCCCAAAATGTCTCACTAGATAATTGGAATATGATGTACATATGTCCTTATATGACGACTGTTTAGGCCATACAACTGCCCTCAATAAAAATCCACCATCTACAACAAACAGAGAATGTTCTGGGATTTTAGTTTGCTCGGAACCGTATGTTTTGAGGATCTTACCGAGCGTGCTTTTCTGTGTCTTCCTCATTCCAGCAGAATCAAACAATGCTGGTGGTTTCGGGGCGAGTTCATATTTGAGATACTTGTCCATCTCTGCTTGTGACTGAATAACACATGTGATGCGGTTGAACAGAATTGTGGGGTCAATCACTACCTTACTTCCACGGACTTTGATGCTATTTGCCATCGATGCGAAAGACTTCACAGTGTCAACACGTCGTAGTTTGATGCTGTTGAACGTTTTGCTTACAACATTCGATACGCAACATTCACCAATTTTGCGAACTTGGTCACAGTTCACAGTTTCGTCGGCCACAAGCCCGGTCGCTATAGAGACTAGTTGTAGTGGATCTCTATTCTGAAAGGGGGAATGCACTCGGAGCCAGTTCAATAATTTGGTGATATCATTGGCATCAGTCAATTGTGAACTTTGACGGAGATCCCGATGTTGTTCGCCATGACCAGTGTGAACATGAACAAAATTTTCGAGAGCATTACATATCGGAAGGCAAAGAGGTAGTCCATGTACCCATTTCGCAACAGTGCTATCGGTTATTCCCCTGCCATGTGTGAGACCACCAGGGAGCTTGAACATTCTCATTAAACACTGCTCTATGGTTTGATCAGAATATATCCCGTCCCAGAATTTATCTGAGCGCCTTATGGTAAAGTAACCTTTCTCAGTGAACAACTTCAAATCATCCTGTTGCATTATTTCTGTTAGCTCATTCATCTGCTGCAAATAGAGATAAGAACTTTTTGCGTATGCAAAATGACCACCTGCGTGAAATACTGGAATCATATTGCGAACACAATATGTGTGGAGTTCCCAGTCGCCTGTGCGCTCTGCTCTCAAGAACAACTGGAGAAGACCTATTTGCTCGTAGTATTGTACCCAAAGCTTTCCTGTGCGTCCTACGGACGCATTCTGGAGCAGTTCGTGTAATTTTGACAGTAGATGGTTGACACTTTCTTGATTGATAGCGTCTGCTGTTGTACAGTCACCTCTGGCAAGTCCACAGAATATTTCATTGACTTCTGTGCAGTCTATGTTATCTTGTGTTCGGCTTTCTTCAAACACAAGTTTTGTAATGGCAATTTGTGTTAGCAAATGGGCACGAACTGCTCTTGAATATGCATGACCACTGATCAAATGATGGATTGACCCACCAGCATAAACAGTCCCCCAAAGTTCATCCAAGCGGCTACCAGCCATGATCGAACCAATTGCCCCTAAATATGACATAATCATATGGAAGCCGCCGAGTCTAACGAAAACTTTTGTCAACTTATCTGACGAAGACACAATCTCCACTGCTTTGATATAAAGTGGTTGGTCAAACGTCACTGGACAAACACCACATTATGTGATTTAATCGAACATGGAAATTGAAACAATGATGCTATAATACGGTATTTGAATGAGAAAAGTCGATGCCGTTTGAATTTGAGTTTAGGGGGTATGGTTAATATTTCACACGTTTCACCAGTTCATTATGGAATAAATGACTATTGTTATATATCAGTATAAAGCCACTGCTTTTCTGCAATTTTTGATATATAATTTAACTCCCAAAGTAGTCGTAGATTTGATTTAATGGACGTTGTGTACCGTTGTGTGTATGAAAACAATAAATTTTTTTTCGTAATTTTGTACATTTTCGTGAATATTTCACCATTGAGTGTGAGGATTGGTACAAAGTTGGCATTTTCTGTTGGGGACATGTATTCTCAATATAATTCAGCACGATATTTATGATTCTCACCCTACTGAGGCGAATAAGAATGAGAAATATGGAGCTGGGTCGAATTTAAAAAAAAAAAAAAATTTTCATAAAAAAAACGCTATAACTGTAAAAGCTCAACTCGGATTCGCGGGGACTTTTCACACTTTATCCGCAATGTGTGTCCCCGAAACATATAAAAAAAATCAGCTTTCTCCGATTTTTTTCCTTACTTTCTCATTTTTATGTCTAATGTGCCTGGACTAGTAGACCAATCAATGTTTTCAACGTGCAGCCTAAGGGCTGCACGTTGAAAGTATTAATGGGTCTATCCCTAAATAATAAATATGGACTCTTCCAATTGCTGTCGGTGAACTAACATGAAAGATACCTCTATTTCCAAAGGGTTAAAAAAAACTCGGATATTTCAAATAAACATGGCTCAGTCGTGAATTCTAGTCAAGTGGTGGATAGCAATCTGGCAACCAGGACTTGACTTGGTATAACCGCCAAGTTTATTTGATAGGACTCAAGAGTTTATTTTATTATTTTTTTAATCGCTGTCGCTACATCCTCACGGGGCGTCGGTACAGAGTTGGATCGCAGTGTGGCTTTCCCCGCCCCCACCAAATGTTTTGCAGTCATAGCTGAGAGTTGTCGTCAATAGAGTGAAAGCAATTTCACTTCAATTCTTAGAAAATAAACCTTTCTAGATCTATAAAGTGTAGATTGAATTTTCTGTCAATTCTCCTTTCGTTTGTAATATTGAGAAATTCCAACAACGTTACACGCATTTTATAAAGCAACATATTTGGTGAAACGTGCACATCGTAACAACCCTTTTTGTGTGAGGGCAAGTGGACTTCTGTTCGCAGAAAAACCAGCCTTCAAGATCTGAAAAGTGTTGATTGCATTTGCTGTCAATTCTCCTTTTGTTTGTGACACATGGATAAATTTGGATAAAGTTTTACACATTTTATAAAGCAACATATTTGGTTGAAATGGTTATGTACCTCGTAAAGATTCCTACTACTACTACTACTACTACGTACAAGCCATGTTTATATTACCCTCGTCTACTTTTGAAAAGAAATATGACAAATAAAGTAAAAACAAAACCTAATACCTGGGAATAAGTTCGCTTAAATGCAAAACCGCAAAATCATTATAGTTATTATTTTTTAAATAATTTTTGTTTCCGTTAAGTCTCGGATGCCGAGTGACAGGAATGGAAGTCCGTAGGAACGTTAGTCCCTCTGGACTATTATTCCGCGGAATTATAGTCCTAGGTCTAACATTTCTAGGAATAGTAGTCCGACGGACTACTATTCCTAGAAATGTTAGACCTAGGACTATAATTCCGCGGAATAATAGTCCAGAGGGACTAATTTTCCTACGGACTTCCATTCCTGTCACACCGGGACGAGATGAAAGATAAAATTTTACAAACAGTTACAAAGAGTCACACATTTTATTTGATAATGCGTTTCAACAAAGGAATCGATCGAGATAAGTTGCAAGATAACCGTCAGATTGAAAATGTTTGATTCATTTTTATCAGTAATAATATCTACCTAATGCAATGATTTTCAATATCTTTCCCCGCACGCTTTTTTGGAAAGATCTCTACCAATGAATGAATGTTGAAGGTGATAATAAAGGTGAAGACATATAAGTTAAAACATTTATTGCTGTCATTTTACAACACGATTTGACTAGTACTGTAGAAAAATAAACCGCTATCAAATTATAGAACCATCACGCAGAAACAGGTAGCCACGGGAGCTCTGTAACGGTTCTCTGGTCCTATTTTAAACCAACACCTGTCCTTCTCGTAATTTAGTGCGCCAAATATTGATTTTCTTGTGTTCGCCAAAATTTCATTATTATTATTTTTTTCAATTTTCAATTTCCTGTCGTTTATATTTCAAATATTCATATGAATGTTATTATCTTATCACATGGGATCTATATGCGACTAACATGCTATGAATGACAAAGAAAAGCAATGAGATCACATTCCTTTGAAGTGGATGTGCACGATCCGCCACGTGCCGACATCGCGTGCCACAACATCGACAGAAATTTATGCGTTCCAGTTGGCGTATTTTATTGGGACAGAACTATTGACATACCCATGTTTGTCAAAGTGAGCTGCAACCACTATACTTTGACAATCTGTAATCTTCCAGTAAAGATGAAAATGGTAATAAAATTGACAATATCAAAAACGACTCTTCGAGTTTGAGCGCTAGAAAGCAATTTAGAATTATACAAATAAATAAAAGAACAAACGAACACATAACGATCGCTTGCTGAAAATCAGTGTTTCGCCGTACATGATGTTTAACCCTTTGGTACTTTTGTACGTCTTATGACGTACGAAATCAAAAAGCGCGTTGATACTTTGAAGTCATTTGTTTTGTTATTATTTTTCGATTTTTTAAAGTTGAAACCTCAATTCCTATTTTCTCCCGAATAGTGCTCAGTGACAACCGTTGAGCCAAGTGTTATCGCAGCTTAAAATACTAATATAATCCTGCTGTCAAGACTTCTTTACTGGCTGAGTGCTAGAAGCCACTATCCGGGCTTTCAGAAAATGAGGACACCAGAGCAAAAGCCAACACTTCCCTTGCTTGTATTTCATATTCAGTCAAACACAAATACTATTTCGTGTATATAAATTTGTTATATTACAAATTATTGGAGAGTGCCTGTGGGCACTCTCCAATAATTTGTAATAAAACAAGTTTTGAATAACAAATTCAGTCCACCAAAAATAATCTAACCCTCAAACAGATAATCAGTAATGTGAAAAATATCTTGTTATTTATACTTTCCGACGTTTGATTTTGAAAAACGGTGAAGAAACTGAATTACTAGTGACGTTTGAACGTCAGGATAATTAAAGTCTCAAAGGATTAACACACAATATTGATTCTTCCGGTTTAACCCTTTGAACACTGGTGGTATCTTCCATGTCAGTTCAATGACACCAACTGGAAACGTCCATATTCATTACTTGGGGGTAGAGCAATCAATATTTTCAACGTGCAACCATAGGGCTGCGCGTTGAAAATATTTATTGCTCTGCCCCACACATGCACCTAGCACCCACCCAACTTAATAAAATTATGACAGATCATGTTTTTGGACCCGGAGAGAAGGGTTAATACACTTTAAATCCAAATAAACTACTACTAACTCCCGGATAAGCTGATTTTTCGCTAGAGAATTTTATACGCTAAAAACTAAAGTGTTAAAAACTACACTTGAAGTGCTGTATTTAACACTTACTAAGTGCTGAACTAGCACTTTGTTCAAGTGTAGATATCCCAGAACTTGACAGGTGTTACAATAATACCACTTGACAAGTGTAATGTCTCGATACTTAAAAGGAAACAACGCAGATGACGCGGAATAGGCTCGAACTCTCGAGCCTGATCCGCGTCATCTGCGTTGTGTCCTTTTAATTATGTACCCACTAAGTGCAAATCAAATTATGGACGATTCTGGAAGAACCACTAATGCTAGACACATGGGAAGTGCCATCCATTCAAGTTTCAGATGTCTGATGATTGTAATGTCTACGTGCTTAAAGTATTGCACTTTGAGTGTTAAAATCAAACCCTAAGAGTTAGAATGGGTTTAACACCTTGAAAGTGTCAGTTTTAACACTTTAGTTTTTAGTGTGTATAAAGGCTAATAAGAAGCGTCAGCAACATTACGGCTCATGGACCACCGGGTACTCTCTAGGCCGAAGGGTGGTTGCTAATTGATCTTGTGTTTTTTCCTTTAGAAATTAAAATTATTCCAGGACTACATGCAGTGTTTCTTGTATTCTGTTTGGTAATCTGTGGTAAATTCCTGCGAGTATTAGTACGTACAACTTTTCCATGAAGCTCTTTTAACCCATTGAACTCTAGTGGTATCTTCCATGTTAGTTCAATGGTAGCAATTAGAAGAGTCCATATTCAATATTTAGGGTAGAACAATCAATATTTTCAAATGCAGCCTTGGGCTGCACTTTGAAAATATTGAATGGTCTACTCCACACATTTACTGAACAGCCATCCTATTTAATGACGTTATGACATATAATTTTCTTGGCCGGAAAAGCGGCCGCTGAGGTTCGACGGGTTAAAAGTTCATACCACAAAATTACACGCGGTTTCATCCACAGCCATCAATTGATTTTCGCGAGTCTAATATCTATTTTGAGCTCGGTGTTCCTCCTGAGTCAACGTAAGTACATGTTACAAGCCTGCGAGATTCTCAAATTCACTTCAAAACGCCGCTATAATATCGCATAACCCTCGTCCCTAGCTTCGGCATCAAACCCTTAATTATTCCCAAGCTTTCAAACCACCAGTCATATTAGTTCACATGACTTGCACACTCGTTTACCTTTACGAATAAAAGGACATCACATTACATCAACGGTAGTCAGCGCGTATACCCCATGAAAAGTGGGTAAACATATAGCCTGTAACCGCGTCGATTTCTGAAAAGAATTTGACTGTTGGCCCAAATGCTTGTATTATTCCGAGACTGTATTTTTAAGTCAGGAGACTAGTAAATTTCTCTTTGTATATCACTCCTGCACACTCCTTTGAAATATTTTTGTATATCTAATTAGCAGGGACGTGGCGACAGGAGAGGTGTGTGTGTGTGGGGGGGGGGGGGGGGGGGTCACCCCTCAATCCTGGCCAAAAAATTTCTATAGTTGAAAATTCGGAGGACAGTCATGAGTAGTTGGAAATTCCATGTATTTGGATTTTAAAGCTTCTTTGGTGATGCTGTTGTCACCTTTACTTGCCAAAATTACAACTCGGTTTCAAATCGGCAAAAATTCTAACTGTTACACACTAAAAACTAAAGTGTTAAAACTGACACTTTCAAAGTGTTAAACCCATTCTAACTCTTAGGGTTTGATTTTAACACTCAAAGTGCAATGCTTTAAGCACTTGGACATTACAATCGTCAGACATCTGAAACTTGAATGGATGGCACTTCCCATGTGTCTGGCATTGGTGGTTCTTCCAGAATCGTCCATAATTTGGTTTGCGCTTGGTGGTTACATAATTAAAAGGACACAACGCAGATGACGCGGATCAGGCTCGAAAGTTCGAGCCTGATCCGCGTCATCTGCGTTGTTTTCTTTTAAGTGTCGCGACATTATACTTGTCAAGTGGTATTATTGTAACACCTGTCAAGTTCTGGGATATCTACACTTGAACAAAGTGCTAGTTCAGCACTAAGTGTTAATTACAGCACTTCAAGTGTAGTTTTTAACACTTTAGTTTTTAGCGTGTATTATTTTCAACTACAGTGTACGCAATATCGACCTTCATAAGTATGCATGATGTCAATCGGTGCGAGATTTCTAGAATACGTTTACTTATCGTAAAAAAAAAATCCTCGTAATGCACTTCAAGAAAATCGCATGTAAAATCGTTATCCTGAGTTAATTCCATAATTCACAGTTACAAAATTATGAAGATCTGATTTAATGTTAGGACAGTGGGTATTACTCAAAGTTCTCGTCATGAGCATTTGTCAAGCACAAGTTCAATTCCCAGAATAATACCAAATAATAGTAATAACCTGATAATTCTATCATAAATGTGTTGGCATTTCAGTTACTAGAATCAATTTTATGCCCCCTTTTATGGCTTCATTTTCAAAAAATTTCTTGGTAGTGAATTTCCAACTGGTGGAGGGACCTCCCGGTCTCTCCACCACGTTGGAAATTCACTACTCTACACTTCCCAATCGGAAACCTCTAGCCACGTCCCTGCTAATTAGGGTTCAGTTTAATTTGGTGCTATCAAACCATGTTTAACAACAAGACTCCGTCTCTAGGCATAGCATCGCAGTTTTTATCACATCACTGGCAGCCTGTGAAGTAGATAAATATTATGTATTAGATATGATTTTCATTCCCAGAATTGCCCATTATCAATTTCGGCTGCTGCGTCTTCAAACTCGGCCGATATGAAGCCGATCCAGGCCGATATGAACCGAGGCAGAGTTGTTCCCCTGATCCATCATTACTAGTCGCGAATTTGTACACATCGAAACCGTTACGAGTCGAATGCAATCGAGAAAACTGGTGTTCTGCAAATTGTAATGCAGTGGTTCGAAGTGTTTGAATGACGAAGAATTAATGACGGCAATGAGTGAGGATTGTGTGGAGGTAGAGAAAAAGGGGAGTGCTGTACAGAAAATTTAATACAAACGAAAATTCAGAGTCGTAAGCTGATATTCGTCGAAGTGCGAGAAGAGGTAGTTTAGCAATGGTGGGGAAGCCGAGACGTTCCGATAGATGAACTAGGACAAGAGGAAACTTCGGTCTTTGAGAAAAGAATGAGAAACAATAGCTCTCTCTGAAAACTGTAACATATCTAAGAACAACATATATCATCGTCTCAACTCTATTGCCAAGCTTTCGATCCGAACTGGATCTTCATCAGGACACTCGAATTAGGAAGAACTACATGTCAACAGTACGAAAAACAATTGCAAAATGAACCAGTTCGTGTCATTACGTGTAACGGAATTGGTTCATTTTGCAATTGTTTTTCGTACTGTTGACATGTAGTTCTTCCTAATTCGAGTGTCCTGATGAAGATCCAGTTCGGATCGAAAGCTTGGCATTAGAGTTGAGACGATGATATATGTTGTTATAATAGCGTCCCTAACCTGGAGGACAATGGTTGATATGAATATCTAAGAACATTTTGAAATTATTTGTTTTCGTCAAATAAATAAAGGGGTCATTACATTGGTTAGTTTCATATCCGCCGATATATCAGCTCTTGTAGCTTCACTTCAGCCTTCGGCCTTCAGCCTTGTTTTGGTCAAATAAATAAAAAGGTTATTACTTGGTTAGTTTCATAACCTCTAATGATATTCACCTATTAAAACTAATGGGTCCAGGGCGTACCATTACTATATGACCATTAAGGCGATTCACGACAAATTATACAACTTATTAAATCGCGACGTGTAATTATAAATCCGTTCTCTTACGAGCGTTGGTGTCATTCTAATTGCGCTTATTCAATCACAGGACAGCATTAATATGTTACATGAGAACTATCTTTTACATTTCTTTTATCATCTCAGGTGATCATCCAGACGTTCACACCAGGGGGTCGAGCGCACCCATTACTGTTATATAATAATCCGTTCTCCGCGAACCGCTTTTAGTTACAATACATTTTTTCCATTGGCAACAGTACAAATCATTTTCCATCTCCCCACTTCATCAAGCCGATATTGGCAAAACCAACTCTGCATTCATTTACTTTTATCACCTCTTGTAAAAAAATATACTGAAAAATTATAGATCGCCATGTGACTTTTGCCTTTAAATTTATTGATTACTATACTACCGTCCTGTTTGTCACTGAATAATATAAAATAGACATACTTCACCCCCCCCCCCCCCCACACCCAATTTTTATCTACTCTCACACTTTTCGGAAGACAGTTAGCATCAATATTTTATAATTTCTTCAAAATATGCACTTTAAAATTTTATTTACACTTCCAAGCTCCGTTCATGTTCCACCAATTGGATAAATCTGAGAACTTTTATCCTCCATTAAAGGTTGGGTGCATACCGCTAGTGGCACGTTTTGCACGAAAACAGTGTATTGTAACCTTATGTATATTTCAACCATCCAACTTCCAGACTTTCCTTTAGAGCAAACTACAGCCCATTGCCAGGAGTGGTGTTGAGAGAGGTTCTCAGGTTTTGTCTTCCCCACTCCGTGAGAACCTACAGATTGGTGTTTTCGTTCCCACACGGATTTCCTTTGTTTCTCTGTGTCACAAAGAAAACAATTGCCCATGGTTTGTCTTCATAATTTTGTGGAGACTGACTTGTTGTTTGTCATTGCCTGTTATTGTGAACAAAGAAAACAGCAAGTCCCAGTCGGGTCGGATAAACAAGACTATAGGTGTGTGTATTGTGTGTGTGGGTGGGGGGGTGGGGGGATGGGGTTGTCTTCCCGATGTAGCGACTATCTATACCTAGATAATAGCACTTGCGTTCCTACATGGATTGTCTTTATTTTTCCCGTGTCCGGACAAAGAAAACATTGGGTTAGGGTTTGTCTTCCCGGTTTTGTACGGACTTGTTCGTCACCCAGAACAAACAAAAAGACAAGTCCTCAAAAGGACGTGTGTGTGAGGCGGAAGAGGCATGGAGTCCACCCCATCGCCTGTCAGTATTTATTTATTTATTTATTTTTTATTTATTTATTTATTTATTTATTTATTTAGATTTGACGACACTTTCAGCAGCCAGTGTCACCTCGTGTCAGACAGATTTACGGGGTGGACTGAAGAACCCGGAGAGAACCACCGAGCAGTGGTGAGAAACTGCCAGACTCCCCAACATACTAACACCACACAGTCAGGGTTAGTATCGGGTGAAGACATCGATGTGCAGTTCATCAGCGAGCTCCAGCTTGCCCCTACGTAGGCAATTGAGATTAAGTGCTTTGCTCAAGGACACAACGCAGTTAACCCGGAGTCTACAACATAGAATTTGGTTTGCTCTGTTACCAACTCCATAGTACCATGGAAACGCAAATGTCCCCACTTGTCAAGATATTTTGAATGAATGTAATATTAAACAGTTGCGAGTTGAGGGGTCAAAAGCGTTCCATAATCGTACCGTCGCTGGCAAATAAGCGGTAGTTACTCACAGTGCGACAGAGTATCTCACGAAGGGAGTGAGTTGATCTCAATAAGTATGACGTAACATTTGCGACTTGGTTTGGCACCAATAGAGAGAGAGAGAGAGTAATCGCTTGATTGAACTGGTTACGTGAAATAATTCATGAGAGGTGAGGGACGTTGTACAAACACGAGTGTTTTACAATATAGTCCCTCGCCTCGAATGAATTATTTCACGTAACCAGTCCAGTCAAGCGATTACTCTGTTTATTACTTTTCATTATTAAAGATAATTTTATTATTTAACCCTTTACCTAACGTAACGACCAAAAACCGGCCAGTGCTATTCTTAAAAATCGCCAATTAATTTTCATTATTTTTTTCATCTTTTGTCTCTAAAACATAGGTTATGACCATCATTGGAACGAGCTCGGCGAGCTCGTTCCAATGAGGGGTCATAACCTATGTTTTTGAGACAAAAAATGAAAATTATAGTTATTCCAAACTATTTTTGCAAGTGTCGTCTGCTTTTCATATTGGGTAAAGGGTTAAAAAAACTAAAAACAATGAAGTCCCCATCACACCCACGGCTAATCGTCTTCGTTTGCGCGCACGGATATATGACACAATTGTTGATTGCATAATTCACTTGTGAAGTTATAGTTTATAATCAAACCCGGAAATCCCAGTAAATCACACTTTGGAAAGTAATAAAGATAATTACCTCGGGGTAAGACCATTTTTCATTTTGTAAAACACAAAGTTTGTGACGTCTTTTTCGCTCACTCAATGTTTTGAAACCCGTTTCCTCGTATAAAAGTCTGTGACTAGTCCCTCTTGTTGCCCCACAAATAGTGCGTACCTCATCTAGTTGTAGGTTTTCAACCTGACCTGGTTAACTTGCCGAGCAGTTATCCCAAATAACACCCGGATCATCAAAGAGAGGTAATATGAAGACTTATTTCGTGTCACTAACGCTCATCCAGTTATGCGATACTTGAGGCTGTGTAGGCAATTTGTCATTGGGGTTACCTTAAGTACTATGCTGTCTATGTGGGAATATCTATCTAGTTATGCGATACTTGAGGCTGCGTACGCAATTTTTCATTGGGCTTACCTTAAGTACTATGCTGTCTATGTGGAAATACCACGTACCAGAGCTATGGAAATAAATTCCAGGTGTTTATGGGTACTTGTTTCAAATACAGACGTATCTAACAGAGAAAGTGCCGGATACACTCCAGAGGTATGTCAGCGGCTGATGCCGATGTTCTCTGTTTTCTCACATAGTCCTTATAATTCCCCAGTCCCAATAACGCCTAATACCTATATAACTTAGTACTTATAACTCTGTCCTTATATCATCGGCTTCCACTACTACCGCCCAGGTACAAATACTGAATTCTCCGAGATGGGGGGGGGGGGGGGGGTGGGGGGGGGGGGGACTATGGGGGCTTCAAAAGTAACCAGTTGGAAGCAGAAAATTGCTTGAAATCATATTTCGGAGCTTTAGTGCAAAAATGGACCTTCTACAATGCTGAAGCTAAATTGCTAAAACATTGCAGGTGGCGCCTTGATGTATTTAAGGTACGATATATCCCATAAATAAGCGTCTACAATATGGATATCAAGTTGAGATACATATATTTGGGGAGATTTGTTCACGTTCTGGGAAAATATATTGTCTCCCGAGGCATAACGCTGAAAACGTTTCCAACTATGGTAGATGTAACGTCATTACAGTTCCACAACGACGCAATGACTCCATTATAGTGAAAAACAATAGTTTGAACATTTATCGTAAATATTGATTATTTTGCACATAGGCAATAAAAAGAACGTTATGGAATGAACAAAATAAATCTATGGGGTGTCAAAATACGTCCTGTGGGTGAGATAATCCAACTGTCGGAATAAAAAGATTATTTTGACACCCGATAAATCTACTACATATGTATGCACTATCGTCGTCATGTGACAGCGTTTAACGAATGTTCTCTGCATCTTATTAGAATTTGTTTTGTTTTTTTGGAGGGGGGGGGGGGGGGGTGGAGAGGGATATCACACTTTTACGCTTTCACTGAATGGAATTGAAAATGTGATCCTGTGAATATTCGATATTGGAAAAACAATTCGATTCCAAACGCATATTTGAGTATCGAATCGAAATCGATGATCCGAACATGGAGGTTTCGATTACGGTTGACGAAAGCAATGCAGAAATCATTTTTGAACTCCAATCTCTTCTGACAGAATTTCTACAACATCAAAGCATGCCTTCGACGAAGGCATGTCTTGATGATGTCATTGGAATATTTTACCAGTCGGAACTTAAACCATAACAGTAGGAAGAAATTATGTTCACATCTCCAACCCATCTTCACGACGCTCCTTGTCTCAATATGCTGCGTTGGTCTTAAAAAGGAAATATGGTCGATCAAACAAGAAACATGGCCGATCGTCCATATTCGACGTTCCAAATTCATCAGATTCCACATTTTGAGTGCATATTCGTCTCTGGTGGAAATGGTACGTCGCACGAACGTCGACTCGAATTCTATTGAATTATATTCGTCTAAAATCTGTCAAATCTTCTTTTTAGCTGCGACTAGCAGCTCAATTAGTGGCAATGTCGGTCTGTCGGTCTGTATGTCTGTCGGTCGGTCTGTCGGTCTGTCTGTGGCCAACGAGTTCAAAAACTCAATAACTTTTGAAATATTTGATGGAATGACTTTATATTTGGCATGTAAGTGTATCTTATTGATCTCTAGCCACTGTTCAATGCATGTGTTGTTCCAAATATTTTTCTTGGAGTTATGGCCATTGATGAACTTAGAATTTTGTGAGATTGCACCACCCGTCGCATCTACGGCGTCGATGTCGCGATTTTTATATATACGGACGCACTAACGTCGAGTCGAATTCAATTGTCGCACGATCTAAACACAAATCGTATATGATATCAAAACATATATTTTAACAGTGTACGCATATAGGAATTTATTGTACTGTGGCTTAATTTAATTTGTGTGGATTAAGTTTAACCCTTTCAATCCTCGTTTCCTGGAATGGTATCGTTTTTGTGTACACTTATAGGGAGATGGGTCAGTCCAGTATCAATATACACGGACGATACAATTATTATTATTTATTTATTGGTGTTTAAGGTCACATATTTTTGCACAATGCCGAATCATGACCACAACATGAGCATCAACTCAAGACCAGGGGTGAGCGTTAATAAGCCATGTCGCCCATTTTAGAGAGGGTTTTCACCTCCCAAGCAGTGGTGACTGGGTCCTATTTTACCAGTAAAACAGAGCCTGTTTACCGCAGTGAACAGGCACTGCTTCACTCCCCGGGCGTTCCCGCGGAGAGACGATAAAATAATAACTGCAGTCTGCAGTCATCAGTCTTCTCATCAATACCCCTTGTATAGACATCTTATTAATAGACAAAAATGGGACGAAGTTATGCCTGGGACCGAAACATCGGTATCACAAGTTCAAAAGTTTTAAACTGAATGTTCATGCAACTAGGTTCCAACGTCCTCGCTCCCATCCCAGCCGATTTTTGCATGATTTTATGTGAAATGCATTAAGTGATATGTGTTAGACTAAGAGCTTCGGATATTCTTTACGCCCACTTTAACTCCCTCAGCTCCGTTTTCGCACATCACAGATGTGACCTTTAACCCTTTACCCAATGTAACGGGAAAAACCGGCCAGCGGTATTCACAAAAATCGCCAATTAATTTTCATTATTTTTTCATTTTGTGTCTCAAAAACGTAGGCGATGACCCCTCTTTGGACATAACCTATGTTTTTGAGACAAAAAAAAAATGAAAAAAATTAGTTATTCAAGAATTTTGTTTGCAAGTGTCGTCTGCTTTTCATGTTAGGTAAAGGGTTAACGAAAGCTACAGGAAATGGGTTTGAACACGTCGCTGGACTAGACTGTTAAGTTATTTCAGGTTGGCTTACAACTCGACTGAATCGCAGAGATAAAATGAGGTGATATATGGCGAATAATTCTTCTACCACCATCGTTTGTTATGAGTGTTGAAAATATTATGTCATGTTGTTTTTTTTTTTAATTAGTATGACTTGCATTGGATGAAAAGTGAAATTATACCACGACAAAACCCAAAGCAAACAAAAATGAATACTAAACAAAAACTTTATCAAACGTGCTATATGGTTATTTACGTCACTTCTTGGTTATACATATTTCAAATATCTAAATATCTGTTTTATTTTCAATTGTTTTCTTCCCCCCAAAACAAATCGTATTCCCATTCCCACTCGCCGAAGATGGCATTCCACTCCTAGAATCGTATTCCACTCTCAGCGATGACGGACTAGTTTTTTTTATTGTTTACAAATCAGTTGAGTTGAAGAATTATAAAGGATTGTTTTGGGGAAACAAATAAAAAAAAAAATAAATTAAAATAAATACAAACGTTCACTGATCTGATTCGAGTACGATTTTATCCTCCCGTGGGCCGCGCGGATTATTTCACTCGGCTAACGCCTCGAGGATAAAAATTGTACTCAAATCCGAGCAGTAAGCTATTGTCTATATATTATATCTCACGTGACCTTCTAGGCTCCCGATTGGACGAATGCTGCACCCCTATTTCGGGTAGTTTGCATCCACAGAACTGACCAGGCACTACACCCAGGCACTACACGTTTTCTATTTTTAGCACACTACTATATCGGTTTTCTTTTCATACTGGGCGAATAAAACTAATCAGGCTAAATTTAAATATCGATTCACAGAGGCACAACATCCACAAAACGACCCGGAAAGAAAACATTGTGAAAAAATGCATCGCTTTCCACCGTTTAAGTCGCATTTTCAGAGGCGTTCATTTTATTCCTCGAGAAGATGACCCATATCTCGTTTCGAAGAGAATGATCCGTACCTGGGTACAACATTCATAAGAACGCGTCCGGATGTGAACAATCGTTTGTTTCGCTGCTCATATTATTTCGCTATTTAATTGTATGTCTTGGGCTGTAAACGAATAAATAATGGAATTCATTTGAATCTTCGGAGTTTTGTATCCCGTATTGACCCATTCGGTAATGTATATGTGTGACAAATGTGTGGAAATTATCAAACTGCGTTGTCAAATTTCGAAAATTTTAGCTTTCATTCGCGAGTTGCGCGATTCTAGAATACACAGTTCCGTTTGGGGGAAATGTTTTGTTTACCCTTGCCGACCGATTCAAAATTTGTCTTCTGCTCATATCAATAAGCCGTGTTTTCGAAGAAGAAAATGTTTATTGAAAACTACATGGTATATTTTTCTATATAACGCTGGTTGGTAGAGCTGCTACCTTGGTAATAGATTAACAAATCGGACAGATGTCTTTCTTGATGGGTGTTCTATATAATATAAGGATTAGTGCATGTCTTGTCGTTGACTACGCCCATATAGTGCCCAGCGAGCTGGTGTAGTTCCCTCCGCTTCGCGGCGGGAACTACACCACCTCACTGAGCACTATATGGGCGTAGTCAACTCCTAGCCATGCACTATTCCTTAAATATTTCATATTTCGTGGTACTGGCTGGCAAACATTTCTGAGACAGGATATAAATTAACCATATGTTCACTGACATCAAAATATCAACAATTTCGTCGAGTTCGTTCCAATGAGGGGTGGCATGGTGTTTTCTTTAAACATTCGGAAAAAAAATAATAATCAAAATAATAATTGTAGATATCGCGTGCATTTGGTAATTACAGTACAGTCGCCATTGACTGATCGTGATCTACGCATGGGCAGTGATGTCCACGCATGCGTTTACCAGGTAATAAAAATCATCATCAGCAAAATTTTAATTAATGAAGCACCGCGTGGTACCCGGTGCTTCATTAATTATATTTTTGATGATTATTCTCATAATTTGTGTTTGGAATCTAATATTATTGCGTCCGTGGAAATATTGCCCACCCGTGGAAAGTAACCGTTCCACGGCGGCCGTGCTGTTGCATATGGTGATACGTCACGGTGCCAACCTGTAAGATATCATCTTTCTATTTTTCAGGCAAAAAGTGTTAATAGCAGTGGGCCGAGTTGTCATTCAAAAATGCACAAATAGAAGGAAATGGATGTATGGGGCGTCATCGTATTTCCGACATAGGTATACAAGAGAATTGTAAATGATGATGAACAAGTAAATGTATTTCATCCGTCCCTTTGACCACCCACTTAACTTATTTGTAAAAATCCTTTGTCAGCTCATCAATAAATCCTTTCTCGGCATGTCAGTACATACTATAATTTGGATATTAAATTCTAACGGACAGAGCACCATGAATGAGTTTCCGGTATAAGGTCAGGGATTTGAAGGATTGTGGCGTTTAATTAAATGGTCCGGCGGTTTGAATTTGACAGCGGTTCACACTAATGGATATTGACCGCTCGAAGATCTGAGATCTCTCTCAATATTTCATTTCACTGACCTCTTCTGTTTTATTTTCAATTCTGTTTTACCTGTCTGTCTGTCTGTCTGTCTGTCTTGACAAAATGCAATACTCGGGAAGAATTAAATAAATATCAGTCCTGAGGAACAATAATTCAATATTCTATTCCTTGCATGATTTTTAACAAGCATGTCAACGTGTACCTGTACCGGTACCGCCGGTTCCTTCGGTGTCTTCCCACTAGACCAATTCCCTTTAGACCAATTCCCTTTAGGCCAATTCCCAAAAGTCCAGTTCCTCTTAGACCAACTATATAGTTGTTGATTAAGGGTTAAGGATAATTATGAAAACATTTAATTATAAAAATTTGCCCAACATCTATAAAATATTGACAAGCCAGAAAATGAGCAGACTATCATCTGAAAAATGAGGGCCCCAGAGGGTGAATTTGGTGATGCTACCCTGCACAGCAGGGTAGCATCACTAAATTTACACCCTGTGAACCTCAACCTGAATCAAAGTCTCCAACATAAACAGAAAGGGGTACCCAGAGGATAAGCTGGCCCATTGTATGGGATGGCATCAGCAAATTC
This sequence comes from Pictodentalium vernedei, assembly GCA_031216915.1. Taxonomy (NCBI): domain Eukaryota; kingdom Metazoa; phylum Mollusca; class Scaphopoda; order Dentaliida; family Dentaliidae; genus Pictodentalium; species Pictodentalium vernedei. The sequence goes on along the minus strand of CM062296.1, from coordinate 88,295,337 downwards.
ACCCTCTGGGGATCTCATTTTGCAAATGACAGACTACTCATTTTCAGACTTGAATATCAATAACATTAAATACATTTATAAATATTTATAAATATATTAAATTATTGATATAGAATTATTTTTAAGCAGAACACACCAGTTGGTCTAAGGGGAATTGGTCTTTTGGGAATTGGACTCGTCGGAATTGGTCTAAAGGGAATTGGTCTAGTGGGAATGAACCGTTCCCTCATGCTCCAACCGGTACCGGTACTGAAGCTTTTGTCCCGACGCTACCGGGTATTTTATGTGGAAATTCCTAATTGAACGAGGGTAAACGGGCTGATAATCGTGTATGGCACACTTGCACGACATTCTTTCGACTTATTTGTGAATGAACATATCAAAACCCTCTAAAGGTGCATGTTCTGTCTGCACCACGACTTCGATAGGGCCGATCATTTTGACGTTTCAAACGTGGCATCAAAAACAATGAAAGCACCGTCTACTTCAATAAGAAATTATTCTCTAGCGACATCAAAGTAATTATAAAGCACGATCTTCGTGCTTTATGATTACTTTGATGTCGACGCAGAATAATTGGTATGATGACATATTTGTCTGCGATCTTTGGGACTGGCGGTTTAAATGCGAATTTCTCCCATCTGATTGCGATATGCCACCCAATTGTTGATTTGTCGCGGTACCGGTGTGCCACGGTATCTCCCCCCTTGGATATCTTCCCACCCTGGACATCTTCCCCCACCTCAAAAATAAAATGTGAAAAGACCTGAACAAAAAGATAAAGATAAGAACATTTATTTATGGAATTTTCATTGCAATTAACACAAAAAGTGGTTCAACTCTTTAATATATACATGGCCAGTGAATAGAAAATAGGCAATCTCTGAAGCAACTATTTCGCAAATATCAATAGTTTTTTTTTACATCGTGGGGCCAACCATAACAAAGCCCAAACAATGGCTGCAAAGGGTTCTATGAATGTCTGTTGGGAGTTTGACATGGGTGGGGGGAAGATATCCAGGCCTGGTTATCTCCCCCCCCCCTCCACCCATGTCAAAAAAATATAGAACAAATTAAAAACAGTTTCAACTTGGCTTATACCATTGAATAATGACCAGCGAATTGAAAATAGGCAATCTTAGAACCTTTCCAGCAATTTGGGGGACATTTCAGAACACGTGGATGGAGTTGGCGTGGGATAGATGTCCAACCTGCATATCTTCCGCCTCACCCGTCAAGATATCCTGCTACACCGGTACCAGTTTCGGCGGGACAGGCTCTGTCCCGTCCCGGTACCGGTTATGTTGGTACCGGGGTACATTGACGTGCCTGATTGGTAATTATTGCTCTTTTAACTGGGAGAGTGTTAGAAGCCCATATTTGGGCTTTATTCTAAAGAGCCAGTACCGCAATTTAAAAGCTTCATTTTATGTGAATGTGCTTCATATTATCTTTGAGGTGATATTATTTTAACTATTAGGATTTGCCTTGTTACAATTTATGGGAGAGTGCCTTCTGGCACTCTCCCATAAATTGTAACAAGGCAAAGATGCACAAAGAAATTTTAAAGACCAAAACTAATTTAGCACTCTACCGGAGAAGGATTGGGCGCGCAGAATGTATGCCAGGGAAGGTGTGAGATAAGTTAGCGCTTCTCCACACTCTTTTACTCTGTGATATGTTTTCACAGTATAGTCCGTATATTGGAGCAGGGGAGGGGGGCGCTGGCTCAGTAGGTAGAGGTGCAGACTGCAAGCCGAGAAGTCCTCGGTTCGAATCCCACCTGCGGCAACCGCGTTGTGTTCTTGGGCAAGACACTTCATCTCCATTGCCCGCGTGGGGGCACGATGACGCCGTGTCCTAAGGCGTACTGCACGTCGATGGTACGCATGTCTTCAACCAATCTAACCCTGCCTGTACTGCAGTGCGGAGTTACGATGTTGGGGAGCTGGCAGCTGCTCGTCGTTGCTCGGTGGTTCTCTCCGGGTACTCTGGCTTCCTCCACCCATAAAACTGTCACGGTCATGATTAGCCATTGTGCATAATTATGTGACCTTAAACATCAATAAATATAAATAAATAAATATTGGAGCAGGGAAATGGGTTGGAAAGCGAGCCGCCGAAAAACTGAAATCTTCCAAACAACAAACCCGTTAAGGAAATACTTTTACAGTGATTAGTTGCGCGAAGCTAGAAATCTATACTAGGGGGTGCCATAGCCGTTTTTTTGTGTGAGTTGGGGGGGGGGGGGGGTATATTTGGAAGTCTGTTGTGGTGTGTTCGGGAGCCTCCCACAGTGCTAACTAGGATCATCCGGTCATTACCCTCTCAGGGAGGGAATTGGGCGGAGAAGGTAACCGACGGAGGGTCCTAGTTAGGATTACGCACCCCCCCCCCCCCCCCCTCACACACACTTGAGAAAAGTTTGCAAAATTCACTGCTCTAAGAGTGAATTTGAAACATTTGTAGCGTGTGCAGTCCTTTATTAGAGACCATTGTGGAGTTTTACATTGTGTGAAAACTTGTATTTGGCCATTTCTTTTTTTTTTGGGGGGGGGGGGGTGGGGGACAGGGGGGGAGGGTGTCGAGAGCTACAATTTTAGAGGGCACTGACTTATATGGGTAGGTGCGCGTTGAACAGAATGCGACTGCTCCCCAACCGTCTCTGCGACAGAAAGACAACGGAAGCAGCATGCACTCCTAATGACCCGTGGATCCGGCGCTCATGCAATAGAGGAAGACTTGCGTGAGGCGTCAAAAATACTCTTTTGCCAGGTAAGCCACATATGATTAATACACCTCACAAAGGCATCTCGTGTCAACCAACGTAACTGGACGTGTCGCTATTGTACATACATGCTCGGATGTCGTTGAAAAATATCCCTAGTCCAGTGTAATCCAATGCAAAGGGTATTTTACCTGTCTGAGTCGTTATGTTTGTAACCGATGACAGAGATTTGTTGTCGCTGTAATTATAAGGTGTGATGTCATTTTCGAACGAACAAGGTAAACAGTCTTAACCCTTACATTACAGGAACAGAAGACGTCAGTTGTCAATAAAAACTTAAATAACTGAATATTTTCATTCTATGCACCAAAAACATAGCGTTTGACCTCTCATTGGAACGGGCTCAACGATCCCGGTCCATTGAGGGATCACAAGTTATGTTTTTCAGTCAAACATTGAAAAAAATTAATGAAAACTGAATGCCGAATTTTGTGAATTTTACGAGTGGCGCAGACTTTTTTCCGTTGCGATAGATAAAGTAATAACTAAGAATTCCATGAGAAATCAGGGACCGACCTGGGCATGCGCCAGTGCGTATTTGGTTCTGAAACATCAGGACCTGGCTCTTAAATCTCAGATATAGGCTTCTCAGTTGGTGCGTAACTTCTCAGATCATATTTTGATATTCTTTCGATGGATAATCGAGAGAGACACTCTTACATGTATTATATATATGATTATCATTTATCATTGTTGTAGAGTGCTCAAGTTAATACTTCAAGTCTTAATTACCAAGCATTAATCTTCACTGTGGTTTCTGATCAAGTCTTGGCTGCCAAGACTTGATCAGAAACCACAGTGAAGATTAATGTTTGCTATAATGTTCTAAATGAAAATATGAGAGCTATTACATACTTGCAGTGTGTGTTACAAACAGCAGTGTGACTCCGTAAATTGAAATCTGGCGCATGAATTGAAAAAATAGGCTCCGAGGCTAGAGCGTATTTTAGATAGTCCTGATGGTCCATGAGAAATATAATGTTGAAAAGATGTAATATTTAGTTCCTCACTTTTCTTATTGACTTAAATCCGTTGTGTGCTTTACTTTCTAACTCATGTGAGTCTGAAAAACAACAGTGACTATTTTTACGTAAGACGGTTATCAACACTTGTGGTCGATCGGTTTATTCTTATCAAATGTCGTCTCTACTTTTGTGCCAAACGGCCTCGTTTAGGAACTGTTTGGGTTATAGCCATTTTTGTCTTCTACAGTATAGGGCTGTCACGATTTTTTAATTTAGGAATCGATTAATCGTCGCAAATAATCGATAATAATCGATTAATCGTACCTAGATGACCCCCCCCCCCCTCCCTCTCCCTTGAAGTCGATAAAAATGAAGTTCAAGTCAGTTGACCTACCTCAAGTAAACAACGAAGACGATCCTCTTTTAGGTACATTCAAAGCTTCGCAACTGCCAACCGGTCTTGATTATTACACTGACGGTTCAAAAGTTCAGAACATCAAAGCTTTGATGAATGTACCTGAAAGACAAATGCTTCCAACGGCTTTTGGGGGTTTAACATCGATGTTCCTAACTCCCTACCTTTAGAAACAATAGTTTTTTCATCAAATTTTCTTTTAATTATTAAACATCTAAAATGGAATACAATTTACCGATTATTCGACAACGAAAAATACTAATCGATTTCGACGTGACAGCTCAACAATCGATTAATCGATTAATCGCGACAGCCCTACTACAGTACACAAAATGTTACTGTAAAAGTAAACGCCCCTTACACAACATGGAGATGGGTGGGTAAGAGGACTCAACTTTGTGCTTTTAGTGTAACAGTTTTGAGATTTTCATATCATGTTCAGATTTATTTATTTATTTATTTATTTACTTATTTATTTATTTATTTATTTATTTATTTATTTATTTATTTATGTATAAATTATTTATTTATTAGGGTTTAATGTCACTTTCAACAGCCTGAGTCACCTCGTATCGGACAGTTTTACGGATGAAGGAAGCGGGAGTACCATGAGAGAACCACCGAGCAGCGGCGAGGAACTGTCAAAATCCCCAACATACTATCTCCACACAAGCAGGGTTAGCATGGTTGAAGACATGTGCATCATCAACGTACAGTACGCCTTAGTATACAGCGCCAATGTGCACCACAAGGGTAATCTGGATTAAGTGCCGTGCCCAAGGACGCGACGTAGTTACAATGGTGGGGTCGAGCAGTGGACCTTTCGGTCTGAAGTCCAATTCCTATGTGCCGTAACCACTGAAACACCGCTCTCCAGACCAATTGATATGAAGACGAAAGATTATTTATTTATATATTTATTAAGGTTTAACTACACATTAACAGCCAAGGTCATATCGTGTCGCTGACAGTTTTACCGGTGGAGGAAGCCGGAGTACCCGGAGAGAACCACCGAGCAACAACAAGCAGCTGCCAGGAAAACGAAAGATAAGATACAACGCGAAATCATTGTTCAATCATTGTTATCTTTTAGCCTGCCATAAAAAAGCTCGTTTCCATTTGATCCTTTTAACCCTTTACCTACCATGAAAAGCAGTTGACACTTGCAAACAATATTCTTGAATAACTAATGTTTTTTCATTTTTGTCTCAAAAACATAGGTTATGACCCCTCTTTGGAACGAGCTCGACGAGCTCGTTCCAAAGAGGGGTCATAACCTATGTTTTTGAGATAAAGATGCCACAAATAATGAAAATTAATTGGCGATATTTTGTGAATCGTTCTGGCCGGTTTTAGATGGGTCATCAAAGGAACTTCCTCCAAAATAGGCAAACATTGTCACACTGACTCACATCAATTATATGAGACAGAGAAAATGATGCAAGTTACTTGTGACATACTTGTTTTCTTGCATGATAATCATATTGTTTCAGTAGCTGGTAATGGTCGTTCTTAACCCTTTACCCATTGCGGGTAGCAGACGATACTTGCAAAATAAATTAATGAATTACCAAAATGTTCAATTTTTGTCTCACAAACATAGCTTATGACCCTCATTGGAACGAGCTCGTTCCAAAGAGGGGCCATAACCTATGTTTTTGAGGCAAAAATGCCAAAAATATGAAAATTAATTGGCGATATTTTTCCGTTACGTTGGGTAAAGGGTTCATGAATACTCTCTGAGCTGTCTGTTAGTTTTCGTTTATTAAAAGTAGCGAGGGGAAACTTGACTTCATTTTCTACTGATCTTAAAGGCGTTTTCTCAACAATTACTCACTCAATTGGATGTTCCTTATAATTTCAAGGGGGATAACTTTATCGAAAGTCAATTTTCATTTTTCATGACGAAAAAACTCAGAAATGTCATCGGTTTGAGTCTGTTGCGACCTATCGCAATCTGAACAAAAAAGAGACAGCCTTGTCCATCAAACTACAATATGTTTGTGACGTTTTATTTAATTTTGAAGGATTGTTTAAAATTGAAATAAAAAGTTAGTCTCTACATAACATTCTGATTTTCTAATTTTTTAAAGTTTGTTTTCTTTTTCACTGTCCGAGGCCATTTCAGTACACTTACCTTTGTTAATAAGGTTTCTTACGGGAATTTGGCTGCTATGCGGCTCCCGGTTCTGAAAGTGAATCTCGATATCCGGGAAATTCATAAGCCATGGTATCAATGATTGCATATTCGAGTTTATGAGATTACAGCGAATATTAATTTCTTCCGAGATCAGCATATCGCCGCTGGCGCTATGGATTAATCTCGTGGCCGGAAATTTCTCGGTTACCAGTTTTGAAATTCAGTGGTACTGCCCGGGAAATTCATACACTAGAATCAAAGGCTGCGTAAACGCAACCTTTTATTCCCGGTTCTATCCCATGAATTTCTCGGGTATTCGAACTGATATTCACAAACGAGAACCAGAAAACTCCTGGTATCGTGACTGACTTTTAAAAAAGGAGAACCTGTATATCCCAGTTCCCGGGATTAAACCCCAGTTGTTATTATGTAGCTGAGATATGATGTAAATCGGCGTCGGGGCCAGGGAAACATCAAGCCTTTAGCAACCCCAGATCTACAATAAAGTTAACAACCCAATGTAGCACCTGCAGATAATTTCTTTTTAACAAAATTATATAGAAAAAGTAATGCAGACTTTCAATCCACATATATTTTTTTGGACTAAATCGTGTCAGGTGTAAATTGTTTGAAAAGATCTTCTTTGTGTATTAAAGGGCCATCCCATTCAACCCCTTAAAATCAAATCACAGCAAAATCAGATATTGTGAATGGACTCTTAGAAGCGTGACTTAATGGCCGCGAAAGAAAATGATATCTACGTTTTTCTATCTAAATTCGAGTAATTTCAGTGCGCTAGATCATTAAACATGCACAATGTAAAACTTGAAGAACTATAAAATAACTACAAATTGTAATAAGCCTGGTTGTTTGAGATATAATATTCCTATCATGTTCAATTTTATTATTAAAGATGAATCTGAACCAGAATAAACGTCGATATGAGATCGTAGGGCATGCGTCGCCTTTTTTGTGAGAAAGTGTATAACAGTGTGAGGATGAAGGTAGTTGGTTTCTGTTTTATATCAAAGTGCAATCTAATACTGCAGTAGAAACTACTCATGCGTCTACCTCTATTTAGCAACCACCTGTACACGGACGCTCAGATGTACTTCCAATATTTTAATTTTATTTTCACCCCAATTACACTATCGCTTGTTTAACCCTCTTCGCTGTGATCCAGGTGACTCCGTTGTTATGGCATTGAACTTCAAACCCAGAGGTTGACGATTCGATCCCCACCAGTGGTAACTGCGTTGTGTCCTCGGGCAAGGCACTTAATCCCGATTGCCATCGTGGGGGCACGGTGGCGTTGTGCACTAAGGCGTAATGCACGTCGATGGCGCACCTGTCTTCAGCCAATGCTAACCATGCTTGTGTGGAGTTAGTTTGTTGGGGAGTCTGACAATTTCTTGCTGTTGTTTGGTGGTTCTCTGCGGGTACTCCGGCATCCTCCACTTGTAAAACGGCCCGACGCGAGGTGACACTGGCTGTCGAGAGTGTCGTTAAACTCCAATAAATTAATAAATAAATAAATAAATAAATAAATAAATAAATAAATAAATAAATAAATAAATAAATAAATAACCTTTTACCTAACGAAATGATCGCATTCGGTCAGCGATCTTCGCAAAAACTTGCCATTCAAATTTCATTTTTTCTATTTATTCTCCTAAATGTAGCTTATAACTAGCACACCGATCTCATTCCGATGAGGCAAGCAATGTTTACCTTGACAACTTTTTTTCAGCTATTCAAGAAATTGTTTACAAATATTGTTAATGCAAAAAGCTACCGTCATTTTCCCTTCGATTCACATAATGATGTATAAAACTGTGAAAGTTCCATGTTTTAAAGTAGTGCGATCATAATAACCTAAATTTATTAAAGAGATCTTGTACTTGCTCACATTTTGTCTTTATCATACTTTTTTAGAAATCACCCCCCCCCCCCCCCCCCCCCCCTTTATCAAGCTAGGTAAAATGAATACTCATGGGTTAACATCAGTGTTCGGACGAATAAAACTATTGTCAAGGCAAAGACTTTAGTAAGCAGGGCATCAGTAAAACAAACCGCGGGCTTATGAGCCCGCGGTTTGTTTTTACTGATAGCCGCTCATATTTTCTCTGTAGGTTATTATCTTCACGCACCTTGCCCACATGTCATTGCAAAATGCCCACATATTCATTTGCACATAGCCAGAGTTCTCCCAAAACTCGTGCATCCATTCAACAACGTAATTGGACAGAGATGAACGTTTGCTAAGCAAAGAGTCCGGAACTGCATTTCACCACACAAAATTGTATCACACCTGAAAGAGTGACTGGACTTAACGTTAACAAACGAGGTAAAACTGATTTGAAAGGGTCTCGTTTTCTTTTCTAGCTTATATATGGGTCAAAATGAACAAAGTTCTTATGAGCTATATATTGCTGCCTGAGAGGAAGATGAGGTACTTTGCTTTGTACAGCGTTTAAACTGAACTATTGTTATGTGAACATTAAGTGGAAAGAGCACATCATTTTTAGTTTTTATCGTACACTAAAACCTCGAAGGGGGTAAACTTGAAACCTATGTACGGCTGTTGATAAAGAAAGGGTGGATGTTATTTTTAAACAGAATGGATATCTTAAAATTGTAGTATTCATACTACCACAGCAGTGCAACATTGTTGCGAACTGTTGGGTGCGGGATATAACACAAACACACACCGTGCGCCAAGACTACAACACACATGAGATTGAAAAGCACAGAGAGACCTATCTTGGCGTTTCACTGGACGTGAAGGATTCCCTCCGAGCTTTTTACCTAGTGAGGATGGCAGATTGGGAATCGAGACTACTTGAGTGCTTCTGAATTGCTCGCTTATTTGCTTTCACGTGTCAGGTAGACAACAGAAAGGGTTTCGAGATTTCATTCGGAAGACAGAAATCAAAAATACGTCACAATCAATAGCAACGACCGAAGATGGATCACTTTAATTGTGGTTTTCAAGCTGTCTGTAAAGTTATTCGAACGCCATGCTGGGACGAGTATTGTCTGTGACAGAGAGGAATTATTTTGCGACAGAAATTAATTGTGATGAGCAGCGTGTAATCAGCGGTTACCATATGGGCACAATTAATACTGAATGAAGTCGACGCAAGCCTTTCAGAACATTTTTATACACAGACCCTATCAGGAAATCCACTCGAAATTCAGAATTGGATGAGGACATTCTCTCTCTCATTTTCCATCTTTGAAGTGTTTTATAATTGGACAAAATTACTGTGCGTTGCCCTTTAATATAACTGTGTTGCTTTTGTTGCAAAGGTTAGACAAATATTCAAAGATTTCCCTTTCTGTATTAGCAGCAATTAAATTAACAACAAGAGACAAACTATTTCGAATTTTGCTTCGCGTGGTCATTGGCTGAATTGCTTCTAACTTTTTTAATATTTCGTTTCTACAGAATTCGGCATTATGCTGGACAACGTGGTAATCCGGATCAACACGGTAGCCACGGAGGGATTGTGGATGATTGTTCCTGAAAATTAGCAATCTTTTTATATAGATATGCCTGAAACACCCAAAGCCTGGTTCATGTACTCTAACCTTGAAACTTCTTATGTCGTGTTGACAAGCTACAACTTTCTGGGTACTTAGACCTTTGAAAAAAGTGCTCGGGGTTTTCTCCAATTGACATGAAAAGTTGACCTTTTGCCCTCTCTTCCGGCCCAAAAGCATGATACGTCATAATTTCATTAACCCTTTACCTAACCTGAAAAGCAGACGACACTTGCAAAAATAATTCTTGAATAACTATTTTTTTTCATTTTTTGTCTCAAAAACATAGGTTATGACCCCTCGTTGGAACGAGCTCGACGAGCTCGTTCCAACGAGGGGTCATAACCTATGTTTTTGAGACAAAAAATGAAAAAAGTAATGAAAATTAACTGCCGATTTTTGAGAATAGCGCTGGCCGGTTTTGGCCGTTGCGTTAGGTAAAGGGTTAAGTAGCATGACTGCTAAGTGAAATGTATTGGGCGGACCAATCAATATTTTCAACGTGCAACCCCAAGGCTGCGCGTTGAAAATATTAGTTGGTCTACCCCCCCCCCCCCCTCCACCTCCCCACCAAAAAAAAAAGAATACGAACTCTTCCATTTGCTGTAATCGAAATTTAATGGGAGATAACGCCAGGGGTCAAAGGGCTAATGTAGGACCAGGGTAGACTTACCCACAGAGAGAGGGTGGAGTAAGAGCAGAGGGTCCCGGTTCTAAGAAGGACACCCACTCGTTTGAAAAAAAAACAACTTATACTAAAAATAACATGTTGCCAAATATTTAGGAGCCCTTGAAGTCCGTGTAAGTTTTAAAGGAAATCGGGGCATTACTTTTTTTTATGATACTCCGTCCATTCCCTCTAGTAACAAACAAAATGTGTTTTACATTTACAGTACTTGTTTGCTGAGCCTGACTCCGAGCGTGACGCCATACTCTTGAGCGTGGGGCCCTACTCCAAGCGTCAAATATTAACGTAATATATGCAAATTTGTGTGTTAGAAACAAGCATGTCTTGAGTAAAGAATTTGGCGAATTTCATAACTGAAAATAAAAATAGTATCTCACAATACCAACCCTGCGAGTCAGGGACCCCTTTCTCTCCCAACTGCAGGGGCACCAAGCACCTCTCGGACGCTCCTGTTAAGAACGGTACTTACTTATCAAGTATTAACACCATAAAATTACAAAGAAGTACGCAGCGTGTTTAACAGATTTTGTATGCATTACATTATTGTATGTTCCGCAGATTTACTGAACTCGTTTCTTAAATTTTAATATAAGATGAGGACACGTTGGACAGCCCCTCTATTTAAATGATTGGTCCTAAATGATATTGGAAATTAGTCTCTATAAACAGAGAGTAGGTGCTTATTACCTGTGTAGTTTCCACCAAGAGGATAATTATCAATCCCTGTAAGGTGAAGATCTCCATTGAATAAAATAGAGAACTTGAAGAAACAAAATCACCAAATTAGATCTGATCGAAGTCTTTGGCCAGATACAGACCCAGTTTACTGGGCGAGTTCAGTAAGTTCAGAAACGAATTGGGGACGAATGATCAATATATTGTCTAAAACCTGATACAAGATGTCCAAATGGTTCGAAAAGCAAGCCGCGCTTCTGATAAGGCCACGAGTTACGTTGCTAAAACAACGCGTTTACGGCGCAGATATTTTGTAGCACTCAGTGATAGAATTTTATTTATTAGATTTGATTTTCAGCGGAAGGTTGTTCGAGGATTGCAATAAAACTAGCGAGCTGGAATTAGGACCAATAGTTCCTTAGATAGGTTGTATAAAAAGAGCTCTTTAGACGGATTGTATAAAAAAGATGCCTCAGCTTTTGAGTAGTTCCCAGGTGGATCTTATGGGGGTTCTTTCTTGTTCAAAGTGAGATTGGAGTCACTGGAGTTGAGGGAGAGAAGCGGGAAAGGGTGTGCCAAATATGTAATTTAGGAGTAACGGAGACCCTTGAACACTTCATTCTAGAATGTCCAGAATATTTACCCAGTAGAACTAGACTCCTTAGAGCACTAATAAGAAAAATAGGATGAAAATCTGAAGGATATGTGAATGAGGAATGAGTCGAGGGAAAGGGTTTTTAAGTTAGGGAGATCGAGAAAGCGCCGATGGGAGGAATTATGAAACACGTTTTGCTTGCGGGAAGATTAGGAGGGAGAGTGGAAGAGGAATAGCCAGGCGGGTAAGGAGGTTAACCCTTTGAACCCTGGTGGCATCTTCCATGTCAGTTCAATGACAGCAATTGGGGGAGTCCATATTCATTATTTGGATGTAGACCAATTAAAATGGTCAACGTGCTGCCTCACGGCTGCACGTTGACCATATTAATTGGTGTACCCCAATCATTCACTTAGCAACCATCCTGCTTAATGAAAATATGACCTATCATGCTTCTGGACCGGAAAAGCGGCCGCTTGGGTTTAAAGGTTTAATGTATACCTCCTCGTTAGAGGACCGCGACAAATCAGCGGAAGGTCGAATAATTATTATTTTTATTACACGGTTGATGTGACGCCGGTCTGTACCAAGCTAGATTTTGAGCACATGGCCATAGGGTACAGTCAGGAGGTCCGGTGCAGAAACATTAGCCGGACCCATACATTTGGGCGCTTGAGTCTTCGCGCGACACAGTACTATGATCACAACAACGATTTTTTGCTGACAAATCGCGACAGACTTTTATAAATTAAACAAAATCAAGACCGCATCCAAAAAAAAAAAAACGATACGAAATCATCATCTTTGATACAATGTATTTCTTTTTCGAGATTCTGAAGTTTATTTATTTATTGAAGTTTAACGACACTTTCGACAGCCAGGGTCACCTCGTGTCGGGCATTTTTTACGGGTGGGGGAAGCCGGAGTACCCGGAGAGAACCACCGAGCAGCTGCGAGCAACTGTCAGACTCCCCAGCGTACTAACTCCGCACAAGCATGATTGTTTGAAGACAAGTGCACCATCGACGTGCATTACGCCTTAGTACAAGCTCCACCGTGCCCCCAAGTGGGCAATCGGGATTGAGTGCCTTGCCCAAGGACTCATTCTGAAGTTTAAGGGGGAGATAAGAGGACAAATTACTTCGATCAAAATTATCTGTCCGCATTTGTAATCAGAGTACTTTAAGTTATTTCCTAGTTGAATTTATTTATTTATTTATTTATTGGTGTTTGGGTTCACATACTTCTGCACAATGGCTAATCATGACCGTATCGGGGGTCTGACGCTGCTACCCACCTATCAGTGCGTACACACAAATCACATGGCCACAAAGTGGAACTCAGTCCTGGTGCTGGTCATGCAGGGATTCGGACGTTTTGTCCACCAGCTGAATCATCCCCTTGTAATTTTACCCAAATCATCTGCTAGCGCGCCGAACCATCCACTAGCAATTTTACCCAAATCGTCCTCCAAGGATTTGAAAATCATCAAAACATGGGATGGAAGATAACTTTAACTCTTAGAAGCTGGGGAATCAGAATGAATTTATTGAACATGACATACCCTTAAAAACTTACAGTAAAGCAGGTGATTCTAGTCAAGTGTCGCCTGCCTATTCAGGCAGACGACACTTGACTAGAAGCACCTGCTCAGTGTTTAAATCTCCCCCAGCCCAAAGATAGCCGAACCGTCACAGCCAGATTACCCGCCGTATAACATCACAGGCAAGAAAACTCGACTCCCGTCTTCTATTTATTTATTTATTATTGTTTAAGGTCACATACTTCTGCACAATGGCTAATCATGACCACAACATGGAGACAAAGTCAAAGTCAGTCAATCGTTTATACCCCATGTTGCCTATTTTAGAGGACTCCACCCCAGGCATTAGTGACTGGGTCCTATTTTACCAGTGAAACAGAGCTTGTTTACTACCGTCAAAAAGCAGTGCTTCACTTCCCGGGATTCCCGCGGGGGCCCTGATTGAAATGCCTCGCCACGGGTGTTCTCAGACAGACCACAATTCATCCTGTATTTAGTTGATAGGGTTTGGCAAAAAACGATCTATCATCAAGGCGTGTCGCGTCCAGTTATTTTAAATATTGCTCATTAATAACACCAGATCCTTGTAGTGTATATTTTTTTTATAAGGATGTGCGCATGAGAGGGTTCCAATCATCGTTAGTAGGAAAGTTTTTCAACAGTAAATTATACTTAATAACCATGTCGAGAGACACAACTGTCCAGAAAATACAATATGTTCAGTTCCCTACACTCAAACGTCAACAACAGCCACGTGCAAAAACAGTTTCGATTAATGACACCCTATGTTGTGTTTTTATATAAAACTTAGATTAAACGGTATAAAAAATCGTTTTAGGACATTTGTTATTTCGTTATTTCAACTCCTACCGAAACATCGTTGGACTATAAAAACGGAATGAATAGAGAAAAATAACATTTAATAAAACGGTGTGTCCAGTTTGTTTGACCTTCTAGCCTTTCTGGGTAGATGAAAACTCATTTTAGCCTTTGATGTTTTGCGCCTGAAAATTGAATGTTGTTTGTAAAGGAGTGGACATTGTAAAAATCATTCTCGAGTGTGATCTGTAATGTTTGATTTTATAAATTGAAATAATTAATTTTGTGATAGGTCAGACATCATTATATGACCACACACACACACACTGTCTACGTATCACTTATTAATTATGGAACAGGAAATTATTGTAGGTGCTGAATTTAATCAATTGTCAAGACGTTTGGAACTGTTTTTCTTTTTCCACCATCAAATTGAAAATATAATTGTTTTTCGTTGATAAAAATACAAACCCATCAACACGCTGTTCCATGATTATATCACCCATATAATCTTCTCGACTCTGGGTTTAATTTTTTCACCCGGGGTGGGGTGGGGCTGGTTGGAAATCTTGAGGGGGTCAGTCCAAAATTGCCACCCAACCAGAACACAACACCGAATGAACATTGTTTTCTTTCGTTTTTAGCGAAAGGCTATGGAGAGGTTCAGAAGATTCTCGTCCCAGTGATATAATCAGACTAGAAGAAGTGGATGAGGGGACAAAATATTGTTTTTCCCCACTTCAGGTTACTGCTTGCTGGGTTAAGACAGTGTGTCATGTTCGGTAATGGTCCAAAGTTTTCCCCAGGAAACCAAATTAACTTTTCGTGACAAATGTGAGCTTAGAGGCTTAAGTACTGACGCACCATAGGGGTGGGGTTGTTTTTTGCCTCTCTTAAAATTTCCTCCGCTCCGCGCCTCTGCTAAAATCCTGAATTCTACTATCTACATGGGGCGCCATCTAATGAAATCACAGGTGACATATCACACTTGACATTCTCAAGGCCATCAAAACAGAACAATTTGGGACATAGCTTTTAAACCTTCTCAGATAGAGGCCCAGGACAGTTTACCAAGATAGTGTATCATATCAGGTGATGATCCAAGGTCTCCCCCATGAAACAAAATTACCTTATCATGCCAAGTGGGGCAGGCTGTGTTCTTTTTGAGGCTTAAGCAGTGGCATAGCCATGGGGAATGAGTCTTGCCCCTTTAACCCCCCCCCCCCCCAAAAAAAGAAATCCTAAATTCTACTATCCACATGAGGCGTCAACTAATGAAATTACAGGTGAATTACGGTGGTTGACGTTCTTTCGAGCCCCTCAAAAACACCATTTAAGCATAATTTTTTTTTATAAATTTCCACAGGTGAGGTCCAGGACCTTATTACGAGATAGAATTTGACAATTGAACTTCCGTCAGACATACAGCCGGTCATACAAATGAAGGTCTGTGGTATCCGATTCGGACTGTTGGTGTGGGGGGGGGGGGGGGGGGCAGCATCGCCAATTCAGAATGCGGTGTTTGCTAATTAAATTGGATGTTAACACTTTGAACACGAAAGGCCTTTTTTACGGCACATGATCGTTATACGGCCTGAATTCATGAAGTAGATAGGCAGATGATGATACTCAGTAAATTTGTGTGGTTTACCAATTAAAATTGCAAGGCTGCACGTTGAAAATATTGATTGGTCTTCCCCCAAGTAACGAATATAGACTCTACTAGTTGGTGACTCTAATCTAACATATAACATACCATCGGTGTTCAAAGTGTTAATTCACGGCTAGAACATGTATATTTTATTTACCCACCAAAAAAAATCCCGGATCGCTTGAGCCTTTTAAAATGTACGACGGACTAACTTTCCAACTACATCATCAGAGCATGCCTCAAAGGCATAGGTGAAATATTACAGTTGAAACTAGAAGACCTGTGCCTGTATTGTGCACTATTTTGAAGTAATAACGCGATGAGTAAGTGCACGTTTTGTGCCTGTCAAACTACAGCATTGGCGTAACTCAATTCCTGTAAAAAAGCGTTCCCAACTCTGTACAATTCTGTACTAGTAAATAGATATCATTAACATCCTACCTAACCTCTACTGTGATATACCTACATGTAATGACGGAAATAGGTATAACAATTCGACTGTATATACAGAATGAAGAGAGTGGCTTACTACTTAATCGCAGCGCCATATACTCCCCACTCAAAAAGTATTTATAATTGTTCATAACAGCAAAGAAACACTTGCAAATTCTCATCACATGGACCACCGGGTACAACCCGGTGGTCCATGTGATGAGAGTTTGCAAGTGCTCTTTGTGTTTTGTCCTTCGAAATTGTAAATAATAACTAAGTGAAAAATCTATCCCACATTGATTTAGCAGTAATCCACCCTCCATATACTGTAGTCTTAATATTTTCTTCCTGTTTGATCGGTTGCTTCATGATTTCACTACCGACCTCGCTAATTGCGAATTATATTTTGCATTGCACAGCGCAAACACGCGTGTGTATTTCAGGCAACTTCATTCTTCTGCAGTAAGTAGCGCACTAACTAACGAGCATTTTCTGCGCCAATTGTGACATGATTCCTAGTTTCAACTGTATATCAGTCGGAACTTGAGCCATCTTGGGTGGGACAAATCAGGTTTAGCTCTCCCACCCTTCCCATTCGGTCATCATCTGGAAATTCGTTTCTCTCCATATCGATTGCAAACTTTGTGCCACACTCCCGATAACGAAGACGTTGGCGCGAAAACTGAAACTGTCACTCAGTAAGATGACATGCGGATAATTTCCATTTTTCATGAACACCAAGTTGAAGGAGGAAAATGACATTTTCAAGCGGACGATTGAGCCAACTGCCTTTCTCATAGCTACTTTAGCTGCAATTGAGAAGTAATTTATCATTGGATGGGAGTATGACAGCAAAATAACCCTCCAATTTTAAATGGCCAGTGCGACAGTTGTCTTAGAAAAACAATGGTAGCATTTAACACATTACCGGTCAATAAATCTGTTTACTTGGAAAGTTTTTATTGCCAACTATTCCCGCTTATTGTAAAAACAACTAGCAACCGAAGCAAAAGCACGAAGCGCACCCCGAAGACTTCTCGAGCGACCAGGTCATACATGGTCATGTTATTTACTCTCTGGACTTCACCTTTTGATGTGCATCGACATATGAGTTTGTAAACTCTCCATGAAAGAACTAGAAAATGATAAGACGCAACTAAATTTGAGATGTCTACATGGAGAGAAATTCATAAGAAATATACCTATTTAAATAAATAATATTATGTTATTATACCGATGGGTTGATAAAAAATGTCAATGTCCAGTTTATTGGAATAACATGGGTGTGGTAAGCAGTCCAATGATAAGACGCAACTAAATTTGAGATGTCAACATGGAGAGAAATTCATAAAAAATATACCTATTTAAACAAATAATATTATGCTGTTATACCGATGGGTTGATAAAAATGTCAATGTGCAGTTTATTGGAATAACATGTGTGTGGTAAGCAGTCCGGCATTCCTGGCTGATGCTGGTCCAACATTCTTCAAATGTGTGTATTGTAAGTAACATTCAGTCGGCATTCTTCTCTGTTGAGCATTAACTCTTTCAACACGAGAGGCCGCTTTTCCGATCTAGGAACACGATACGTCATAATTTCATTAAGTATGATGTCTACTAAGTGAACGTGTGTGGTAGAACAATTAATATTTTCAACGTGCAGCCTGGAGGCTGCACGTTGAAAATATTAATTGCTATACCCCCAAATAATGGATATGGACTCTTCCAATTTCTGCCATTTAACTGGCACGGAAAGGGTTAAAAGCGTTAAACGACTGTATAGAAATTTAGGGTTAGTTTGACATCGAGCACAGGTAGACTTTTCCCAGGAAACACGTAGCTGGATTCCAGAAAAAAACATACGCACGCTCGGTCAATAAGGAAAAAACAGCTGATAGGCCTCACCTGAGTGAGATTAACTAATTAACTAATCTCT
Source organism: Pictodentalium vernedei (assembly GCA_031216915.1). Taxonomy (NCBI): domain Eukaryota; kingdom Metazoa; phylum Mollusca; class Scaphopoda; order Dentaliida; family Dentaliidae; genus Pictodentalium; species Pictodentalium vernedei. The sequence continues at coordinate 88,277,142 of CM062296.1, read as the reverse complement.
TGCCGTCCGTCATCGTCCATCGTGAACTTTACTTTATCGATATCAAAAGAATGCTGGACCGAATTGAAAAAAAACTTTGGTATGCATGTTCCTTATATAAGGTCAGTTTAAGTGAATTAAAATGAAAATGCCACGCCGACAGGGATACCACAAGGGGCATAACTCAGTCAGCACCCATTTTTTTTTTTTAATCTAAAAAATCTTCTCATCTAGAACCACCAACCAGAATCTTCTGATATTCGGTATAAATTATCCTTAGTGGCATCAAATTCAGGTTTGTTCAAATGAAGTCCCGGGAGCACGACATTTATCCAAGTGCCATATGAGAATATCTTCTTTTTCAGATCCATCAGTTAGAATATCTTATACAGCATACTTTAAGTGGAGGTCTGATTCAAGTTTATTTAATCAAGACCATATGTTCATAGTTCGGCTCCCCACTGGAGCTAGATTTTTAACTAACTGCAATATAAGGAATATTCTTTAAGAATCTTCTTCTTCAGAACCACCAGTCAGAATCTTCTGATATTTTGTATACGAGATTCTTGTGGAGGCTTAGATTCATATTTTCTGAAATCAAGTCCCAGGGTTCAAATTTGGACGTCTTATGGAAGCTAGAATTTTAACTTAATGCAATACGAGTTTATTATTTAAAAACTTCTTCAGATCCACCATTCAGAATATTTTCATATTTGGTATGCATCATCATTGGTGTATGTGTGTGGTGGAGGGGTGGGGGGGGGGGGGCAGATTCAAGTTTGCTGAAATCAAGTCCATGATTCATATTGGATTCCCTTTGGGCCCACAAACTTTTAACTTAGCGCAATATGAGAAAATTCGTTAAAAAATGTTTTTCTTCACATCCGCCAGTCAGAATTTTGTTACGTTTGATATTCATCATCATAGGGAGTGAGGCAGTATCATGTTTACTGAAAGCAAGTCCCATTGTTCATATTTGGGCAACCTATGGAGCCGAATTTTAACTCTGTACAATTCGAGGAAAACTCTTTAAACTCTTGTTTTTCCTCTTATCCACCTGCCATATTTTTTATATATTTGGTATATAGCATCATTGCCGCTAATGAATCATGATGCCTGACAACAATCATGTTATTACTATTATTGCCACTCCTTGTTACAGCTAAAGGCACGAGGGAATTGCTGGAAGTTTAGAAATACAAAGGGACGTCATCCGAATGGGAGTAATTCATTAGACCATGGAATCTAAAAATAGCCTGGCCGCGGGCCGTTGATGGCTATTTATACCATTATCGCCCGCGGTCCGGCTCCGTCGAATGACGTCACTGAGATTAACTAGTAACTTATAGATTGAGTGGTAATAATAGTCATTGATGCTGAATGTGATCTTAAATTCCTCTTTCAATAACATTCTCAGGCAAGCGTCTCATACTTGTGTAGTATTGACTATGACAACCCGGTGTTTCATTAATTAAAATTTAGCTTCTGAGGATTTTGATTACCTGGTAAATGCATGCATGGACATCACTGGATTACAACCAGTCCACGACGACTATACTGTAGACTTGGTCTGTCACGATTTTTTAATTTAGGAATCGATTAATCGTCGCAAATAATCGATCATAATCGATTAATCGTACCTAGATGACCCCCCCCCCCCCCTCTCTTTGAAGTCGATAAAATTGAAGTTCAAGTCAGTTGACCTACCTCAAGTAAACAACGAAGACGATCCTCTTTTAGGTACATTCAAAGCATGGATGTTCTGAACTTTTGAACCGTCAGCGTAATAATCAAGACCGGTCGGCTGTTGCGAACTTTGCAACTGTCGACCGGTCTTGATTATTACACTGACGGTTTAAAAGTTCAGAACATCAAAGCTTTGATGAATGTACCTGAAAGACAAATGCTTCCAATAGCTTTGGGGGGTTTAACATCGATGTTCCTAACTTTTTACCTTTAGAAACAGTAGTTTTTCAACAAATTTTCTTTTAATTATTAAACATCTAAAACGGGATACAATTTACCGATTATTCGACAACGAAAAATACTAATCGATTTCGCTGTGACCGATCAACGATCAATTAATCGATTAATCGCGACAGCCCTATTGTAGACTACACTTGCATTGCATATCTTGAACTACAACATGGCTGAAACTTTTCGGCATTTAGTAGAGACTTACATGAAAGTTAGCTCCCCTTAATTTTTAAAAGTTGTACGTAATTTTAACACAAAGGGTATGGGAATTTCATATCAAAAATTGAAATTTCGAAATCTTCGCGAATTTGTATCATCGATGTGCGCACCGTTTCACAAACTGCAGGCATTTTCTGTGTACAAAAACAGAAGCTGTTTTTTTTACAATGTATTTCCCTATCATTTTCAGTGTTGGACTATTATTCTCTGTTTAAACCCATTAAAAAGCGGCGCTCTAACTATATTTTGCTGTTCTGTAACTGTTTTTCGTTCATTAGAATAGAATATAATTTATTGCACAACCACACTACAAAGAATGGGTATGGCATTTCGAAAACAATAACATGCAAGAATAACAATCATACAAATGATATGCAAATCGGATTTATATAGTTGCAAGATGCACACACACAAACACTCAATGCACACACACACGCACCCCCCCCCCCCCCCCCACACACACACACACGCGCGCACACATCCTCGTATATAACCTAATAAACCCCCACACACTCGAAAATATAGTGGGCTCAGAACTAATTAGCAACTGACTACCACCTACTATTGTATACATATACATTACATTTATCGAGCGCCACTTCGAGTGCCTATTTTTGTTAACACCCGACTTTGCCATATTTTGAGGGCAATTGCTACTAAATCACCTCCAAGTCAACACCAGACTAAGAAGATACAGACAATTTGGCAGGCAGTGCCCCACAAAATAAACCATATCTCAGCTGACCGCCTGACTCGGACTTAGATTACGCCCTTCTACAGTTAAAACTAGAAGTCCTGTCCTGAAATGCGCACAAATAGCACGTCGATTTGCGCGTTAATCTACACGTTATGACGATGGTAAGGCTATCCAATTCTGCACATACGGCCTGTGCACAAGCAAAGTTTCAGCCAATGGACCTCCGGGTAACCCGGAGGTCCATTGGCAGGAACATTGCTTGTGTTTGCTATGGGTAACAAGAATAACCTGTCATGCTTTGGCTGCCATTCGATATGGCAATTGCGCGCAATTCCTACGCGCAATTAAGCCTAGATAAGCGCACAGTTCGTGACAGGACTTCTAGTTTTAACTGAATGTCTCAATCGGTATTTATTAATTTATTTATTTTCTCTCGAGCACGAGATCTAATTCTCGTGCATTCATCGATATATGTACTGAGAATATTTCCGACATGTGGGTTGTTCGCTCCGAAAATGAGAATAAGTTGATGTGTAGAGTGTAGTGATCCGAAACCTGGCCATTTTGACTCCAGTGATGTCCACAGAGTAACACGCTGGCCAACATATCGAGGACATTTTCATTATATTAACAGTGTGACATATAGGGTGCGTTCGGAGTCCTACCATTGGTAACCAATGGTAGCAATTCAGTACCATCGGTAAAGATTGGTACCAATTCCGCCTTTTTTTCACCAGTGGTACATTTTTGAGACCATGCTCGAGAGTGTGGAATTTTTCACCAACGCGAAATCCAAAATGGCGAACGCAGACCGATTCAAAATTAAAATACCAGTAAATGGAAAAGATTATTTCATTTCTATAAAGAAAGAGAAAATTTCTTGGTTGGCAAAAAGTAAGCAATTGACAGTGAATTTTGTAATGAAGGTTCAAGTGAATATACAGTTATTTCTGTGAGAAATAACACAAAATACCGGATAATGTCCCAATTTCGTGGCATTGAAACTGTTGTACTACGTTTTGTATGTATTTTTTTTTTATTTTTGTGACAAATTTTCGTCTGCAAGCTGCTGCATACATTCTTTTTATGGGGGAGGGGGGGGGGGGAATCGATCAGAAAAGCATTTGTGCGCAAGTGGTAACATGCACATACGTTTGAAACACGCTGTGAACAAATATCCAGAAGTGAAGTGAAGCGGCGATTATGCATTTCCGCCATGTTGTTACCGATGGCAAGCAATTTCCGTTCGGAGTCGAAATTGACAGCACCGGTCACTGTCGGTATACGTTCGGGTACCTGTGGTAAATACCGTTTGTTACCAATGGTGGGACTCCGAACGCACCCATAATATGAACACTGTCCTTCATTTAATATAATAGTCTTGGAGGTAGGATTTGCTAACGTTTTTCGTGGGGAGGATAGAAACTTGTAAATTACTGTACAAACACATTCGCTTAACAAAGATCCAAAGTGGACGGTTACTTAGTTGCTTCTAATTAGCTTGCCAAAAAATGTAAGTTTCCTTTTGTAACTTTTAACAAACGAACACAACAGACAGCTCCGAGAGTTGTCTGTTATTTATGTTTATCAAAGTAACAAACAGGGAACTTGGCTTCACCACCTACTGATGTCATAGGTGTTTTGTCAACAATTACTTGTTTCTTGACTGGACCTTCCCCACCCGTCTTATAATATGGGAGATAACTTTATCGAAAGTCGATTTAAATGACGAGATAGGTCAGGGATGATTTTCATTTCTTTGCCCCAGAAACTTAGCATATGACAAACCACTGCGAATTCTACTAGCTACCCTAGTGAGAGGTCATAAGCTGTGTTTCTAATAAAAAAAATAAATAAAAATTAAATTCGAACGACAATTTTTTTACGAATAGCGTTTTCCGTTTTGTCCGTTACGTTTGGTTTGCAACGAAACTTTCCAGAGACGTACAGTTAAAACGGATTGTTATTATGCGACAGAAGAATTTTCGGTATCTCTCATATTTTAAACATATGTGGGGAAACTGTTTCCGGGCAGTCCAGTTTGATGATGGGTAACATTAAGGGTACCTGCTGACGGTGCTCCGTGATTGATGATGGATAATCTATCCCCCTATATTACAGTGTAATCAAGTATTGTTGTCGTATGGGGCGTCCGCAAACAAAACTGCGCTGTATTGGAGCCACTTGACAAGCATCGACGTTAAATATATGGCGGCGTTTTCAACAAGAGACAAAATGAAAAATGAAAATTAGTTGTGAAGTAATAAGATGGATGACCAGCAGCCCCTATTCACACATTCAATGAACACAGACATGGACGAACGCCACCCAAGTCGGGGATAGAAAATATGTTTTTATTGACGAATTTCGTCAAATCGGTAACCTTTATATTTAAAATGAAGTTTTCTTTACACGCGATATTTTAATTTAGAATTACTTGACTCTTCTGGGTATTTTAGTTGCAAAAAAACATCAGAAGATAAAAAATATTGGCATTAACCCTTTACCCAACGCAGACGATATCAAAATTTATTATTTTTAATACCATTTTTTAAATTTTTTCCAAAAATTTCAACAAAACCATATCACGTGACCCCTCATTGGAACGATCTCGACGAGCTCGTTCCAAAGAGGGGCCACATGATATGCTTTTGTTAAAAATTTCCAAAAAATAGTATTTTTTCAGCTGCTGAATTTGCATTACGCGGACGGATGTGGGCGATTCGTTGGGTATAGGGTTAAATAAGTAAAAGGCTATTGTTTTTTTTTTAATAATTTAACAAAATAAAAAAGATCAAGAAGACAAAAATGATTAAGTAACAAGGAAATGTTCTGGATGAAAAGAATCAGATTAAATGGACACACTGTTAATTCATGTAGAAAGGTTTCATAAGCATCCGACTGAATGGAAAATCAGTTACTCCAGTTCAGTGGCGTGGCCCGGGGGGACGCGTCTCCCCCTCCCCCCACACACACACTTTCCCTCAAAGTTGGTCCTCGAAAAATGTCCCAAAAACGGCATAAAAATCGTAGGGGTTTTAGTTCCATGGGGGTTAGGTTGTAGATTTGTAGATTACTTGTCCCAATATCTGTGCCGGTGAAAAGGTAGGCAGTTATCAGTACATGAAAAACCTGAAAATATCCGCTCAGATGCAAGGAGATGTTTTTTTTTTAAACCCTGGAATTAAATTTTTCTACCACGGGCCAAACCATGGTCGGCCCTTGGTATCGACAGCCGTTGGCCGCCCCATATCGGACACATTTATTTCCCTCTGGTGGAAACCGTGATTATTGTTGCCTTGGTTACCTAGCTCAAACTTTAGGGACGCAAAAATCTGAAATGTGAAGGCTTGGAAGGCTTTTCCCTCACACACCACCCCCTATTGAAATGGAGCTAAGACAGGCTCTGCGAGATTGTCCCCCACTTGCTTTGGGCTGACTACGCCACTGCTCCAGTTCACCCACACCAAAGATCATTGATTTTACCTGTTGCCCATAGATTACTTGACGGGCGTGAATTCTATCTTAACGGTTTTATCGAAAAACGACTCACTGAAGTAAGCCAAGAAGCATTTGAGACCTATAACAAGGCGTCTTCTTCAATGCCTTAGCATTGCATATGGCGCCTTAACCCTTTCAACCCTCGTTTCCTGCAATGGTATCGACTTTATGTACACTTGCACTGAGATGGGCCAGTCCAGTATCAATATACAGGGAGGATAAAATAGTAACTGCAGTCTGCAGCCTCGCGGCTGCAGACTGCAGTTATTATTTTATCATTAATGCCCCGCGAATAGACATCTTATGGGGGCGCGGTGGCGTCGCGGTAACCGGTTCTCGTCAGATCACCGAAGTTAAGCAACGTCGAGCGCGGTTTGTAGTTGGATGGGTGACCATTTCAGCGACTGACTCGTGCTCCCGCGTTGTGTCCTTGGGCAAGGCACTTAAACCCGATTGCCTACATGGGGCACGATGACGCTGTGTACTAATGCGCACTGCACGTCGATGGTGCGCATGTCTTCAACCAATCTAACCCTGCCCGTGCCGCGGTGCAGAATTCAGAGTGACGATGTTGGAGAGCTGACAGCTGCTCGTCGTTGCTCGGTGGTTCTCTCCGGATACCCCGGCTTCCTCCACCTGTAAAACTCACTCTCACCGTCATGATATGATCCTGGCTGCTAATGTGTCGTTAAACCTAATAAAAAAAAATTAAAAAAATAGACCTCTTATAAGACAAACAATGGAACGAAATGATGCCATGGACCGAAAAATCGGTCTTACAAGTCCAAATGGTTTATTTGTTCTCATTTACAATCAGGTTCCATTTGGGACTAAAATCTTTCATTTGGGACTATTAAAATCATATGGCAAAGAACAAAAAATTCCACTTGGCTCCCAAAAAATTCGGTTCAGCGTGAACACTCAACATGAGCCGCATATGATTGCTTTATTTATAAAATAGCTTTTCGAAATTTTCTGATGGAACATGAGCGTGGTATATACATTGTCTCGTGCACTCCCCTCCCGCACATGTAGGGATCCCAGTATTACTGCTATGTCACTGTGGCTGGGAGGAAATGTGAGGAAAATATTTTGAGATATTATCCGATTTCATGTTATTTCTTCTGAAAATTAAGGAAACGCCTGACAGCTGTTTTAAATCACCATGCACTAGACAGATGGGGATTTGATTAGTGATAATATTTTACAAACAAAACAGGGTTGGTCATTTCTTGAGAATACTGACCTTTGTCAACGTGAAGTGTCACAGTTTACGTTTTGAAGATGTCACTGCATTGTGTGCCGAGTATTAGCGTCCAGGTCCTTGGCAGGTAATTCTCAAGACAGCATAACCATTTTTATGTAAATTCATTAGTACATCGCAACGACAATGAACTTTCTAAATGTTAGGTGTTACAGAATTTTCACAAAAAGGAAGAAAAACATTGCAAAACTACTTCGATCCTGGTACAGTGTTTTAGCCAGTAATGGTTTCTGCGGGACAAAATGTGCTTGAAGGATTTGTAATGAAATACATAACAAATTAACCCACAATCCTTTTAAAGCTGCAACCGATAGTTCATCAGCACGAGAAGTAGTCGTATTAATTAGTAAGTTTCTCCTTTCGTGACCAAACGGTATTTCGGGATCAAACGTCCCAAATGTACTATTATAATGTCATGTTATAATGTCACTTCAAGACCGAAAACGCAGATGTTCACAGATTATTCGAATATGTATGACGTCCTTTGTACGAAAACCCCAGGCCTCAAAATTAGACCCGATTCGCGTGAATTGGTTTTGGTTCTATATGGGCAACTCAGTCTTCACTAGACACCACTGTCAAATCAACGTGCAACATTATTATGCGCACGTACTAAAAGGCGACCGTAGTTGATCATAGACGACCGCAGAAGAAGTAAGGGGGTTATGGGAAAGATAAAAGCGCAGAAGGGTTGATACTGACCTTATAAACACCCGTACATAATATTATAATGAGGGAGCAAAAATAAGTGAATTCTAGGTGAAGGACACTTTCTGAATCTACGACAAGAATCAAAGGAACATTTTGCGAGAATTAAAGTTGATTCTCATTATTTTGCTTGTCGGAATCATTTGTGAGAACCAATTTTGATTCTGACATGATTTTTTAAGCCTTGTAACTGTCGATAGAAAAACCGGAAGTGAGTGGACTTTTCTTCAGCGATAACTACTATTTTGGCTTAGACTACGACATATCGTGCAATAATTATTATATTTTTTTTATTTCCTTCGTTTTTCTTGCCCCAAAACAAATCGTATTGCCATTCACACTCGCCGAAAATGGTATTCCACTCCCAATATCGTATTCCACTCTCAGTGATGACGGACTATTTTTTTTTGACATGTTTTGAAAGTAACCACGAAATGAATTATGAAGGGTTATTTTGCAAAAAAAAATAAGGAGAAAATAAAATAAATACTAAAGTTCACTGCTCGGTCTCGAGTACGATTTTATCCTCTCGTGGACGGCGCGGATTATTTCACTCGGCTAACGCCAAGCGAAATAATCCTCGCGCGCCACACTCGAGAATAACAAATCGTACTAGAATCCGAGCAGCGAACTGTTGTCTATTTATCATATGACTCGTCCGATTTGTTCACTTTAAAATATTTGTTTTCATATTTATCAGTGATAAATAAAGCCTTCTGTCATTTTCCTTGGTCAATTTCAAAACTAGACAATTTGATTGGCTGAACAAAATACAACTGGGCCACATTTTCATAATTTGCATAATTAGAGTTGGGAGCTGTCATTGGTCAATTTCAAAACCGGACAATTTGATAGGCTAAACAAAATACAACTGGGTCACATTTGCATAATTTCAGTAGGGAGAATTTACGTTATCTGTCCTATTTTGGGTGGGTTATATTGTATTAATCTTTTACCTACAAGAAAAACGCCATTCATTCTTTTTTTATATTTTCACTTTTTGCTTCCAAAACATAGGTTATGACCCCTCATTGGAACGAGCTCGACGAGCTCGTTCCAATGAGGGTTCATAACCTGTGTTTGGAAGCAAAAAATGAATTTTTTTAGTTATACGAGAATGTTTTTTCCAAGTGCCGTCTGCAACTCAAGTTAGGTGATGGGTTAAAAAGTCATACCAAGTGGCTAATTTGTGCGTGTGTGTGTCATATGATAAATAGAATATGAAATGAGTGTTTTTCTCTTATAATATTTATGAAACTCGTCCGAATTTTCCGTTTGAGCTCGCCAGAGGCTCGCTAAAACGGAAAATTCTTAGACTCGTTTCATAAATATTATATGAGAAAAACACTCATTCCATATCTTCTATATATCGAATAAACGGAGAAAGAATCTTGGTAATCATTAGGTTCCAATCCTAAGTTTGATTCTTCAAATTAGAAATCACGACAGAATTCCGGAAAAAATCTCTAAAATGGGTGCGTTGTGTTCAATTAGTCGAACGTACAAGAATATCCCACGGTTAGTTTTAAAAAAAATGTATTGTGCGCGGGAATAGTGTACGTTTATGTATTGCACTCACAGTAAGTAAAGATTTCTAAAATAATATACAACCTCTCAGCCAATCAAAGTAAGGGAAAGTTACGTGAGATATTATATATATATATCGAGGATACACAAACTGTGTCAACATGCTCTATTCAACCAAAGCGCAAAACCTCAATACAACACACTTTTCTAGAAAGTAAGAACGGTTTATATTTTACTTATTTCTGAAATAAGGTCTGGTGGACGTTCCTAAATATAGAAGATTTTACAATTCAATGTTCTTGTACACATGGGAAAAATTTCAGCTACGTCTCGGGCTACTCAGCAGTGACTTCCCGACTGTGGTATGCCAACAATTGGATTATTGGCAAGAATTGTATGTTAAAGATGTGTGGAGAGAGTGGAACGCTGCTAGAGTGATTTACTCCATCGCAATAAGTATTATCCCGTGGTGGGGTTTAAGAAGCGCTAGCAATACGTCAGGTAGTGGAGCAACGGAGGGAATAGCATACACCAATAATACAATAACACAGAACATAGCGAGGGTGTGTACGGCGACTGGAATCAACGACTCGAGGTGGAGTTTGTTCTGTATTTATCGAGCGCGAAAGGAGCGCGTTAAATACACGAAAACTACACTATGGGTCAGTGATTTATGTGACCCCGTATTCTACCCGAGTATTGATACCACGTTTAAACTTGAACTAAGTTAACGAAGCTGATATTTTTAAAGAAAACTATCAACGTCTGCGAGCTGATAACTTTCCTGTCTGACGCAGTTCTGTATTGAAGCATAATTATCATTATTATGTCTCAAAGTTAGTTTGTCCAATCAAAATGCTGGAATACCTTCTAAAGATTCCACCGTATCGGGTTACTCACCTGATATTAATTAATATCAGGTGAGTAGCCGCCATTACTATTTTGATGCAATTCCCCTCACTTCGAATTTTCAAAATCTGAATTAAAACAAAATAAGAGAATTTAGGTTCCGAAAATATTTTCAAGATACCGTATTTTGTGATTTAAAACATTAAATATGTAAAAAGATGGGCAGAAGATAATATTTGTAGTCTGAAAAGTTCTTTGTTTTACGAGCAACTTTTTGAGCCCTTTGATGATGAAAACGAACATTTGTCCAGCTCATCAATGCCAAAGGGTGCTCCTATTTTCAGAAATTGCAAAATTGGCAACATCAACATCACTATAAATAATAAATGAACAAACTTGTTTTTGAAACATTCCGATCAAACAGAATTAACAGAAAGTCGGTGTGCGTTTCAGATTCAACTTCAAAGTTCAAGTTGCGTTATTGTTATTGTTTGCTCTACAGTAAAAAAGTGATTTTTAATGTTCAAAACTGCTTTATTAGTCCTTTTTAGGTAGTAACAACAGTAAATGTACGCAAGGGGCCTCCAGATTATGCCGAGTTGGCAAGCAGCACTGATCTCAGTGGCAAGCAGCGATTCGTTTCATTTGTAAACAAGTACGGCAATCGCCCTTCGCAAAGTGATGATTTGTTTACAATTACCATGGTTACACGTACCGGTGCCTGTTACTGTTCATGATTCTGCGCGGTGCTATCAATAGTGGTTCCTGAAAAATAAATTCCGGGCCGTTGTTTGTTTATGGAGAAAATTATTAATCGCTTGATTTACATGGACTTTCGACATAATAAATATGTTACATGGCGTGTAACTTATATTCTCGTCATAACGTCGCTCAGATAGTAACGTCTTATCAGATGCGCGTTTACATGACGTTCTTACGTGTAATTCGAACACCACGTGGGGTGTACGTAGAACATTTACCAGTGTCTTCGTTTTATCGCGTAACGTCGAAGACAGACAGCAATCGTGGTACAAAATTTACGTAACGGCTATGGTCGGCCCGCATTATTCACAACATTATGATTCATTTTTTTTTACTTTTTCATTTTTACCTAAACATATTGCTTACGACGCGCCTGGGCTCATTCCACTGAGGTGTCATAAGCTATGTTTTGGAGGCAAAAATAAAACATTTTAGTCATTCAAGAAATGTTTCCCTAGTGCTCGCCTGCTATTCGTGTAAGGTTAAGGGTTAATTGATTTGAAACTGACAGTCTGGGTGAAAACTCCACTTTATGGGTGTTTTGTAACAGTCTAGTTTCCGTATATATTGCTCCTAGTCCAATTTAACCTTCTGAACTCTGATGTCAAAATATCAAAGAGTTCAGCAGTGAAGTTTTTAATGATTTTACTTGCAGTTTTGCTGATAGAGTGCTGGGGGTCCAAATTTGGGCATTATTCAGATGTACAGATGCAACAACATAAAAACTTCATATTCAACAGATATGTTTCGTACTATATTCGAAGTAAAACTATCTAGTCTGTAAGGGTTTTCCTTGTTACAATATATGGGAGAGTGCCAATAGGCACTCTCCCATAAATTGCAACAAGGCAGAGACACTGAACAAATTTTGATAACCAAAAATAATTCAGCACTCTACCGGTTGACTAACTGCATATTTTTGACAGAGCTTATTGAGCTCTGCCAACGAAGATACGACAGGTTAAATTCAGAGGCCTACCCGAAGAGAATAAATTCACTAAATAATATTTATTGTTCTATCGGGGCTAAGAGTTAATTCTAATATCTGAAACCACATGTGGGGAGGTGAACATTCCGAGTGATGTGTCCTGTATGTTTGGTATGTGAACAAGAACTAAGCAGTATGTCTGGTATGCGGATAATAACTGGAATAAATACTACCCGTATATCATTTACGCCCAGTCTGTCGCGTTTAGAGCATTGTCCGGGAGTTCGACCATCAGAATCGCGTTTGCATGATTGATGGTGGGTTGGATGTCATTTGATTATCAACGAATACACAAGCTGTAGCCATACATAAGAAAAGTAAACCATTTCGGGTAGATTTTAGTTAATTAATATGCCTTGGCATTAATTACACGGTCTATGTAAATAGTGAAGGAACTGGTGAAAAGGTTATGGTGGAATGATGAACTGTTTACCTCCGTGTTCAAACGAAAACATGATGGCGAGTGCGATAACATACTCCTTTGACTGGACATAAGTAGTTTTATTATAACCAAGCGATTGATAGTTTGCTGTCGCTTTCTTCCACGAATGGCTGGCGGATTTCGCCTTTGGAAGTGATTTACGGGAAAGTTAGCTCCTCTTAGTTTCCTAAAGATGCCAGTAAATTTAAAACTAAGGATTTGGGAATTTCAGTTAAAAATTTAAATTTCGAAATGTTATCGAATTTGTATCACCGATGGGCGGATCGCTTCACAAACTGCACAAACTTCCTGTTGAGTAGTACAAAAATATAGAAGCTGACTTTTTACATTTTTCTCCCAATCAGTTTCGACGTTTGGCTATTATTCTCTGCTGAAACCCATTTAGAAATGAGAAATGGCCTTTTCACAATCTTTTGATATTCTGTAACTTCATTCTGCTCATTATATCAACAGTGTGTTCATTATATCAACAGTGTGTTCATTATATCAACATTGTGTTCATTATATTAACAGTGTGTTCATTATATCTACAGTGTGTTCATTATATCAACAATGTGTTCATTATATCAACAGTGTGTTCATTATATCAACAGTGTGTTCATTATATCAACAGTGTGTTCATTATATTAACAATGTGCGCATTGTGACATATAATACAGACACTGTCCTTTTCATTAATAAAAAAGTCCAGGAGTTGAGATTTATCAATGTTTTTCCTGGGAAGCATAACAACTTGCAAATTACTGTAAAAACGCATTAGCTAAACAAAGAGAAAAAGTGCACATTTAGTGTCTGTATGTATGATAGTGATAGACATTCTTAATGCCGGGTTATTTACGAACTACTTGTTTCTAATAAGCTTGAAAAAAAGCCAAGTTTCTTTTTGTTACTTTTAATAGACGAAAACAACAGACAGCTCCGAGAGCTGTCTGTTGTTTGTGCTTATTAAAAGTAACAATGGGAAGCTTGTATAGATATTCTGTTGATGTCATAGCTGTTTTCTTAACGGTTATTTGTTTCTCAATTGGACCTTCCTCGCTCGTCTAATAATTTAAAGGGAGACAACTTATTCGAAAATCGATTTTCGTGACGATATTAGTTGGCGCTGTTACACGTGGGCGTAATTCTACATTTCTTAACTGGCGTTATGCCCGAGCATCAGTACAACAAACAGACAATGTACTTGATTTACAGGAATAGCAGGTATCTTTTTAATTTTTCAAGAGGTAACTGCAAAGGTTTCTCAAGAGGTAACTGCAAGGGTAACAGAATGTCATTTCGAAATAACCGGAGAATGGTTTACACCACAAATTCCCTGGCACATTTCATGGTATACCGATCCCATATTTATTAAGAAGGGGGATGCCCCAACTCACTACACCCCTCACCTTTTACGTAACGTAACGGTTAAACCCACATCACGGAACTGGACATTTATATTTAATTATTTTTTTTTTTCAGAGTTTGCTTCTCAAATATTGCTAATGGGCACCAATTATAAAGAGCTCGTCTAGATGGCGCAGCCCCCTTTAGTGATGCGTGGAAAGCTTTGCTTAGAAAGACAGGCTTTGGCCCACCCAGCATGAACATGACAATTCTAATAATCATTCTGATTCATAGAAGATAGTCGCAAACTGTCAACCCTTTAGTCCTGATGGTATATTCCATGCCAGCTTAACTCCATCATCTGGCAGAGTCTATATTCGCTTCGGGGGCCAAGGTGCTGCGCGTTGAACATCTTGATTGGTCTACCCCACAAATTCAGTGATCAGCTATCTACTTTATGAATTCAGGTCGTATCACGACCCTTGTTCATTTAAGGAATGGTCGTTTCTTTTTTGTCTATTTCTTGAGTTATGAACCTCAAAAAACAAAGTCCAAACTGTGTAAATGGGCGTATTTATGCGATGTTTGGACTTTGTTTTTTGGGATTCATAACTCAAGAAATGGACAAAAAGAAACGATCATTCCTTATTATTAAAGTTCGCGACCCAAATAAATAAATAGTGTTAGTCGCCCTCTACTTCAGCGAACAAAGACTAAAAACTAAAACTGGTAGACATATTATTTTTCTGGCATAAAAGAGGGCGCATATTATTGAAATGCAGGTAGCAATTGACACACTTTCCAGGTCAAATGCACTTATGTCATTAAATTTTTCATTGACCAATGAATTACGTAATGCAAAGAAAACGTCATAAGCCACGCCTCCCTCAAATTTCATTCAACTGTTCACTTCACGTAAAAGTTACGTTCCGTGGTAGGTGGAAGTAGGCCATCAGTATTACATTGTATTTTGGTTTTGACCGCTTCCCGAGAACTGAAAAACACAGTTTGTAAAAGTGGAGTTGGATATAAATATAAAATCATTTTGATTTCCAAAAATGTCATTCAAATTAGCAATGTCAAAATTTCCATATTCGTCGTGACCAGCCATTGTTTACTATCGATTTGGGTAAAACGATGAACGCAGACGATCACCCAGTGTGCGTAAAAATTGAAATGTCAAATAAATACAGTTGTGAAGAAAAAGAAAAATTGACCCACCACGGTCATTTAAATATTTTATAAATAATTTCATGGTGATAAATTAGTAATATAAATTTATTTTTCTTTTTCAGATTTAGAACGTGCCAGTGTTCTAACTTCTATTGATTTGATTACATGTTGCAACTCCGAAGACTGGTATTTTAGGGGCGTGGCTGGGGGTGGACCTAATTGTGTTTTTTCGGTTCATTGAGTTATGATAAGAAAAAACAGAATCGTGTGAGCCAATCAATCGTTTTATCTGAAAACTCATGAATCGAAAAAAAGTTTAATTATTATACTATTCAAGCTGAGCACATCCAAAATATATACAGTTAAAACTAGAAGTCCTGTCATGAAATGCGCACAAATAGCACGTTGATATGCGCGTTAATGTACGCGTTAAGGCCCAAGTAAAGCTATCAAATTCTGTACATATGGCCTGTGCACAAGCAATGTTTCAGCCAATGGACCTCCGGGTAACCCGGAGGTCCATTGGCAGAAACATTGCATGTGTTTGCTATGAGTAACCAAGAGAACCTGCCGTGCTTTGGATGCCATTCGATATGGCAATTGCGCGCAATTCCAACGCGTAATTAAGCCTAGATAAGCGCACTATTCGTGACAGGACTTCTAGTTTTAACTGTATTTCGTCCCTTGAGTGCAAAAAGGCTTTACAATGCTAAAACATTGCAAAGCAATGTTGCACTCAAGGGACAAATTTATCAATTTTATTAACTTGGGTAAAATATCAGACATAAAACCATTTAATTTTTATTTTTTCATTGCATTGGTTATAAAAAGAAAGCATGCGGCAGCCAAAAGGACCATGCGAGAGGGCCTCGGAAACAGATTTTAACTTTTTAGGCCTTAGCGTTTAACAGACACCTGGTAAAACTTAAAAATCCGAATAAAGTAATTAGGAGAATTTAAAATGTTATGCATAACCACGGCTGTTGCGTTGTCCAGGTCACAGAACCCCTCAGTGCTGGAGACTCGTAAATTTCATCACAGTCGCCAGTGAAAATTGGAGAAGTTAGTTTAAATTTTAATCGGACATATCGCCAGATCCAAGTTGTCACAGAACATAAAACCTTTTACAGCAGGCCACCTCATAAGGCTTTCAAAATTTTGAGATTTTTTTCAGGCAACTTCCACGCAGATAAAACGTATTTATATTTGATAAGGTGTTGATGAGGTGTTAGGTTTTGAAAGAGGGCGATCCTAATGATGGCTCGGCGAATCAATCATTTTCGAATCGAATCAGGGTTCGAATCGGGTCCATTATTCGAAATCGAATCATACATCGAATCGAATCGAATCCGGGGCTTAATGAAGATGGCCGACTGAAGAAGGGGCAGGGTTGTAAAGCTGATTTACTCCCGACTGTGAACGATGAAAGTCCCGACAGATAAAATATCCCATCTGCATCATTCGTAGAAAACATGCCTTGATGATGTAGTAGTAATATTACCCAGTAAGGATCATAGTTTAACCCTTTGAACCCTAGAGGCCGCTTTTCCGGTCAAGGAACATGATGCGTCATAACTTCGTTAAGTACGATGGCTTCAAACGAATATATGGAGCAGGCCAAGCAATATTTTCAACGGGCTGCCCCAGGGCAGCACGTTGAAAATATTAATTGGTCAGCCCCCAAATAATGAATATGGACTATTCCATTTGCTGCTATTGAACTGACATGGATGATACCACCAGGGTTCAAAGGGTTAAAAAACGGGGAACGGATGCGAGAATCATCGCAACCATGCACTTCACAGGGCTAATCGCTAACAATAGCTCATCGTCGACATTGTTTGGAAACTTCAAATATGCTGTTTGAACGATGCGGATCTATTCCACATGTTGATATCCTCGTTTGATTATGACATAACTCCCATGTCTATGTCATGTGCACATAGGATGTACCAAAAACATGTGGATGAGAAAAAAGGGTAACACGTAACGTTGAATGCCTGCCTATAGATATTTGATTTAACAGACTACGACCCAATCATATGGGCTATATTGTATCGCGGAACTAAATATTTGGTTTAGAGTAATCTGCCTCGGATATTGCATCATAGTCTAAAATAAGACTCATTGAAAAAAAAAACTTATTGCTTGAGAAAACTGTTAAAGCATTTTATTAGATTTTTACATCAATACTGAATATTCCACAAGAAAAAAGAGATTTTCTAAGTATTTTCTGGGTCTAAAAAATTCAGTTAACTATTTGTGTATTTTTGTTGGGAATTCCCAGAAAAAAAACTGAGTTCAAGGACGGTACTTCACTTCCTGATGAATTGTTTCTCTTATTTGTTGCATGACCCCCCGTTTTCTGGCCATAGAAAGTTGTGTGAAGGTCTGTAATTTATGTAGGTATTTACATTTTTAATTTTAAGTGATGCGATCATATTTTTTTCCACATAAGTGTTATAATGGTCGCCTATGGGAAAATATTTAGTTCTGTGATACCATGTGCACGAATACATAACTCCATTCTTGATTGTTTATGATCTGTGTGGGAGAAACGTGTGCGAAGTTGTGGTTGTTCGGTGTGGGTGTTAGTAAGTTGCAATCGGAAGGGCTGACTGATCGTGTGAATGTGAAAGTGCACGTGTGGGGGTGGTGTGCAAATGTGGTGAGATAGGTGTGTGTATGGGGGGGGGGGGGGGGGAGCAAGTGCTGTGAGACAGGTAGACTTTTACTTTTATTGTTCACGTGTGTATCATATATTCTCTATGCCATGTAACTATGTTTGTTACGTAAGACAATGAATAAATAAATATAAATAAATAAATATACTTGCAATAGTGGTAGTGACAAGTAAAACTGGAAGTGGCATGTTTGGTGGCATGGTCTCAGATGCTATTTATGTTACTGAGGCGGAAATTAAACTCAGTCTTTATTTTCAGCATATTTTTGTACAATTTCCATCTGAAGTATACGTTTTGTGAAACGACACGGCTGACAAATAGTATTAGTAATACTGAGCTACATTCCCGTGAAGAGATTTGAAAGGTAACGAATTGGGCAGACGATTTGGAATCGAACCGAATGCAGTAAAACTTGTCTTGAGAGACCACTGTCTTGAGAGACCACCTGTCTTGAGAGACCACGTCTGCCAGGCACCGATTGGTTTTACTCTATAATGGATCTGCTATGGGAGACCACCTGTCTTGAGAGACCACCTGTCTTGAGAGACCACTGTGACCTGGTACCAACTTATATTTTTATGCCATAATGGACCTGTCTTGAGAGACCGCCCCTTTGAAGACAGAAACCATGGCAAAAACTTTTTACCTCTTCTGGAATTGGAAAGTCCATTGTGATTATACTAACATAATTAAAAGTATTAAAAGCTCTTAATTGGGTTTGCTAACTCATTAAAGATTGAGATGTTTTTATAAGACCCCTGTGAAAAGATTAGGATTATTGCAGAATAAACAATTTCTTACATACCTGAAATGTGACAGATAGGAATAAAAATAAATTTGTGTTGAAAATCTTTTTGTAACAAATTGAAATGGACTGTTATAAAAATTATAAAAATAAATTAGTGTTGAAAATCTTCAATGAAGATTTTCAACACTAATTTATTTTTAGAATTTTTATAACAGTCCATTTCAATTTGTTACAAAAACTTCATAAAAAAGAAAACAACTACAAAGTAATTAAAATAATCCATTCTTCTCCATTTCTGAATTTTGTGGTTGTTTATTCACTGACTTGAGAAAACCTGAAACCTGTTATCAGAGACCACCTGTCTTGAGAGACCACTTTTGAGTGGCCCAAAGGGCGGTCTCTCAAGACAGGTTCTATTGTAACAAATTAAAATTCCAAATCGAATCGAAGCTTTGCAGGGCCCCGTTTCTAACTGATATACATGCATATTACAACTTCAACAGATAAATATCAGGTTGCACCACTGGTCAGTCTCTATCCCCAGGGGAAAGGCGAGGTATACCACAAGATAGTGTATGAGACTGAATATAAGCGCTGATGCTGATAAGGTACAATTTTAATGAGATGTCCACCGAGGTATATAAAAAAAGTATATGAGGACGAAAGAGCTTCTAGCCAGGAACGTTGAGTCGAACGAGTGCAGAGAGTTCGAATAGAATTAGAGGACTAGCAATCCGTGGAAGTTAGAGAGCTCGAGGTTGGTTTATTGATGAGATTTTTGATATAAAATCTACCTGTGACAGCTTATTCGGGGAGTTTGATTGCTTTTTCTCGACGCCATATGTATGGTATTTGTGTGGGTTTTTTTTATCGTGAGAGGCTTTGGCCTGGCATTGTGCCGGTGTGACAGGAATGGAAGTCCGTATGAAAATTAGTCCCTCTGGACTATTATTCCGCGGAATTATAGTCCTAGGTCTAACATTTCTAGGAATAGTAGTCCGCCGGACTAATAATAGTCCAGAGGGAATAATAGTCCAGAGGGACTAACGTTCCTACGGACTTCCATTCCTGTCACACCGGGATATAGTAGTTTCGTTAGGTAAAGGCTTATCTTACAGCATTGAGGTAAAAACTAAACTTTTTGTTATTGCACTTGGTGTTCACCCTCCTTCACCACTCTGATATCTTGCTGAGGCAGGTTAAGTACAACTCCACCATAATTCAGAGTGAAAAATGATGAGGTTTGATGACCGAGGTATCAATAACGAGATAGTTCTTAAGTTATTAACAATGAACATACATTGATCTGGAGTGCGCGGATTCACTGCACAACACCAATTGTTGTTCTTGATTGCATTCACTTCGGTGTCCTCCTATTGTTGCTTTCTGACAAAGCCACTTCCCAAATAACCGTCTTCGTGCGCATGGTATACAGTTATTTTCGAATAAGAGATCCGTTTTATCATAATAAAATATATCATTCTACGTATGTAACACCAGAACCTGTGCCAGCTGACATAACTTGATAAAAATATCTTTTGTGGTGTTTTCTAACAAATAACACCACACTGGCATCGTGCGCAAATGGTTCTTTGGAATGAAACACTGATGGTATTGCTAATTCCAGACAACTCTGTACATTACGCGAATACTTCTTTAATTTTGACGAGTATATAGGAATGACTCTTCTTAATGATCGTTCGTATTTCCATTATAAGATTTTCAATAAGAAGCGGTTTGACACGTCAATACCCCTTTGACAGGACCTCTGCTCTTCTGACTATTTAGTTTGTGTGGGCGATACTACATGAAGTGTCATTGAGATATCTCATCACGAATAAATGAGAGATCGACTTTTTATTTAATTTCGTAAAATGAAAATTTGTATTCATATCACGACGATTTCTCGGGTTTGCATAATTTGATTGTATTTTGTAGCTGTCCGTTGCTTAATACATCATCTAGCTAAATATTACTGCACATAGCAAGACATAAAGTTTGAAATTACCAACTGAAAACTTAAAACATCGTCGTTTTCCCAACTGAAAACTTAAAATGTCGTTTAAAGTTTAAAGTTCGTTCCAATGAGGGGCCCCATAATATGGATTTGTTGAAATTTAAAAAAAGCAAGTTCTGAATTGATGGTATAGGGGAGAAAGCGCCCGATTCGTTAGGTGAAGCGTTGAGACAAAAGGCTCAACTTCGACCTCGACACTATGAATATTCTTAGCATGGGTTTTCAATATAGATATACAATCATAAGAATGTTTTTTTTCGGACAATGGTTAACCCTTTACCTAACATGAAAAGCAGACGACACTTGCAAATAAACTTCTTGAATAACTATTTTTTTTCTCATTTTTTGTCTCAAAAACATAGGTTACGACCCTCATTGGAACAAGTTCGATGAGCTCGTTCCAATGAGGGGTATAACCTATGTTTTTGAGACAAAAAATAAAAAAATAATGACAATTAATTGGCTATTTTTTTAGAATAACGCTGGCCGTTTTTGGCCGTTACGTATTTTTACCATAACAATTTACAGACAGCTGGTTGCCAGGTATTTCCATATTTTAGCGGTAATATTTTTACAATATAGCCTCATTATCTTGTATTTTTGTGCCCGGGAAACGTTGTGTTCGTCAACTAATGAACAACAAATATGTTGACAGAATATTGTATCATTTAATCCGACAGTCTAAAATGCTTCTTGAATATGGATATTAGGGCTGTCAATCGATTTTTTAATTTAGGAATCGATTAATCGTCGCAAATAATCGATGATAATCGATTTGATCGTACCTAGATGACCCCCCCCCCCCATCTCATTCTCTTTGAAGTCGATAAAAATGAAGTTGAAGTCAGTTGACCTACCTCAAGTAAACAACGAAGACGATCCTCTTTTAGTTACATTCAAAGCTTTGATGTTCTGAACTTTTGAACCGTCAGTGTAATAATCAAGACCGGTCGGCAGTTGCGAACTTCGCAACTGCCGACCGGTCTTGATTATTACACTGACGGTTCAAAAGTTCAGAACATCAAAGCTTTGATGAATGTACCTGAAAGACAAATGCTTCCAATAGCTTCTTGGGGTTTAACATCGATGTTCTTAACTCTTTACCTTTAGAAACAGTAGTTTTTTTAACAAATTTTCTTTTAATT
The DNA here is from genome assembly GCA_031216915.1 of Pictodentalium vernedei. Classification (NCBI taxonomy): domain Eukaryota; kingdom Metazoa; phylum Mollusca; class Scaphopoda; order Dentaliida; family Dentaliidae; genus Pictodentalium; species Pictodentalium vernedei. The sequence continues at coordinate 88,255,136 of CM062296.1, read as the reverse complement.
ATTAAACGTCTAAAACGGGATATAATTTACCGATTATTCAACAACGAAAAATACTAATCGATTTCGCCGTGACCGATCAACAATCGATTAATCGATTAATTGTGACAGCCCTAATGGATATTACCAATCCCCGTTGCATGTGTATTATAGATTCACCCAAATGGACTTCCGTGGAGATTTGTCTGGGCAGTATAACCGTATAACACAGATTCGAATACATTAATGTTTTACCCAACGCACAGGATATCATTATTTTTTACTGTTTTTTTTAATTTAAAAGAAAAAATCCACCAACCCCATATCATGTGACCCCCTCATTGGAATGAGCTCAATGAGCTCGTTCTAATGAGGGCTCACCTGATATGGTTGTGTTGAAATGCTTTTTAAAATATTGTTTTTCAACAACGCATTTTGTAAATTACGCGTGCGAATGCGTCCGATTCGTTGGGTAAAGGGTTAAACATTGAATACTGATAAATGGGACAACGCCGAATAACAAAATACTTGTCTATTCATTCCACCATTCCAAACTGTAGATCAGTCTGACAGCTGCCAAAGTGCTCAGGTGTAAATCAGTCTCGATTAAAACGTAATTTCGGGATCACTTACAGTACAAGAGGTCTGAACCTCTTGGTGCACTGTGAAAAGTCAACCATCTTCTGTTGATACTTAGTATCATGTCTAAAAAGCACGTGAAGTGTATATGTTTCATTCAATGCCTCGATACTGTAGAAGAACACACGTGTCCTGTTGGAGCTCAGACTATTTCCGTAGTAGTGCACCGAATCGCCTGCAGTGAACTTGTGATGGTGTCAAATCACTTTTGTGTATATGTTACCGTTAAGTGTATATGCTTCATTCAGTGGCTCGATACTTTAGAAGAACGCACGTGTCCTGTTGGGGCACAGACTATTTCCGTATTATTGCACCGAATCGCCTGCAATGAAAAGATGATGGTTTGACACCATCATCAGTTCATTGCAGGCGATTTAGTTTCTTTCGTCCACCTTCTACGTCCATCAAGGTAAAAAATTGCGTCTGCTCTTTAAGCTCCCAAGCAAACCTATCACATTATTAAACGAATCTGACACCGTTATGGCCTGGAACTAGTCTAGCCCTTAAATGGGCCGTCACCCTTTTTTAGATTCAGTCAGATGGGATATTTTCGTTTAACGGAAAAGCGACCTTCAACAGTTTGCTCTTCCGACGAACTGAAATATTCTATCCGATTGAATTTAAAATACCATTTTTCTTTGAATCAAAGCAAACAATGTTTTTCTCAATCGAGACTTGTGTTGATCGAATCTCTGACGAGATTTATAATTATGAATGAAGAATTACCACAGTTGTTGTTTTAGTATTACGCCGCACAGTTCTATCAATTGTGTTAATAACGTGATGGTTCCAAGGTGCATTAAATACTTGTTATAGGGATATCGATAGCTTGAGCGCGATTTAATATCTGTATTTATTATACGATATCCTGTGAATTATCGCAAATTATCTGAAAGAAGTTTCTCGATATCTATCGAATCGATAGATATCGAGAAATTTCCCAGTAGCTTCTTAAATGACGCCACGCTTCGGCGCATGACGTCACCTTGAAGGAACGATCAGCTGGACTTTGTTATTGTTTTGAAACGCACGCATTTTGGGTCGAATTGGGCTGAATATTGTGTAATAAAATGTCTCGTGGCATTTAATAAAAAGAAAATGTACCCTATTTTAGTCAGTATTGGAAATTATCTCATGAGTGTAGACCTGAAAGTTTTATTTTTCAAGGACACTTGCGCTAGTGAAAAATAATATTTTTAGGTCCACACGATGAATTTTTTCAGTAGCTTCCTCATGACGTTACGCTTCGGCGCATAACGTCGCCTTGAACGTCACCTTCAATGAACGATCAGCTGATCTTTGTTATTGTTTTGAAACGTACGTGGTTGCAGTGAAATTGGGCCGAATATTGCGCAGTAAAATGTCACGTAGCATATAATAAAAAGAAAATCTACACTATTTTAGTGAATGTCGGGAATTATCTCGTTCGTGTGGACCCGAAAGTATTATTTTTCACGCGCGCACGCGTACGTGAAAAATAAAACTTTCAAGTCCACACTCATTAGATCAGGGCTCAAAATAAGCGGTGTCGCGTCGCTTTTTGCTATGCAAAACTTGCAAAAAGCTACACAATGTTAAATTATGTATAGCATTTTGCGATACAAGATAATCAACTGCAGCCTGTTAGGCTGCAGTTGATTATCTTGTATCGCAAAATGTAAATGAAAATTTGCAAACAAATTTGAAAACTAGTTCACTGATGCTTTACTTCTGATTGTGGAACATTCCAGGCATAACTCAGATTAACTCTCCATCAAGCATTATTAGCAACTTCATATGTAAGATGAGTTCTGTTGGTTTAAATACTTCCTGTTTTTACGACATTTTACATAAAATGTCCATTAAAAATAACTACAAGCCCATCAAATAAAAAATCCCAACTTCCATTTTGAGAACTCTATTAAACAACCAAGACGCCATTTATAACAGTATACAAGTCCATGCAACCCTTAAAGGCAGTTCAGTTAAAAAAACATAGTAAATGTTTCATGTGTTGCAGATCATTTGGAAATGCGCAGAAATGGATGAAACTATTCTATCTACTTAGAAGAATTCAATATAAAACAGCATAACATAACTCTGGTATACAAAAATAGCTATGCAATTTTTACAAAATGCTATTCATTTTTTGGAAATGCGTAGCATTTTGCTACGCAAAGAAAAAAAGTTATTTTGAGCACTGCATTAGATAATTCTCGATATTCACTAAAACAGCGTAGACATCCTATATATCTTTAGGAATAATGTAGCCAACGGTAGTATGCACGCAAACTCCACAAAAAGTCCGTAAAAATACACTCCATAACAGCGCCGAATTCCGTACAGAATTTAACTGGTTTCCCGAGAGTCTGGTGTTCTTAGTTTGTTCCACTTGACAACCATGCTGTTTAGTATCCAGTGTCTATTTGCGAAGACGTGTACTTACTCCTCCCAAGACCAATGATCGTATCAGTAAGAGGTATGCAGTGACGTGCAAGATCCAAAACAATCGGGGATACCGGGCTGAATGATGAAGTTGCCCAAATATTCCTTTGCCTTTGAGTGGAATGTCATTAAAAGTCGCATGGTGATAAATTGCCTTAACGAAATTTCTAAAAAGAAACACGCATAATACTATTGCTAAATGCGGTTGTATTGAATAATATTTGAACTTTTTGGCCTATTCCGTCTATAATTCTCTCATACGAAAACTTGCTCTTCGAACAATTTTTGCTCTGCGGTCAATGCATGCGACATTTCCCAAATAATTACATTTTATTCTAAAGAAAAAAACAACGGAAGTCCGTTTTTCTGATAAATGAGCTCGATGGTTAGGGCCATTGTTTTTAACAAAACTGTTGCAAAGTAACTATCTACAGAATAATACCATAAAACTCGTTTCAAGGAACCTGTCGTAACCCACAGTTTGGGATGAAAAGTGATGTTACCAAAATGCTGGTACTTGTAACTTACTGTGAATGTTATTGTTTAGTTCCAGAGTGAACAAGACACCCTTGGACTCAGTTTGACCTCTAACCCTACTACTTCTCTGTCGCCACCACAACCCGCTATCGTGATGACGCAACAACAATGGTATGGAGTTATGGTGACTGAAGTTCATAGGTTATTATCTGCTTATTCTTTATTTTATGAGAGTATCAAAGAGGTTGGATCTCGTCTCTAACTACCTATTAGGGTCAACAGACAGACAGTTTAAATCTTAGGAATGTATTCGTGTTGCCCAATGAGGAAAAATCTCCTGACTGGTCAACAGGTCACCTTTAGAGGTAGCTACTACAGGTTACTGTATGTCACATTTATAGGTAGCTTAACTGAAGTATAGTTTAGGTCCCAAGAGCCACATCAATGGTCTGACACAACATGAAACAGGATATATATCAGAGGCGGCGGAACCAGGGGGTGGAGGCGCAGGAGGCAGGTGCCCCGCCACATTTTCCACAGACATGTTACGCGGTTACACACTGAGTTAAAATGGGCGCACAAACTTTTCAATATACATGCGCGTTCTTATTATATATTATTTGCAAATCCAAACAGCATTTGGTCAAAGAATCCCATCCCACCTTCAGTCGCTTAGGTCCGTTTCTTTAACTTTAATCACCTTTCAATCTAAAGGCTAGCCTTCTGGTTGGAAGATGATTAAAGAAGAAAAAAATGGACCACACCACGGCATGCTCAATTAAACGAGACACTATAGTGAGTCATGGTACATTTACCGATATACGAGTCAAACTTTTTTCCCACTGGGCAGAACCACGGTAGCATTGAAAACGCGTGCCCCTCCACTTTTATCGAGCTTCCGCCGCCTCTGATATATATTATGGGGGATAACAGGTTGACAGCCAATCAGGCTATATCATTTCCCGCCGGTACACCTGCCTACCTTAATCGCATTACCATAATCAATATTCCATTGTCTGTATCATACTTACAGCTATATTTTGTATTATGCATTATATGTACATGCTGGAAAAGTAAATATCATTATCATTATCATTAAAAAAGAGGAATATACATAGTATAATTCCGATGCAATTAAAAAATAGTTGGTTCCCATTCTGTAATGAAATTTACTGAACTAGCTTAGTACATTAAATCTGGGCATATCTCTACTGAACAGGACTGATGTAACGTCAGCGAAAAATCTCGCAACTCAATCTGCCCCCCCCCCCCCCCCCTCTCCGAAATGGCTTCTTGTCAATCGAGGCGCTAGCTCCTACTATTGACAATCAGTTAACGAACACTAATAACACTGTATCAACTTTTCAGTAAAAATTAAAACGTGTAAATATTTAATTCGTAGTCTTGCGAATAATGTACTCATCATCAGCATGGCCTCTTTAGACAAACAATAAACTGCAATGATAAAAAAGCGATCGGCGACTGCGAGGCGATTTAAATCCGTGAATTTTGTTGTTGTTGAGCACTGTTTATTTTTAGCAAGACCCCACTCCCACATCCTCCTCCTAGAAGGTGGTGTTTGAGACACTTTGCTATATGTGACAAACGCGCATTCCAGAAACCCAGTTGAATACAGTCCAGGGTTTGAATTTCGCCAAAGGCCTAGTGAACTGGACGAGTTTTAGGAAGTTTCACTATAAACTATGAGCGATTTAGCTTCTCACTGCAAAAGCCTCGAATTTCATTTAGGAAAACAATATGTTGTTTGGCACTGATTTTGTTTTCCCAGAATCATGTTTCCAATAATGTAGATATTTTGAAACGCTCAGTAGTAATTAAATCTATACAAGCAACCTTTCAAAACTAATTTTTTTATTGAATCCTCGAGTACGACGATCACGCTGATGAGCTAAAATTACTATCGGTTACTTGGGTTTAATATATTTTCGGTTTTCTATAGTACACAGGCGGGAATAAAATTACACTCAGAAGCGGGAACTGGGAAATTTCCCCGTTAATATCAAATAAATTAACGAGAGTTTATAATAAAAAGTATATATTTTAGTGAAGATGAACATATTTTATTGGTAATCTGCCATCTCCATACTAGGGCTGTCGCGATTAATCGATTAATCGATTGTTGATCGGTCACGGCGAAATCGATTAGTATTTTTCGTTGTGAATAATCGGTAAATTGTATCCCGTTTTAGATGTTTAATAATTAAAAGAAAATTTGATGAAAAAACTATTGTTTCTAAAGGTAAGGAGTTAGGAACATCGATGTTAAACCCCTAAAAGCCATTGGAAGCATTTGTCTTTCAGGTACATTCATCAAAGCTTTGATGTTCTGAACTTTTGAACCGTCAGTGTAATAATCAAGACCGGTCGGCAGTTGCGAAGTTCGCAACTGCCGACCGGTCTTGATTATTACGCTGACGGTTCAAAAGTTCAGAACATCCAAGCTTTGAATGTACCTAAAAGAGGATCGTCTTCGTTGTTTACTTGAGGTAGGTCAACTGACTTGAACTTCATTTTTATCGACTTCAAAGAGAGGGAGGGTCAGGAGTCATCTAGGTACGATTATTTAATTATTATGGATTATTTGCGACGATTAATCCATTCCCAAATTAAAAAATCGTGACAGCCCTACTCCATACGGAAAAAGTTCTTTCCCAAAGAGAGGTGTGAAAACCCAAAGCCGCTTCCAACTCGTTTTCATTTTTCAGAATCGTTAGTTTTATCACCACTACAGTAAAACCTGTCTTGAGAGACCACTGTCTTGAGAGACCACCTGTCCTGAGAGACCACATCTGCCAGGCACCGATTGGTTTTACTCTATAATGGACCTGCTATGAGAGACCACCTGTCTTGAGAGACCACCTATCTTGAGAGACCACTGTGACCTGGTACCAACTTGTATTTTTTATGCCATAATGGACCTGTCTTGAGAGACCGCCCCTTTGAAGACTGAAACCATGACAAAAACCTTTTACTTGTTCTGCAATTGGAAAATCCATTGTGGTTATACTAACATAATTAAAAGTATTAAAAGCTCTTAATTGGGTTTCAATTGCTAACTCATTAAAGAATGAGATGTTCTTATAAGACCCCTGTGAAAAGATTAGGATTATTGCTGAATAAACAATTTCATACATACCTGAAATGTGACAGGAAGGAATAAAAATAAATTTGTGTTGAAAATCTTTTTGTAACAAATTGAAATGGACTGTTATAAAAATTATAAAAATAAATTAGTGTTGAAAATCTTCAATGAAGATTTTCAACAGTAATTTATTTTTATAATTTTTATAGCAGTCCATTTCAATTTGTTACAAAAACTTTATAAAAAAGAACAACTACAAAGTAATTACAAAAATCTATTCTTCTCCATTTCTGAATTTTGTGGTTGGTTATTCACTGACTTGAGAAAAACTGAAATCTGTTATGAGAGACCACCTGTCTTGAGAGACCACTTTTGTGTGGCCCAAAGGGCGATCTCTCAAGACAGGTTCTACTGTACCTGTTGAAGAGGGGTCTTCCGGAACAGATTAAGAGCCATATTGATTTTGAGAAAAATATGCTTCATAAAGCATGACTGAAAAACTTCAGGCGTGGAAGGGCTGACGATATCTAATAAAGTTACGTTGAGGTAGTTTTTTTCAATTTAAAAAACCTGAGTTCAACACCCGAACAGCGCCACGCGTGATTCCCGGTTCCGTGCTATAGATTTCCCGTATATCGTGACCGGAACACGGAAACAGGAACCGGAGATCGATTAAAATACTTTTTTGGGGAGAGCGTGAATTAAATGTCTAAAGAAGTGTCTAAAGATACATGTCAAACAACATAATATGCTGCATTTATAACAAGTATATGCTGCATTTAAAACAAACTAGCTGGCCCACCTGTCCCTGGACGGAAAGTCCCGCCCGGGAGACACAAAATTTCTAGCTAATTTGAATGACGGGATCACAGACTGCCTATTTATATAATATATTTCCTTGGATAGCAATGGTTGCAGACGTGCCTCATGAGTTTGATAAATTGAAAATAGCTTTATAGACCATCAAAACAATTTTACAGGCTGTCACCACATTGTCATGACAAGTCACTGAGCCACCTCACTCGCGACATACTCGTCCAGGGTTTACAGTATTTGTCGAAACGATGAAGTGACAATATCACACTCCGGGAAAAATGGACAGTGGACATTGAATAATCGATTTGTATGGATCAGAATGTTAACTTTAATGCATTAACGGTAACTAGAGAAACAGAATTTACTACACCCAGTAAATTCAAGTCTGTGTGAAAAGGGTTAAAGTATCAGGAATAAACTATACAGAAGGAGAATTTATGGAGGCTTATTTTCAGGAGTAAATTATGTTCAAACAAATCAGAAATGGATTTTCGTTAATAGTATTTACAGATATTCATACAGCAATCAGAACATTTTTTTTATAAGAAACCAGAAAAGGCATATATGTGACCAGCATTTAAAGGGTTTGATACACGAATCAGAAGTGGACATTTTTGGCTCTGCCCACCAAGCTGATTGATGAAATACGTTCATGAACTTTTGAAATGCATTAAGGTGTAATGAAATGCATTCCCCGGTCTTTCTGAATAATATCCACTGGATGACCTTGGTGACCTCTTTCAGGCGGACCATATATTGAACCTCCAGCAATTTTTAAATCAGTTGGTATAGTCCCATGTATACACCTACTTTAAAGAAATGGCTCCACCAACTACAGATCTGTCATTTTTGGGCGATGATAGCAAATATTTATTATGATTTAGAAGCCTCTAAGGCAGTCAGCCTACTGTATCACACACAAGGCCTGAAACTAGCTGAAAAAACAAAGATGAATGCAAACTGGTTGTTGGTAACCAGCATGCCAAAACGAATAGAGATAGAACGATTCGTATTTGAGTTATCGAGCCGACAAAGGGTACATAGACTCTATATTGGGGATAGTGCCATAAAAAACTTAAAAAGCCCCAAGAGCTCGTTTAAAGGCCTACCCTTAAGAGCATCTAGTGCCCTAAACAAGGCATACTTAAAATAAGATGGTGGGATATTGAATCATGGCATTTGCGTAAAGAGTGACAATATGCAGGAAGCGTGCAAAAGGTTCTACCGTCATAAGTTAAATTATGTTGTTTGATCTTCGCGGTGAAGTATGAAGAGGGTTAACGACAGACCATTTAAATATTCCATTTCATTAATTCATAATTGTGATAAGTGTTTCGAGAGAGCCGCTTACCACTCGGCCCGAAACCTGTTGATCTTGAGTTATGATTGAGAATGAAAAAAAAAAAAATAAAAAATGCAATGTAAGGTGAAGGGTTATTTATTCAACTACAATTAATCAAGTGGTGTAAGATAGATCTGTATAATAAACAAATTTTCTTGCCACTCAAAGGTTTTTTTTCAACTTGGTTTGGGGATGGAATTTAATTCTGATCTGACAGCTGATAAGAGTAAATATGTGTCAGGCTGTCATCTATAGCAACTTCTCTCTAATTTGATTGTTTACATTATTCTCTTGTGTATATAAATATAAACAGCTATTTCTTTATGATGCTTTTCTGTTACAAACAAATTAGGGGGGTATAAAAAACTCTGTGGCCCAATGGAGCACTCCCAAAGGTTCCCTGATAACATAGCTGGGCCAGTACTTGTGACAGGCTACCAGTATGCCAAACAGCCCCAGGACAGATTATTTATTTATTTATTAGTGTGTAAGGTCACATATTTCTGCATAATGACTAATCAGGACCACGACAGTTTTACGGGTGGGGGAAGCCGTAGTACCCGGAGAGAACCACCAAGCAACGGCGAGCAACTGTCAGTTTCCCAACATACTAATTCCACACAAGCGGATTAGCATTGGTTGAAGACAGGTGCACCATCGACGTGCAGTACGCCTTAATACACAGCGTCACCGTGCCCCCACGTGGGCAATGGGGGTGAATTGTCTTGCCCAAGGACACAACGTGGTTGCCGCAGGTGGGATTCGAACCGAGGACCTCTCGGCTTGCAGCCTGCACCTCTACTAACTCAGCCACCGCGCCGCCCAGGACAGATGATTTGTTTTTGAGTTATCGTCAAGACAAAATGAAGGGGGTAGAAAATATTCATACAGGAATCGGAACATTCTTATAAGAAACCAGAAATGGCATATATGTGACCAGCATTCAAAGGGTTTGATACACGAATCAGAAATGGATATTTTTGTCTCTGCCCACTAATTTTAGTGATGAAATACACTCATAAACTTTAGAAGTGCATTAAGATGTAATAAAATGCATTTCCCAGTCTTTCTGAATAATGCCCCCATACTAAGATCTTCAAATGGTTAAAATATTCCCTTTAAATACTCCATTTTAATCCTTTAAATGGGGGCGCATTGGTTCAGTTGGCAGAGGTGCAGGCTGCAAGGCGTGAGGTCCTCACTCTGTCCTTGGGCAAGCCACTTCACCCCATTGCCCACGTGGGCGCATGGTGGCGATGTGTTCTAAAGCGTACTGCACATCGATTGTGCACCCGGATTCAACCAATGCTAACCCTGCTTGTGTAGAGTTAGTATGTGGGGGATCTGACAGTTGCTCGTTGTTGCCCGGTGGTTCTTCCCGGGTACTCCGACTTCCTCCACCTAAAAAACTGTCGTGGTCATGATTAGCCACTGTGCAGAAATATGTGACATTAAACGCCAATAAATAAATAATCCTTTAAAAAATGAGCTCAATCCAATAAAGGGTCATAAGCTATGCTTTTTCAAGCAAAAATGAAAAGGTAATTAAAACTGAATAGACGTTTCTGTGAATAATGTTGACCTGTTTCGCTGTTATGTTCGCTAAAGGGTTAAGAATCCCTTACTTTGGAAGGCACACTGAAAAGGTGTCCCATTCCACATAGAATTAAATGTTAAGAAAATAAAGCGAAAAACATTAAGTTTCTCAGCTGACAGTACCTGCTTTTGCACTCCGGAGGGATGGAACGGCACAAATCAGAGACATTCTCTTAATGGCACTTTGACACCAAAGGTTTCTGCACTCTCGGTGAGGCCGAGATGAGCGCAGTGAAAGACTATAGAACTCCTCTAACAAATTAGTTTTAAACAGTCATAGCACTAACACAGCTAACAGTACAGTCGACCACGCCAGTATTGCATTGTTACCGGCACCCTGACAGTTTTGTGATAGGTTTCAACAATTATTCAGTGCAATTTTATTAAAAGGGTTAACTTTATTCTGCCTGAAATAAAATATGTGCAATCCACATTAAAGTCTTGAGAGGGGTTAAAAGCATTGAACTGAATAAGATAGGTTTCAACAATTATTCAGTACAGTTTTATGGAAAGGGTTAACTTTATTCTGCCTGAAATAAAATATGTGCAATCCACATAGATGTCTGGAGAGGGTTAAAAGCAGTGAACTGAATAATTTACAATTTATTTCCTTGCAAGGCAAAGGGTTTCTCCCAATTTAGTTTCAGGAACTAACGTCCCATAATGATGACAAGGTCAGATTTCATTTTGACAGCTTACTCCACTGGTGTTTACATAGTCTCCAGTGTGAACATAACATCGTATTGCTTGGGGAGAATTTACTGTATCAGGAAATTGGAAGCTGTGAAAACCCTGTGGCCTACTGGGCCATACTGAAAAAATGTGATTTCCAGCAATTCTGAAAAATGCACTCAATGACCCCTAGTTGACCTCCGTGACCTTGACCCATATTTTGAACCTCCATCGAGTATCGACTCATTTGGTGTTGGTCCCAGGTCTGTAGGTCATACCATGCCTGAGATATGGGAGTGACCCATGTTCAAAATTTTGGCCACGCCCACTTTTGTTTACGTAAAAATGCATGTGTGTATGTCAGGAATACTTTAAGGGTCAAAAAATGTGATTTCCAGCAATTCTGAAAAAGCACTCAATGACCCCTAGGTGACCTCTGTGACCTTGACCCATATTTTGAATCTCCATCAAGTGTCAACTCATTTGGTGTTGGTCCCTGGTCCATACGTCATACCACGCCTGAGATATGGGCATGACTCACTTTCAAAAATTTTGGCCACGCCCACTTTTTGGTCAAAATGCATGTGTGTACGTCAGAAATAGTTTAGGGGGTCAAAAATGTGATTTCCAGCAATTCTGAAAAATGCACTCAATGACCCCTAGTTGACCTCCGTGACCTTGACCCATATTTTGAACCTACATCGAGTGTCGACTCATTTGGTGTTGGTCCCAGGTCCGTAGGTCATACCACGCTTGAGATATGGGCGTGACCCACTTTCAAAAAAATTGGCCACGCCCACTTTTTTTACATCAAAAAGCATGTGTGTACGTCAGGGATGCTTTAGGGGGTCAAAAAATATGGTTTCCAGCAATTCTGAAAAATGCACTCAATGACCCCTAGGTGACCTCTGTGACCTTGACCCATATTTTGAATCTCCATCAAGTGTCGACTCATTTCGTGTTGGTCCCAGGTCCATACGTCATGCCATGCCTGAGATATGGGCGTGACCCACTTTTAAAAAATTTGGCCACGCCCACTTTTTTCACGTCAAAATGCAGGTGTGTCCGTCAGGAATGCTTTAGGGGGTCAGAAAATGTGATTTCCAGCTATTCTGAAAATTGCACTCAATGACCCCTAGATGACCTCCGTGACCTTGACCCATATTTTGAACCTCCGTCGAGTGTCGACTCATTTGGTGTTGATCCCAGGTCTGTAGGTCATACCACGTCTGAGATATGGGCGTGACCCACTTTCAAAACACCCCTACAGGCACCCCTGATACCCCAGGAATCTGAAAAACATAGGTGACCGAGAACTTGTGGCTGTCTATCAGCATGCCAAAAATCAACGAGATAGGGCAATTCGTTTTCGAGTTATCTTGCGGACAAAAAAGTGATGAGAAGACAGAAGACAAGAGAAGAAGAAGAAGAAGAAGAAGAAGAAGAAGAAGAAGAAGAAGAAGAAGATGAAGAAGAAGAAGAAGAAGAAGAAAAAAAAAGAAGAAAAAAAAAAAGAAAAAGAAACCGTGCAAAAACAATAGTCTGTGTGTTTCACACAGACTAATTAGATGTTATGGGCGACTCGAAATGGTATTTGGTTGCTTTCTTCAATGCATAACTACGAGCTCCCTACATTGTTTTAACCCTGGTTGTATATTCAATGCCAGTTCGCAACCATCAACTGATACAGTCTGTATTCGTTATTTGGGCTAAGACCAATCAATATTTTTCAACATGCAGAACTAAATCTTGATTGGCTTACCACACAAAGTCACTATGCAACTATCTACTTCATGAATGTAGGCCGTACCCCGATCTTGGGCCGGAAAAGCGGTCTTTCGGGTTGAAAGGGTTGGTATTAAGTAGGGAGGAGATACGGCATTTAATTGAGCCTGCTAAAACTTAATCGATGCGAGATCCACCAGGTCAAATTCAAGGTAAAATAAAGATCAAACACCATTATAAGTCTCTTAAATCCAGACAGCATATTATGACATTTTGTAAATAAAGCAACGTTTCCTTTCCAATGTCACCGTGGTAGTTGTGGAGATATGACAGTTTGAACATTTTTAGAAAAATTGTCAAAATTTGTTAGGTCATATCTTAGGAACAGTTGATCCGATTTCATTAAAATTTGGTATCGTTACTAGTTACAACAGACCAAACACATGCACCAGGTTTCCGAGAAATTTGAAGTGGCGAGTTTAACATTGTGTGATTTGACATGGGACCACCCAATGTTACTTTTTCGGTTAGCAAGTCTGTTAATTGTAGTTCAACCATCTTTCAGCTTAAGACCAGGCTTTAGGTTGGGGGATAGCTGGAGAACAAAACAACCCAGACAAAACCGACCAAGTGTGACATTCACGGGCAAATTAAACTAAAATCGTTCATGTCGCACAAAATATTTAACAGGAATGCTTGCACATTAACGCCTCTGCATTTCCTTTTAACTTTTTGTAATTCATTGTCGCGGCAATCACGCGTTGGATGTTTGTGGAAAAAGGCCCTTGACCATTCCCTTTGGTTCCGACGCCCTGGTAAAGATAATATAACATCCGCCATCTGGCATATATATAGATTTTTTGGATTGATTTCGGGACCTTTGCAATGAAAAGCAACGCCACGTGTCATTACTGGGAAGCAAACAGGATCAAATACTGTAAAACTTTTGCAAGTGTATTTTCCAGAATTGTATTTCCTGCCCGACAATAAAATGGTCAAAATAAACCATTAGCTTTTTAAAAGGCGTGACAATTTACCGGTAGGTTTTAAGAAAAGGTATCATTACTAGAAATTTAAACATTTCAACTCCATCCATCAAAATGGTTCGCAAAAAGTATCAACTTCCACAGTCTCGAAGAAAGATGTTCCCGACTTGCCTCCCCCCCCTCTCCCCCCTCCCCCACACTCATCCCATGGCAGTCTACAACAGAGTAGCAACAGAGCCCACAAGAGTTAATTAATGACTAGAGCGCGAATGCGAGCGCGCATTACATTCACGCTGAATCCTTCATACAAAATTACTCCCAGCATTGCCACAACTGCCCTCACTCTCTCTCTCTCTCTCTCTCTCTCTCTCTCTCTATCTCTCCCTCCTCTCTCTCTCTCTCTCTCTCTCTGATAGAGTTAGGAGGAAAAGGGTCCACATCCCCATTATGCGACATTTACAAGATAAGCAAAGTTAAAATGGAGGAGTTCAACATGCAGTAGATTGTCGCTCATCCTCAACTCTCCCAGAGAGTACAAAATATTTCCTCCTGTCAGGAAAATCTGTGATTCTACAGAATCACTTCTTGTATTGCTTTTCTCCTTTTTATTTCTGTTTTCGGTAAACTGCGCCACCATGTGGTACTCCTGGCCTTTACTTTTACAATCAAAATTGTATTCTGAATTAATTTAAATGGCCTTGACTTTAAACGATTGCGACGAAATAGCCGTGTATGCACCAAACAGTCCAACACAACAACATGGTGCACTTTCTGTTGTTCCAAAATACCTTGGCACGCCAAGATATTTTAGGACCACATACAGTACACCAAGGTCCATTTCTCATTCCGTGAAGAGCTCATAGAACGCTGTACTCATCCACAATTAGTGTTGGATTCGCGCGTACCCTTAGATCGCAATTCCTGCATACATCTTTACTTGCCCCGTTTTGCGAAGGAAAAGCCAAGTGAAAATTGAATTTTTGCGGTAGATCAGCCTTGTGTAAAGATCATAGGGATTAGTAAAATTGATACAAGAGATGGAAAAATGAGATTTGATGAGGTAAAGAGTACTGTCTGTTTGCTCCCATGCTTAGTTTTGCAAATTCAGCTCCGTGCCTCTGTTTACATAGGTGTCCATCGATTTAATTCCAAAACACTATTAACAGTCTTTTAACTTGTTGATAGGCTGGTGAAGGGCCACCCTACAGGATTGTCATTTGAAAAGCAACATTGAAGATATCTCTATTATTCTATTTAATTAAACGATGTTCCCTGAGAAAGTCTCTAAATTGATAAGCGCAACCACGGATATTTCAAAGAAACTGTCGGCTTTTCAGTTTAGAGTTGTTTGTAAATGTTTAAATTACTAGCTGTTAATCTCCTGAACTTGTGCCTAAAAACGAACTACATCTAATCTGCCGACTGGCCTTTAGACTTTTTCTGAATTTTCTGTCAAATAATTTTGTCACGAAGACAAATCTAAAATTTATTTATTTATTTATTTATTTATTTATTTATTTATTTATTTATTTATTATCGGTACAGAGAAAACCCCTATGGCATCAGTAGAAAATAAAGCCAATGTTCATTTTGTTACTTTTAACAAACGAAAACAACAGACAGCTCCAAGCGCTGTCTGTTGTTTTCGTTTATTAAAAGTAACAAAGGAAAGTTGACTTTATTTATCAGTATCACACCTATCAACACCAATGTAGACTTTGGATCTTTGTTGAGCGAATGTGTTTCACAGTAATTTGCAAGTTTTTATTCTTCTCAGTTAACTCCCTTCACTCTGATGTCAAAATATCCAAATTTCAACTAGCCATTTTTCCCATAATGCAACTGGGAATTTAACCAATTCAATCCTGTTTGACAGAGCTCAATGAGCTCTGTCAAACAAGTTTGAATTTGTTAAATTTTCAGTTGCATTACGGGAAAAATTTGCACCCTGAACTTTAGACATTTTGACATCAGTGTGCAGGGGGTTAAAAGGAATAGCAGACTGGGAGGAAGGGTGTAAACACGATTTGTCCCACTTGTGGTGGCGCAGGTCCAGATTGACTGATATTCCAACTGCATCACCAAGGCATGCTTTCGTCGAAGCAAATCTCACCGCCTTGAGTTTTGTGTTAATTAAAAGGACAGTGTCGGTATTATAAGTCACAATTTATTTATTTATTTATTTATTTATTTATTTATTTATTTATTTATTTATTTATTTGTAACTTCTGTTTCTGTATTTGCGAGTTTGTGTCTTTTTTCACCTCGATTGCATATGTTGGATATGAATTTTCGGTTCTGAACAGGACTTAGTAATTCAGCACATTGGTGTTTTTTGTGCATCCTAAACAATGTGTCATTATGGTGATAGTGGAGGCATTCACAACCAATAACCGCGAAATATCAAAGTCTTTCCACGGTGTTAGATTTCTCATAACCTGTGAACCCGTCATCTAGCGTTACTGTCACATCTTACCAGCACTATGTTCACTAAATTTGAAATCCAATTTTTTTATTATTTTATCATTTTTTTCCCTCAAATGATACTTACGACCCATCACTGGAACGAGCTCGCCGAGCTCAAGGGTTCATATTTTATGTTTTTACGGGGAAAAAATGGATTGTGTAGTTCTTCAAAAAAATCTTGACGAATTATCTGCTATTTGCGAGACTCAAGAGCAATTACGCCAAAATATTAGGATACAAAATATTAGGATTGAATAAAATTTCATTTGATTTTCTCTCTCTCTGTCTGTAATCTCTGTCTCTCCTGTATTCAAGGTCAGTTCAATGACATCAGTTGGCGGTGGGAGGGGGGTTATATTGAGGCTGTATGTTGACCATATTGAACGCAAGGTCCTACGAATCGCAAATTTTTGACTCGAACTCGAATCGAACTTCGGATCGAATCTCTGGCGTCTTGAAGATGACCGACGAGGTTGGGTTGCTAAAAACCTGATTTGTTCAGACTGTGATGGCTCAAGTTCCGACTGATAAAATAACCCAACTACATTATCAAGGCAAGCCTTCGAATAACGAATT
This sequence comes from Pictodentalium vernedei, assembly GCA_031216915.1. Classification (NCBI taxonomy): domain Eukaryota; kingdom Metazoa; phylum Mollusca; class Scaphopoda; order Dentaliida; family Dentaliidae; genus Pictodentalium; species Pictodentalium vernedei. The sequence goes on along the minus strand of CM062296.1, from coordinate 88,238,338 downwards.
ATTAGACCCTACCCAAGATCCAAAACCCACATCCTGTAATGAACAAGGCAACTTCAATGGACAAGGCAACTTTAGCTATAACATATTTAGTAAATACACCTGTGGTGTCCCCCTCCCCACCCCCTGCATCACTGGACAACAACAAAATCAATAACTTGGATAAACCTTGAGGTTACTCAATCCAAATCATTAACAAGTTCATGATTTGAACTGTGATGGTGAAACCTCTACATTTCATAAGTGGGCTGTTGGTATACATTCAAAGAATGTTCACTGACCTCGAAAAATACGATTTAATAGGCGGTATGCACTTTGAATCTCCTCCCATTGTTATTATCGTTTCAAATATTTCCCTTCGTGGCGCCAGACGTTAACATATGCCACTGGAGCCATAAACATAGAAACAAACTAAGTGAGCTATCATCCAATCAGAGGGTGATAATTTTAGTCTTATTGGAATATATTCTCACCAAACCAAGCGGTGATACCTGGTCATTCAAAACGTTAATTAGCCGCATGTAGACATCATATACAGTAGTTCTAGGCAGTAAACACGACACATTTGTCCAGGTGAATAAAACATGTCCTAATCGACTAATCATCACTGGCGCCGGAAGCGAGGAGGCGTGACGGGTGCCCCTTGCTCTGAGGCCAGATGGAAAGAGGGGCAACGCGGGAACTTACTCACCGGAAGTGCACTAATGGAAAAAACTTTTCCAGGAACTGTTACGTATTTTACGTGTGCCAGTGACAATGGATGGGGGGGATCAGGTATAATAGCAGAGGATGGTCGACAATCATCACACAGAGAGCTGTACAATTAGCTGGGTGAATTCTAAATCTTTATATCGTCCATTGGATGCAACACGGCGCTATTATAGATGGTGCCTTTTTGCACTCAAGCACGATATATGTACTATGTCAATTCCATTTTGTGTCACAACATTATAATTCATGATACGTGTTGTAAACTCCCCATCTTAACTCATACCCAGAGTAGGTGCCCTTTTTGAATCCATTGCGCCACCCCCCCCCCCCCTCCCCCGCACCACCCGAGATTCAGCCGTTGCTCTTGCTAATTGCCATCAAGAAATGGATGATATGAATGATTGTATCACTGCATGTTACTTGTAAATAAAAACAAAAAAAAAATGAATATGTTTGGATAGCCGCTAAAATATTTCTTTTGTTTTGTGAGCAGAGGCGTTTGGCGTCTTGCGAAACTAGCAACGTCATTTGTGATGGATATTCGGTTATACCTGAAACTCTACATGTTGTCAAGTCTTTACCTACACGACTGGGAGATGCAACCTGAAAAACAAAATTCTTGAATAACAGTAGTATAGCATGTATGGATCGTGCCAATTCAGTCGGACCCCGGCCCGGACCCCGGAAGTGACGTCATGTCACGTGACCTGGTGGCGCCATGTTTGATATGTGTTTCCGTCGTCCATTTTGTATACTGGCGGCCGCCATCTTGGTTTGTATGGTAGCACGTGGTTACTATGTGATCCAATGGCTTATAATAGGACATGGGTATGTTCGGAGGGTATGTTCGATGGAATCGGAGTGTCACGAATTACCACAAACAACCCGACAAGTTTTACTATTTCTAGTCTTTCATAATTCTCTGCTTCTGTCTATCTATGCAATAGTTTTCGTCTACCCACCATGTTCCTTTACCCTGGAGTATAGTCCAGTAGAGTAGAAGAGCCTATCAACTGGAACAGGTTTGCTTATTATTACAATATTTAGCTTTTCTGGTCTGTTCTTGTTAGTTCTGACCCTATTCCTAGTACTCTTGTTGTTTCTTTCATCTGGATCACCCGATCAGTTCACTTTACTGGCGCTAACTAACCAATCACATTGCTTGATTTTCCTTAATCTCTATGCAGAGTTATCTCCCCTTATTACAATGAAGTCATATCCGATTCTCATCACCTCTATATCCAATGGCCACGTCCCATGGAAACCCTTTCTGTGAAACGTCTCTGTTATAGAATTCCTTTTTAGTCGTATGAGGCCATGAGGGCTATGTGAATAGCCCTCAATTAGGCCTCATTTACTACATCTCATAGTCTCATTTCTTTTCAGGGCATGAGGGCAACGAGAAAAGCCTCAATGAGGTATAATTTACTACCCCTCTGAGCCTCACCTCGGTATTTAACACCCATATCCCCAATTTCAGCATCCCATTTTGGAAAACATGTGGCCTTTGGCACTCGAGTGTTGATGTCAAATCACGCAATCCATATTTTACGGAATCGGCTAGAAATCTCAATTACTGAATGTCTTTTTGTATATAGGGAAAATCTGATTGAACATTTTGAAAAGCTTGAGCGAAGGTATATCTAGGAAGTAATGGATGGTAGTTTAGTCAATAGTATTGGGCCTTTTCACATAATCACATATGACAAAAAGGGCTTCTTCAGAAGGCACCCCAATTTCGGCACCCCTTTTTAGAAAACATATGGCCTTCGGCACCCCTTTTTTCTGAAATGAGTCGAGCAGTATTTCGAGTCACTCGAACGAGCAATTGCTCGTTAGCTCATTTGCTCGATGGGATTCGAGTCATTCGAGCAATATTAGAAGACGGAATCCCACTCATGGAATCCCTTTTTGGAATCCCATTTGGGGAATCCCTTTTTTGAAAACGCCTGTGGCTATGGAATCCCTTTTTCTGAAATGAGTCGTCGAGCAGTATTTCAAGTCACTCGAACGAGCAATTGCTCGTTAGCTCATTTGCTCGATGGGATTCCAGTCATTCGAGCAATATTTGCGAGTCACTCGACATAAGACGGAATCCCACTTATGGAATCCCTTTTTTGGAATCCCATTTGGGGAATCCCTTTTTTGAAAACGCCTGTGGCTATGGATTCCCTTTTTTCTGAAATGAGTCGTCGAGCAGTATGTCGAGTCACTCGAACGAGCAATTGCTCGTTAGCTCATTTGCTCGATGGGATTCGAGTCGTTCGAGTAGTATGTCGAGTCACTTAATCGAGCAATTACTCGATAGCTCATTTGACAAAAAAAGGATTCTCCAGAAGGCACCCCAATTTCGGCACCCCTTTGTGGAAAACATATGACCTTCGGCACCCCTTTTCTGAAATGAGGCTAAGAGTCGTATGTCGAGTCACTCGAACTAGCAATTGCTCGTTAGCTCATTTGCTCGATGGGCTTCGAATCGTTCGAGCAATTGCTCATGGAGCAATTACTCTCTTGGCTCTTTGGCTTATTGGCTTTGGGAATGCTTCTGTTATACACAAGGGAGATAACTCTGCATACAGATTATGGGAAATCAAGCAATCTTATTGGTTATAAATGATCTAGATAAATGAAACAACAAGAGTATTCGGAATAGGGTCAGAACTAACAACAATAGACCAGAAAAGCTAAATATAGTAATAATAAGCAAACCTGTTCCAACTAATAGGCTCTTCTACGCTACTGGAGTATTCTCTGGAACAAAGGAACATGGTCAGATAGACGTAAACTATTGCATAGATAGATAGAAGCAGATAATTCTGAAAGAATTCGAAATAATACAACTTGTTAGGGTTTATTTGGGTAATTAGCTTTACTCCGATTCAATCGAACACACCCTCCGAACATACCCCGTCCCATTGCAGAAAAATTGGGTAACATAGCAACCACGTGCCACCATAAAAACTAAGATGGCGTCCTCCGGTATACAAAATGGACGACGGAAACACGTATCACCCTAACAAACACGCGCTAGCGCATGCGCACTCACACCACGTATCACTATGGAGATGACGTCACAACATGGCCGCTCACGCGGGTTACCATGACAATACAACAACGCGCCACTGGGTCACGTGACATGACGTTACTTCCGAGGTCATCCAAACTATCCCCAAACATAATAGACATACTACTAGTATACATAACCGAGAAAGAGAGAGATAACGAGAGAGAGGAGAGAATGCAGCCGTATGCTATAACCAACAGCTGACAGACCATACTTTCAAGCTTTCCATTCTCACTTCTCCCTTTTTCTAGCCAGGTTGTATTTGTTTGTTTTTTTTTTCTAAATCTACCCCTTGACTTCATCCTAATGCCAGTACATGGTACTGTAATAACTGTATATGATGTCGCCTTCGAAAAATATAGAATTGATAGTGTTAACATTGTGTTTGAATGCTCCGTCTCCAAAGTAGTGATGGAACATTGCGTAAGTAATCTTCGTCTCATAAGAGTTAGGAGATGACCACCGGTCATACCGAACAATTATGTCCAATCGACTCGAAATGTCGTGCACCACAACAATGGATAGACAAGGGAAATTTTTCCAGGATCGATTTCAATTCCTATAGTCTGTTTTCGAATGGGATGCGCTATGAGTTTTGAAGTTCTAGTATGACAGTGAGTGGTACAAGGCGTCATCTCCAATGTTGCAGCATTGCAGATGGCGCCATGTACTCCTCAAGGAACAACATAAACTACCTAGTCCATCGGAAATAACACAATCCGGCAAAATCCACTGTTCAATGGTATCAGGAAACAATACTTACCATAGGTGGTAAAGGCTCAGTGAAAGTGGTCGCATAAGTTCCAGGACGAACCAGCTGTTTCATTGTTCGGACCGTTGGGAGAAAATGTGGAAGATGGATTCACAAAACATGGCAGTTGCTTCTCATGTCTGGGCGAATTAACAAAATATGTTGTTTCTCTGTGTGTAGTAGTGAAATGAGGTGTAGGTTGCTGTCTTGGATTTAGGCTATCATCTGAACCGCCCAGATGACAGACCAATAATTGTTAACCCAAAGACCAAGATGATTCGAAACGATATATTCATCAGCAGATAATCGATTTCTCTTGTCACTCTTTGGAGTTTAGTCACTGTATTTCATGGGGTCTTATCTCAGTAGCAGATATTAGTGTAGGATTTTCATAACATAGTCGATGTGAGTTAACCCTTTACCTAACATGAAAAGTAGACAGCACTTGCAAAAAAAAATTATTGAATACCTAATTTTTTTCATTTTTTGTCTCAAAAACATAGGTTATGAACCCTCATTGGAACGAGCTTGATGAGCTCGTTCCAATAAGGGGGCATAACATATGTTTTTTAGACAAAAAATGAAAAAAATAATGAAAATTAATTGGCGATTTGTGAGAATAGCGCTGGCCGGTTTTGCCCGTTATTATTATTTATTTATTGGTGTTTAAGGTCACATACTTATGCACAATGGCTAATCGTGACCGTGACAGTTTTACGGGTGGAGGAAGCCGGAGTACCCGGAGAGAACCACCGAGCAACGACGAGCAGCTGTCAGCTCTCCAACATCGTAACTCTGAACTCTGCACCGCAGCACAGGCAGGGTTAGATTGGTTGAAGACATGCGCACCATCGACGTGCAGTATGCCTCAGTACACAGCGTCATCGTGCCCCCATGCAGGCAATCGGGGTGAAGTGTCTTGCCCAAGGACACAACGCGGTTGCCGCAGGTGGGATTCGAACCGAGGACCTCTCGGCTTGCAGCCTGCACCTCTACCAACTGAGCCACCGCGCCCCCGGTTTTTCCCGTTACGTTGGGTAAAGAGTTAAGGCCTTTTTACACGATGCGATTTTTGCTTGTATCTGTCGTATGATTCGGACGCGCATGAGTCCAAAACGCACCGTATAAACTGTACCTACGACAAACTTTCACACCCCGTGCGATGACGCATGCACCAAGACGCATATTCTAAATTCTTACGACATTGCAAGCAGGACTAAACAATCCGACCAATGAGATTGGTGAGGATAGGTCACGTGCTTAGCGTTGGCCACTCCACATACTACTACGTATTACTACGTATTTACTACGTATTACTACCTACGTATTACTACTACGTATTACTATGTATTTACTACATATTACTACTACGGGCCCTTAGTACAATATTATCATATTCGTAATACGTAGTCGTTTCCTCCAATCCAACTTCTCGCCCAATAAGTTCGACTCCTTCTGTATTAAAAAAATCATGTTTTTTTTTATTCCCGCCACAAGAAGAGACAGTGTGGCAATTTTCTGCAGTCGTCTCGAACGTGCTCTTCCCGTGATCGCCTGCGACCGACTGAGTTCGCGTCCTGGTCTCATTGATGCATCGTCTAAACCGATTGACCCATGCGTCCAAAACCTCACGCGACAGGCGCACGATTGCTGGACGTACGTCCAGGACGCATCGTGTAAATAGGCCTTAAATGATGTTCAGATCTAATAGTCATCTGAGTTTACTATAACAAACAACCACTTGTGACAGTCATAGGCATGTGATGAAGTCTTTGAATATTAATGAACAAGCTAAGTGCGTTTCTTGTCGTCAAACTGTTTTTAAAATGCTGAATATTCTGGATACCGTTCCGAACTAGTCTGTTCGTATACGTGAGTATTCTGCGGATACGTTGTTGTGAAGTTGTACATGTTTTTTTAGGAACGGGTGATGCAAATAAATCCCCAAAACGCCACCATAGATCTCTGTTTCCAGTAGGCGCATGCTCTCGTTCAGCTTAACCCTTTACCCAACGAATCGGCCGCATCCGCCCGCGTAATATGTAAATTCAGCAGTTGAAAAAATATTTTTCAAAAATTTCAACAAAACCATATCATGTGACCCCTCGTTGGAACGAGCTCGTCGAGCTAGTTCCAACGAGGGGTCACATGATATGGTTTTGTTGAAATTTGTTTAAAAATTAAAAAAAAATGATATTTAAAATAATAAATTTTGGTATCGACTGCGTTGGGTAAAGGGTTTACAAGCAAGTCGCTTTGACACTTGCATGCTATAGGCATCGTACAATCCAACTACTTCAGTTTCAAATTCGGCGATAGTCGGAAAAATACTCTGGATCCGCGTAAGAGGAAGCAGCTATTACTCGGGTTGAAGGATGGCTGAAGTTTTGAGAAGAAATTGACCAAACCAGAGGTGGGTGGAGTTAATTGGCCAAATGCAAGTATATTACTTCCGTGGCACAAGTTGTGATTGTCCATAAACTTAGGGAAAACATAAGCATATTATATTGAGGCAGTATAATAGCTCAGTCTTTTTACATCAAGTTTTCGGTCAGTACCAGGCCTTTATCAAAATGATGATGGATACAAAACACAACTACACGACTTATACCTTGAGTGTCAATTTAAAATGTCCCTTGAAATTTCGCTATGTGGATCACGTGATGTCCTGAATTTCAAACGGCAATTAAAAGCTTAGTGCTAAAAGAGCAACTGCACTGCCTAAGCAAGTAACTTCATCTATACATTTCACAAAATGCTAAAGCATTGCAGGTGGCGCCTTGTGACATTCAAGAGGAGATTTTCTCTTATATTTCAGGAATATTTTTATATTGTCACATTGTCTTGCTCTAAAAAATTTAACTCCACGTGTAATCATTTAACGTATCCGTGGAAAACAGTATGACGGGAGTACTTGCTACCTCTCCACTTCGCATCTTCCACCGCTTCTAGTACTTGTCTCCGACATAATCTATGCAGTCAAAGAAACGGGACTCTCTTCAAGCACTTCTTTCACAATTTTAGCTGGGACGTTGAATTAATAGCGTAAAAATTAATCGTTGAACGTTACAGACAGGCCGACTGACCGACCGTTTCTATCAAAACCAATTCCAATTGAATCTTAGAGGCATTTATTTATTTATTTATTTATTTATTTATTTATTTATTTATTTATTTATTTTAACTGCCCTTTCAACAGTCAGACACATATCGCGTTGGATATTTTTACGGCCAGAAAACCTGCAAAGAACCACCAAGCGTGAATCTTTTCTGCTTACTAGCTCGGAAGAAGCAGGGTTGGCATAAGTTGAAGGCATGCGTTCCATTGACGTAAATTGCGCCTTTGCACTCGGGGCCACCGTGCTCACACTTGGCAATTAGGCCTGTGTCTTGCCCAGGGACACAACGCAGATGACGCTTGTAAAAATCGAACCACAACCTTGCGACTTGAACTTCGCAAGCCGCTTGCACTAACCAATGAGCTACCGCGCTCTCTGTATCTTAGAACTGATGGGTCTCACAGGTCGTAGATACTTTTTTCCGGTAGTGTGTTTAGACAAATATCCGAGAATTAGCGACGCACATGCATCGTCGAATACCACAAGTGGCATTCGACGATGGATTGGATTGCGAATGTCGTATGGAACTTGTACGTTGTTGACACCCAAATCAAGCGAGGGTGTCATTCGGAACTTAAACAAATTATGAAAAACGGAAATATATAGAGCTGCAGTGCACCTGACTCTGATTGACCTAAATCTGTGACCTTGACCTTGGTTGGTCGGGTGTGAATTTTGCACCAGATACGCTGCCTCTAGTGGTGTTAACATGCTGTGTAAGTTTCATTCTGATAACATTTCCCATTAAAACAAAAAAAAGTATGAGCATGTTCATTCCATGTGTTGAACTTGACAACTGACCTTTATCTTGTGAGCGGTCGTAAATTTTATATACGACACGCCGCCTGGTGGCGGTACATGCATTATGTATAGGTGTCATTATGATATCACTTCCCATTAAAAGGTTGCGGGCCGGACACGAAAAAAGTTGATATGCATGCTTATTCTTTTTGTTCGACTTCTCTCTGTGACTGTGTTCTTGCTGTGTGGGTCATGCATTTTCTACACGACTCACCGTCTAGTGATGGTACATAGGTTTTGTGAGTTATATTGTGATATATAGACGAATTTATGAAAATGGCCGTGTGTGTGGCCATCTTGGACGCCATCTTGGCTATCTCGAGTAACCCAGGGTTTACTGAGTTGGTTTAGTCAGATTCGGATTTAGCGCGAAAAGTTACCATAGAAACGATCAAAAAATCTTTTACTTCCTGACATTGCAGAGTTACCCACACTTATTTATTTATTTATTTGTTTATTTATTTATTTATTGGGGTTTAACCACACTTTCAACAGTCAGAGTCACCTCGTGTCGGAAGTTACCCCACTGGCTGCCGGACTAATAGAGAAAGAGATCAAGAGGCGACAGACACGAGAATTTTAAGAACATTTCAACGATTCTAACATGTCCGAATCGGCGCGACTCAAATCGAATCTAAAACACTGGGATAATTTCGAACTGAATCAAATTGAATTTCCAATCTTTTCTATCACGCTGTAGATCAGTTCCTCCAACTTCCATTTTCCGACCTTGTTTGGTTCAAATATCGGATAAAATCTGTGTATCGAGCTGTTAATTACTTCTAACTGGGCACTAAGTAACAGCGTGTGTCCTACAGTAATGTAGGGATAATCACATGATGAGTTTTGGGCTTGATTAATAATATACCAATTTGCGTGACATGCTTACCAGCTGTGAATTAAGGATTTAATACGGATTAGCCGTAGCACACATGTCGTATTAAAACTGTAAACCCCTGTACCATTTCCATCCTCATCTACAAATTGTTCTGCATACCATTTGACGTTTGACTGCTAGGTAATTGCACATTATTGTAAAAACTATCACCCATCAGGGTGCACTTAAATTAGTGTGAGATTTATATCCTCAGCATCACCGTTGAATAAACACAGTGTGAAAATGATGGCTTTGTTTGCATTGAACGTTCCAGTACAATACATAACAATTACACGATGTTCGAGAATGCAGATGCTTTCTTTTCTAATCAAGCGGTTGTTTCTAAAATAAGAAGTAAGAAAACATTATGTGGAGTTCGAATTGCAGATTGGGGCGCCTGATTCGGGGCTGGGGGGGGGGGGGGGGGGGGGTTGTCCCACGCCACACTCTTTTTATCATCCGAGGGTGTGGATCGCCTTTCAGTAAACTTTTTACTTTTAAAATTGACCGTTGCACGCAAACAAATCCCCGTCAGGGATAACTGCGTTGTGACCTTGGACAAGGCACTTCATCCCGATTGTCCATGTAGGGGCAAGGTGGAGCGATGTACTAAGGCTTACTGCATGTCGATGGTGCCCTTATCTGCAACCATTGCTAACCTTGCTTGAGTTAAAACGTTGGGGAATCTGACAGTTGCTCGCTCTTGCTCAGTGTTTCTCTACGGGTACTCCGGCTTCGTCGACCAAAAACTGTCCGACAAAGGTGACCCTGGCTGACGAAAGCATCGTTACTAAATAAATAAATAAATAAATAAATAAATAAATAAATAAATAAATTAAACTTTCAGTTTGCCCCACCCAGGGATGGTCCTACGTAGACTACTGTACAAATGTACCGTAAAAGGTACTGGCAACTGACTGCAGGTAGCCTGACACGTCAACCGTATATTCTATAGTACGGTAACAACGGTTAATGCTTAAAGTTTAATCACACTGAACATTAACGGAGCACCAAACAAGTCAACTGACGGCCAAACCAGTTCCTTTCGTCAATTCCTGCTTTATCAAATTGGCGCCGTTCATGGCGAATGTTGCCTTATTTCAGAAGAGTCAGCTGTTAAGGTGAACTATTCATGTATTATTTGGGGCTCAACGACAAGTTGGGCAGCCAGGTCACCTCGCGTTGGACTGTTTTATGGGTGGAGAAAGCGGAGTACCAGGATAGAACCACCGAGCAACGGCCAGACTTCCCAACGTACTAACTACACACATGCAGTATTTGTTGAACGCAAGTGCACCATCGATGTGCAGTACGCCTTAAAACACATCGCTACCGTGCCCCCACGTGGGCAGTCGGGATGAAGTGCCGTGCCCAAGGACGCGACGCAGTCACCCCCTGGCGGTGATCGAATCGTGGACCTTTCGGTCTGAAGTCCAATTCCGTAACCACCGAGCCACCTTAACCCTTTACCCAACGCAGACGATATCAAAATTTATTATTTTAAATATCATTTTTTAATTTTTTTCAAAAATTTGAAAAATAATATTTTTTCAAATGCAGAATTTGCATATTACGCGGGCGGATGCGGGCGATTCGTTAGGTAAAGGGTTAAGGTGTACTAATTAATATCTTTGACCTGCAGCCATGCCGATATTAATTGCGCTGCCATTGACGGAAACTGAACATCTTTCTGATGTAAAAAGGAGAAAACAAATATAAGTTCCCGGGTTTTCTCTGAGACTGGAAAAAATACTTCGATACGGTATTTTTATACGTAATGTTTTACGGTAGACGTTCTAGCAACTGATTTTCAGGCTCTTATCGTGATTTTAATATTTATTCCGATCTGGTGAAAAATTAAACATGCTATTAATAATCTTGAGATGAATGATGAGTTTCGATATGAACAGACAGACTCTAGTATAGACGTGCTGCAGTGTCCACGATATTTTAGTTTAGTTTAAACAATATTTATTTGAAATTATGTTATTTGTATACAGTAAGCAACAGGTACAAAGAAGAGCAAGCAACACAATGTACAACAGTACACAAAATAACAAAGGCAAACGCTGTATATGAGAGGGATTCGACGGAAAGCTAACAGCTTATGTAAGTCGTCTCCCTCTTTCGTTTATCAATTCACTCGGCAGGTGGTGTCAGTCGGTAGTTATTTTAATCCCTGCTTTACTTACATTTCATTACGTGGTTAATTTCATATCGGTCGATATATCAGCCCGAGGTAACTTCATATCAGCCTGAGACCGAAGGTCAAAAGCTGATGTGAAGTTACCGAGGGGTGATATCTCGGCCGATATGGCACTAACCATAATAATAACACTTTGGCCAGCCGCTGATTTGTCGCGGTTCTCGGATGAGAAGGCCTTGGTTCCCCCTGTACTCACAACTGCCGCCCTATTCCCACGCTTCTCCTCTCCTCCCAACACTCGGAGACGAACTGTTTGATGACTACCACATTCTTCCCAATCTCTCCGATTAGCATATTAACCCTCTCCTTTGAGTCTCCACCCTAACCACATGTCCTTCATTCTCCCATCCCACTTCCCCATTATACTCCAAGTGGATCTTATTCTTTTAGACTGGTACTTTGGGTATTCTAGAAGAAAGTGTTCCAGGATCTCCACCATGTAATGACTCTTTTATTTATTAAACCAAAACAAATAATTACAAAATGTTCTCAGATCTCCTAATAGTTTTCTGGTAGTGTTTAATACATTCCCAGTTTTCTATAACAATGGGAGCGAGAATGAAATTACACTCAAAACAAATGGAGCCGGGAAATGTCCCGGATAATATAACAAGTAAATATATAACAGTAACGCATTTATTTCCGTGGAAATGAAATGAAAATTTTATTGGCAATTTGCCGTCTCCATATAGAAAAGTTCTTTTCCTGAGAGAAGTGTGGAAACCCAAAGCAGCTTCCAACTCGCCTTCATGTTTATAATCGCTAATTATATCACCACTACCTCCTCCGTCGTCACCTCCCTCTTCACTGCCGTCGCCGGGCAGAGGAGGCTGGTGACGGCAGTTAAGGAGTTTATGTTGAAAGAGGTAGTGAATAGTGAGTTATACTAGTGATTCTGAAAACGAAGACGTGTTTGAACTTTAAGGCGAGTGAAAATTTTGCTGGTCCAAGTTTCCTTTTATTACTTTTAATAAACGAAAACAACAGACAGCTCTTATATAGAGCTGTCTGTTGTTTTCGTTTATTAAAATTAACAAAGGGAAGTCTGTTTTGTTATGGCAAGCTTATTGGCAGTAACTGTGTCACAGATAACCCGCCATTAAGGATATCTGTCAGTAGTATACTTACCAACACAAAGTGCCCGCCTTGACCCTTTGTTCATAGAATGCGTTTTACAGTAATCTGCAAGTGTTTTGTTCTTTCCGAGGAAGAAATAGAAAATCTCGCCCCTTAGACTTTTATATCAATGGAAAGGACAGTGTCTGTATTACATATCGCGATGCGCCCACTATTGATATAATGAACAGGAACAAATATTACAGAGCATCAAAAAATGGTGAATGCACGGTCGTCGTATTTTCAAATGGGTTTCAACAGATAATAATAGTGAAACATTCAAAATGATTGTGAATTTATTTATTTATTTATTTATTCATTTATTGGTCTTTAAGGTCACATATTTATGTACAATAGCTAATCATGACCGTGACAGTTTTACGGGTGGACGAAGCCGGGGTACCTGGAGAGAACCACCGGGCAACGACGAGCAGCTGCCAGCTCCCCAACATCGTAACTCCGCACTGCAGCACAGACAGGGTTAGATTGGTTGAAGACATGAGGACCATCGACGTGCAGTGCGCCTTAGTACACGGCGCCATCATACCCCCATGTGGACAATCGGGGTTAGGTGCCTTGCCCAAGATCACAACGTGGGAGTCCGAATCGATCGCTCAGACGGTCACCCATCCGAGGACTAACGGGGCTCGACGTTGCTGAACTTCAGTGATCTGACGAGAACCGGTTACCGCAACGCCACCGCGCCCCAAATGATTGTGAAAAATTGTAAGAGGCCAGCTTGTTTATTTTTACAAGACTCTACAGGAATTTGTCTTAAGTTTGTGAAATGATGCGAACATCGATAATACAAATTCGCTAACACATCGCGAAATTTCAATTTTGAATGAAATTCCTATACCTTTAATGGTAAATTTAATGACAGCTTAAGGAAATTAAGGAGAGCTAACTTTCCTTTAACCCTTTACCTAACGAATCGCCCTCATCCGCCCGCGTAATATGCAAACTGAGCAGGTGACAAAAATAAATATTTCAAAATATTTCAACAAAACCATATCATGTGATCCCTCATTGGAACGAGCTCATTGAGCTCGTTCCAATGAGGGGTCACATGATATGGTTTTGTTGATTTCTTTTTAAAAATTAAAAAAAAATGATATTTAAAATAATAAATTTTGATATCGTCTGCGGTGGTAAAGGGTTAACTCCCTCCCAATGACGAAATTTGCCTGCCATTACTAAAATATAAACAAAACATACCCCGTCATAATAAACGCAACTGATTAATATCATCTGATTAATATTTTAACATGTTTGGTTCTCTCATTGTGTGGGGTTAGGCAGGGCATGCAAAATTAGTACAACTTGTGTCACAGTAATCATAACAGTACGGCCGACGGGGACTAGTCAGTTTCCACGGGAAGGCAATATTTCCACGGACGCAATAATATTAGATTCCAAACACTAATTATAGGAATAAACATACAACCTGGTGCGTCATTAATTAACAATTTGGTGATGGTGATTTTTATTACCTGGTAAACACATGCGTGGACATCTCTGCCCACGCGTGGATTACGACCGGTCCACCGCGACTGTACTGTACCTGGTGTTGAGTTATCCTAGAGAGAAATGGAGATCATATCTCTGTTCCTTTATTGCATCATTCTGTTAATTCATGATTTGACTTTCTGGTTGTGCCAAGTTACTGAATACATTGACCACCATGTAAGCAACAAACCAATCAGTCAATCAATTAATCAATCATTCAATGCGTACAGTTGAATAACAGAGTCTTGAAGTACACACAGACAAGACATAGATGTTCCCCAGTATGTAATGATGTGATATGCAATGTCTGAACCGAGTACTCTAAAATTGATCTGAGCCGAGATTTACCGATGCTCAGATCGTTTTACTGAAAATGGTTATAAAATTTCACATGAAATCGTGACGAATGTTAGATTCTTTTTCATATAATCTGTAACTTAATTTAAACAATATTTACTGAAAAATTGAAAATGGTTGGTTGTTACATGGAACAAATATAATTTATAAAATTTACATGAAAAATAGAAGGTATTGTACTTTTGTATAGTTAACTGTAATAACGGGATACGACATCAAGCCTAAGGCTTATGTACGTCGTCTCCCAAAAGTGTAAATTTACAACAACAAAATAATCTATGGTTTTCAGTGATACAATAGAGAGAGGTACATGTATTTTCAGATTGGTCAAAGAGATGGTGAAAAAAAAAGATTTAGAGCGAAGTAAATGATGAAAGTGGGATCAGTTTATCAATACCATGATGCCAATGATCTTGCAGGTTGAGACTCGATCTACAGTGCGGTCTGAACCGAAGTTAATGTGTAACTAAACACGCAATGACTTAAAACACAGATACAGGTAACAATTCACTGCTCCGATGTGGAATCAATGAAGATATGATTGAGTACAAAGAAACAGTATTTTATGCAATTAATTTTGAGAAAAAAGCACGTTGGATCAATGTGTTCGCGTTATAATTATTGATGATCAACAACACATTTTTGTGAGAGTAATTGGAAGCCCTGAATGTATTGGGCTTGAGCTCTATCATTTAAGCCATGCACAATTAATCTACCGCGGTTAGAGCTGATTATCATTTCCTTTCAGAAAATCAGCTTGTGTTGAACACTGACTATCTTCCGACAAAAATTGAAATGCCATATAGGAATTAATTAGTTCATTGATTGTCTGGCCACATACCGCATGCCACAACAAAGTCTAAATCGTTCCAGGTAATCAAATGAAACCACTCCAAAGAGAAAATATCTCAGAATTATTTCATTCTTACAACCAAATTATTTTTCATAGGCATCAATATTTTTTTTTAAATATTTCTAAGACGGATCAATATTTGACCAGGAGCCAATACTATAAAACGTTTACAAATGCATTTTCTAGAACTGTATTGTCTACCTATTAATATAACTGACTGAAATGAATCATTAGCATTTTAAAAGATATGGCAATTTGCCAACTGGCAAATTGCCACATCTTTGAAAATGATCGTGGTTTATTTCAGCACATTTCAAGTCATATCTAGAAAATACAATTCTAGAAAATACATTTGTAAAAGTTTTATAGTATTGGCCTCTGTATAAATATTGCCTGTTTTTCGACCAATGAAGTTAAAGAGTAGACGGCGTTAACTCTTTAGCCAAAGCATAAGATATCAAAATTTATTATTTTCAATATCGTGTTTTAATTATTTTCACAAAATTTCAACACAACCAAATCCTGTGATCCCCCCTCATTGAATCCCCTCGGTGAGCTCGTTCCAACGAGGGGTCACATGATATGTTTTTTGTGAAAACGTTTTGAAACATATACTTTTTTGAACTGCAAAATTTGAAAATTACGCTGGCGGATGCGGCCGATTCGTTAGGTAAAGGGTTAATGTCGGCCTCCTCGTCAGAGGACCGCAATAAATCGGCGCTTGACCAAAGCATGCTATTGGCTAACACTTTTTTCATAACAAATACCTTCACTCTTGGTCCACAGCAAGAACAGCACCGAATCATTTATGGCTGTGCTTGAAAACTTAATTTTACATGTGTGACGAATTGCAATTTTCGAATGGTTGTTTGACTTGACTTGACGAAACTGTGAATGTTATCGAAAACGGAGTACAGGGGCCCCGGGAGCACTTCGGGGCAGAGCGGTCAAACTCAGAGAAAGGGCATTTACTCGCACTGGCAACCCCGCCATGCATGGCTCGAAGACCGAAGGCCCGATAAGGGGGAGTTTGAGATGATGATGTGCCCCCTCCTGATGAGGGAGCACCTCCTCCAAATTCCCCCATTGAGTTTTGAAAGCTCCCAGAACGAATTCGGAGTGTATTTTAGCTTTATTTCGAAAATAAATCACTGAACAAAAATTGAGTGACGAACCCAGGAAGGGCCCCCTCGCGCCCGGGGATTCGAATGCAGGGAGAGCAGCTAACCCAGTGCTTCAGGCGTTTCTCCAACCCGTAAGTCAAACATTGAGAAACCATCCGTCAAAACATTCTATCAGAAATCATAATTTACTGGGGATCAATCTCGACGCCGAACTAATTTTCAAATCATAAATAATGTCATTAAATGGACGATGGTTGGTGAATTTATCCCCCAGATGTGTGGAGGGTGAAGCTTTCCAATTTAGTCTTTTCGTAAATCTCGAACTGAATTGATGCATGATCGCGTGAATTAAACGTGAAATTTCATCCCATTGTCGAAGTTTATTTATAATGACATCTGTTGAAGCGGCGCGCGTGCGCGCTATTCAATCGCCCATTCTGATAACAATGGGGTATTAAAGTCTATGAGTTTGTGACCCCGGGTTAGTTTTAACAGTTTAAAACTTTTTGTCAACTCTCCTGTTCCAAACTCTATCTGGCCGTGGGCGGACAAAATGTTTTTACTCTAAATTGAAAAAGAACTGGTGTAGTGTTCTCATGTTCAAAATCTTATTAATTAAAATCCATATGATATGTGCAATACGGGAGGGGGTTCTTGGATGAAAGTGGGACGGCAGAGGAAATTAGAGAGAAAAAAACCGAAATCTCATATACAGGTATACATATTTCCTTTTGAGGTCCAATAAGTCGTCAAAATCTATCCCAAGCTTTACATACAAAAAACCCGCCTTAGAAGTTTGGCTATTTTTTTTCTTTCTTCGAATTACGGGCAGTCCAGAACCCAGTACCTCCAAATTTTCCCCCACTTTGGGGCAAGAATTAAAATATTCCGACAGTGTTCGCGGGTCACTGACCGACGATACGAACACGAAACCTAACGCATTGCATTTTAAAATCAATAATAAACGAAGGAAGCGCAGAGGCTCAGTGGTTACGGCATTGGACTTCAAAACGAAAGGTCTACAGTTCGATCATCGCCAGAGGTAACTGCGTTTTGTCCTTGAGCAAGGCACTTAATCTCGATTGCCCACGTGGGGCCACGGTGGTGCAGTGTAATAAGGCGTACTGCACGTCGATGGTCCACTTGTCCTCAGCCAATGCTAACCCTGCTTATGTGGAGTTAGTATGTTGGGGTGTCTGACAGATGCTCGCCGCTGCTCTGTGGTTCTCTTCGGGTGCTCCGGCTTACTCCAGCCGTAAAACTGTCCGACATGAGGTAACCCTGGCTGTCGAAAGTGTCGTTATGCTCCAATAAATAAATAAATAAATAAATAAATAAATAAATAAATAAATAAATAAATAAAACAGGTAAGAAAACCCTTGTTTATTATTGTTTTACAGAATTACTGTCGTTTAACCAAAGTAATTATTTAAAACAATAATAATACGCGAAATGTTTTGTGTACATGACTGCAGTCGATTGTCATAAACTTATAACGGGCACAGTCATGTGTGGATATACGAAATACAAGGGTAATTTACATAAAGAAAATTGTGGTTTCGCCAATGCGTCCAATGAGTTGCAATGTGTTCTATGTGCCTACTGGCACATAGAACACACTGGAACTCAGAGGACGAATGGTAAGCTTTTTTCACATTAGCGTCTTTCGGGGGTAATGTTGGCGTTCGAGCGAACAACAATATTTCTGGCGGACAATAAAATGTTCCGACAAACAGGATCATGTTCGACCAGCTTCGGGCCTGCTTATGGCCACTCACTGGAACGAGCTCGGCAAACTTGGACCCACTTCACCCCTTAAAGTAACAATACCAGGATACGCCCCTGGTTGTCGAGTAATAAAAAAAATCCTTTCTTGAATAATTTAAGGCATGCTTGGCTTGGAATGAGTTTCGATTTGATCATTTCTCCCCCAAGACGTAAAAAGTTGCACGAAAAAAAACGTTGAAGTCCAAGTTGTATATCGGCAGTTTAGGTAGTGATTCATCAATCCACATAACACGCGCTTCAACACCTGTTCATTACATTTTATAGACTTCATTCATGTTTGGAACAAGAACAAGAATGGAAGTTAATTATCCAGCATCATTTATTAGCGTTTAATTGCCCGTTTTAATGAGCAATCGTGTTATGAACATTTTCGAAAGGCCGCGATATCTTCCAATGTCGTTTCACGGTGAGGGTGTGGTGGGAGCAACATTTGGGAGTACAGGCTAATCAAAGCATTCTCTTATGAGCACCGCTTCAAACCAGTTTTAAATCAATCTAGTATCTTGAATTAAAAAAAACTCGTTTTATTTTTCGGGAAATTGACCAAACGCATATATAGAGTAAGGGCCGGGAAATTTCGCTGTTCCCGTTTTAAGTGTTAACAGTATCCGGGTTCCATTCTCTCAAAACAAAAACAAACCCAAAACAGATAAAAAAAATAACCCTCGTTGTATATCATGTTTTATCAGGAAAGGGGTGTCAAATGGATGTCACCTCTGCGCTCTAACTAAAGTTCTCTTCGAAGTATTCAAGAGGAGAAGTCCCTCGAAGATGATCTTCGAAGATCACCCCGTTGCCTCCGCTTCATTGAGCTACAGAGACAAGTTGATGAAGGCTGCGGAGAATGCTTGCCACGTCGTTACCTTTAAGAACAAACCCACTATCACATGTTCTGTCATTATTAAGTGGAGTTTAACTGGTAGAGTGTTGGACGCCCACATTTGGACTATATCATGAAGTGTTGGTACCACAACTTAAAAAAGGCTTCTTATTCTGTGTCTGTTCTTCATATCACCTTTGAAGGTATCGCTGAACTAAATATTTGAATTAGAGTTACCTGTCTTGAAATGCTGCATTCTGAAATGATGCATTCTCTAAAAATAAACTATCTTGGGAAAATATATTGTTTCAATAAACATGTGAAACATTCTGTTGACATCTTGCATTATTGTTGAATATTCCTGATAAAAAGGTGATTTGATGACTTTTGAACCAAAAAAATACAATTTACTTTTTGTGGGCTTTTGTAGGGAATTCCCTGCAAAATATGTGCACGTGACCGGTACTTCCCTTCGTGTCATGTTTTCTCTCTTATTTGTTGCATGACCCCCTGTTTTCGGGTCAAAAAAAGTCTGAAGGACTATACTTGACAAAGATATTTTAATGCCAAAATTAAAGTTATGCGATCATATTTTTTTTTCACCTGAACGTTATAATAGCGGTCTATGGGAAAATATTTAGTTCTGTGATACCTGAAGTGAAGTTATTTAGTCTGTTAGAATTTGTCTGCTTAAAATTTATGGGAGAGTGTTGGCACTCTCCCATAAATTGTAACAAGACAAAGGTATGCGAAGGGAATTTGATGACCAAAAATAATTTAGTTCTCTACCAGTTAATCACTCTATGAAAATCCAGGGTCACACTGTGTCGGTGAATTTGTTTTTGTTTTGGGTTGGGTGAAGCCAGAAAACCCGGAGAGAACCGACGAGCGAATCGCTGTCTGACTACCAAACGAACATTTTGGGCAGTAATTGTATTTTTCTAAACACTTCTGACAAAAGCGTGGTCCTTTAGGTGAGTATATAGGTGTGTAATTGAGTGTATATAGGTGCGTAATCATAGGTAGTCGTGTTTAATGGAACGAACACAATCTGTTTACCGATACTATCTAATATAAAAAGGTGTGTGATCAATGAGATACTGAAAAGGCGATTCAGATCATGCCTATAGGACGAGATTACAAATAACAACCGTGTACTCGGAACGAGGTGTGAAATATATCGACCATAAGTAACGTTCTATTGATTTTGTGCACGCGCCTATTCTATCAGATAATCCCGTACCACGAACATGGAATGATCAGTCGTCTGGCTGAAGAACTCTACATCGATTACATAAGATTGGCGTTTTGTGTCACAATCAGAAAAAACAAAACAATTTGCTAACAGTATTTCGATCTCGAATTCTTTATAACTCTTCAGCCAACCGCAATAACAATTACAGTTACGATACTTACCTAATACTAACAGCACTTTGTCAGGCTGCTGATTTGTTGCGGTTCTCATGCGAGACGGCCTTGATTTATGGCTGTCATGATTAATCGATTAATCGATTGTTGATCGGTCACGGCGAAATCGATTAGTATTTTTCGTTGTCGAATGATCGGTAAATTATATCCCGGTTTAGACGTTTAATAATTAAAAGAAAATATGTTGAAAAAACTATTGTTTCTAAAGGTAAAGAGTTAAGAACATCGATGTTAAACCCCAAGAAGCTATTGGAAGCATTTGTCTTTCAGGAACATTCATCAAAGCTTTGATGTTCTGAACTTTTGACCCGTCAGTGTAATAATGAAGACCGATCGGCAGTTGCGAAGTTCGCAACTGCCGACCGGTCTTGATTATTACACAGACGGTTGGTTCAATAGTTCAGAACATCAAAGCTTTGAATGTAACTAAAAGAGGATCGTCTTCGTTGTTTACTTGAGGTAGGGCAACTGACTTCAACTTCATTTTATCGACTTCAAAGAGAAGGATATGGGGGTCATCTAGGTACGATCAATCGATTATCATCGATTATTTGCGACGATTAATCGATTCCTAAATTAAAAAATCGTGACAGCCCTACCTTGATTAGCACTGTTCTCCCAAATGCCTCCTTATCACCACGCCTCTTCTATCCTCCCAACACCCTGAGATGAACTGCTTGATGACATCTCGAACCACGTTCTTCACAATCTGTCCGATAAGCATACTTACTAACCCTCTCCTTTGTGTCACCCAGCAACCAATTGTCCTTCATTCTCTCAGACTACTGTCCCATCATAATTCAGGTGAATCTTATTCTGTTAGACTGATACTTTGGACATTCTGATAGAAAGTGTCGCAGGGTCTCCACAGCGCCTAAATTACACATCACCTACTGTATATTCAGGGAGACTGGATTGTCACAAGAACACACGGGTAGTGGGATTTTTTCTGAGACAATGAGTTACATTTTTGGAAGCAAGGGTTATATGTTTGACATCATGAATCTCCGTGTTCACCGTGTTGGTCGATCAGCTGAAACGTTTGTGCGTCTTTGTTTTCTTACGCGTCTTTTGAGAAATTGTTTCAGTGTGGAATTTCCACTCCATAAATGCCACACTAGTCTTTGTGTTTGAAGTGTCTTACGTACTTTGGGTATGCAACTATAACCCTTCATATCATGTTTGGCAGAGCTTCAAGCGTTTCTCTTATAATTCTAAGGCGACAATGGGGTGTTGGATAAGGTCCTACCCTTTTGGTGAATATAGTGGAATAATGAGTTTCCTTTTCCTCTTATTAACCATGTTCATCTGGTTGTGATGTAAGAGTATATATTACCAAGCCAGAAAATAAGCAGAGGTCTCCAGAGGGTGAATTTAGTGATGCTAACCGCAGAGCAGGGTAGCATCACTAAATTTATCCCTGTGAACCTCAATCTGAATCAGGTTCTCAAAACTAAACAGAAAGAGGTACCCAGGGGATACATTGGCCCACTGTATGGAATAGCATGATCAAATTCACCGTCTAGGGACCTCATTCTGCAAATGTCAGACTGCTTATTTTGCAGGCTTGTATGTTACAGAGATTTATTTATTTATTGGAGTTTAACAGCACTTTCGACAGCCAGGGTCACCCCGTGTCGGACAGTTTTGCGGATGGAGGAATCCGGAGTACCCGGAGAGAACCACCGAGGTGTGGCGAGCAACTGACAGACTCCCCAACGTACTAACTCCACAACACTGGGTTAGCATTGGTTGAAGACAAGTGCACCATCGACGTGCAGTGCGCCTTAGTACAAAGCGCCACCGTACTACACGTGGGAAAACGGAATTAAGTGCCTTGCTCAAGGACATAACGCAGTTACCCTGGTGGGGATCGATACGTGGACCTTTCGGTTTGAAGTCCAATGCCGTAACCACAGTCACCGCGCTCCCTTGTTGCAGAGATGGCTACTCAATTAACTGATTTTGAATGGTCGAGTATGGATACTTAGAATCCTATTATTCCTTATATAATTATACATATTTATTAAATTGCACACATCTTCAGTACGGCCGCCGTGGACAGGTTACTGTCCACGGGTAAGCAATATTTCCACAGAAGCAATAATATTAAATTCCAAACTCTAATTAAAGGAACAATTATCAAAAAATAAAAAAAAACAACCCGGTGCTTCATTAATTAACATTTTGCAGATGATGGTTTTCATTACCTTGTAAACGCATTCGTGGACATTACTGCGCACGCCTGAATAACGACCAGTCCACGGCGTCTGTACTGAGGGAATTTGATATTTGTTTACAAGTGTAATGCGGGGAGGGGAGGAGATTCCAGTGTCTCATTTTAGAGCCTTATGATATATATCTATTGATAATATATATAGTTTATTAACCCTTTACCTAACGAATCGCCCGCATCCGCCCGCGTAATATGCAAACTGAGCAGTTGAAAAAATTAAATTTTTCAAAATATTTCAACAAAACCATATCACGTGACCCCTCATTGGAACGAGCTCATTGAGCGCGTTCCAATGCGGGGTCACATGATATGGTTTTGTTGAATTTTTTTGAAAAATTTATTTTTTTTTGCAGTTTCAAACCTTAAAGATGATGTTGTACATCACACTCTTAACATAAATACAACACCAGGAGGCTTTATATGTAAGAATATTGGGCTTAATCTGGCAAAATGTCACACGTTAGTAGGGGGTGGGTGTCTTGTTCGAAATGTAGAAAATGTGCAGACAATATTTTGGGAACAATTCAAATGAAAATTTGTTCCCGTATATAAGTACACATGCTCTCGCCAAGCCTGATAATGAACAGCTTGTCATTTGTAGATTGGGGCCCACAGCAGCCCACATAGGTTTAAATTGGTGGTACCAGTTTAAGAACATTATGAAAACCCCCTAAACACAGCTGTGCCTACTAAGTTTATAAGTTTATTTTCGATTTTAATGGGAGAGTGGGGGGGGGGGGGGGTGGGTGTCTGAGAACGGTAGTAGAAAATTTGCACGTAGTGGGTGGGTGGATGTAAAAAGGAGCCGAATGAAAAAAAATAGGACGTCACGTCTTGCAAATTTTTAGTGCCCCCCCCCCCCCCCACACACACACACACACACCTGGTTGGCACCTAATATATTTGCCTTTTTGCGCAGGTGTGCGAGGATGAAATATCAACAACTTGAACAGCGATGAGATTCGATTCCAGGTACAATAAGATTCGAAATACTTTGTCCGATTTGATTCGAGTTTCGTTTCGACTCGAAAATATGAGACTTTCAGGGTTCTACTCATTCTACAGTTGTAGAGATAAGAGCCATCTGCCTCGAAATGATTAATAAAACGTGTTTATTTAATTAAGACAGATACATTTTATTTTAATAATACTAATAATAATAATACCACTTCTATAGCGCTCTATCCCCACTGAAAAGGTAGGCTCAAACCGCTTCATAAAATAAGTAACGAGCTGCAGACTGAAAAATGAAAACAAACAAATTATGTTTTTAAGTGCCAAATGAGTCTATAAATAGAGATGTTTTCAGGCACTTTTTAAAACCCTGAACGGATGTACTGTGTCGAATATGGAACGGTAGACTGTTCCAGATTCCAGGTGCCTGAAAACAGAAGGCCCTTTGTCCCCAGTGTTTTAAGTTCATTTTTGGACAGGTAAGAATTATGTTATCAGCACTAGAGCGCAGCGAGCCTGTTGGTGTGTATGCTTTAAGGTGTGTAGAGAGGTAAACTGGGAGGTTATCATTGAAGTATTTAACCCTTTACCCAACGAATCGGCCGCATCCGCTCGCGGAATATGCAAATTCAGCAGTTGAAAAAGTATTATTTTTCAAAAAATTTCGACAAAACCATATCATGTGACCCCTCGTTGGAACGACCTCGTCAAGCTCGTTCCAACGAGGGGTCACATGATATGGTTTTGTTGAAATTTTTTGAAAAATTTGAAAAAATGATATTTAAAATAATAAATTTTGATATCGTCTGCGTTGGATAAAGGGTTAAATACTAAAAGGGAAATTTTGTATTCGATTCTAGCCTTGACTGGGAGTCAGTGAAGCTTTTTCAGCAAAGGTTTTACATGGTCCCTTTTGGCCTTACGGAATATTAGTTTAGCAATTTAATATTCATCGGAAAATAGTTTAAAACAAAATGTTCAGTTCAGTTACCACTTTTGATCATACAATATTCCTTGGGCGATCAAAAAATACGCAACTTTCCGTTGTTCTCTAGACATGAGCTCGCTATTTGCATAATTGCTGCATTTCTCTGTCGAGATTGTTCAGTTTTCATCAGAATAAGCCAATCAACGCCCTTCTCGTCAACAGGTGGAATTCACACGGCTGACAAAAACGAATCGGACAGTTTAACGATCCCGTGTGATCGCCTGTCGGTTTAATTACAGGAGTTCAATTTCGTGGGTGGACTCCATTTACAATTAACTTTTCTTACTTTTCAATTAATTCACCGTGTCTCATTTGTCTTTTCTAGATTTTCCCTTTTAAAAAGAAAATCTATTGTGTAAATGCTATTTAGCTATACAATCGCGATATTATCTTGGATTGGTTCTTTTTGTGCTTGTAACGCAATATAAACTTAATGACAATGTCTAATGGAATATTTTTATTTATTCAATTAATCTTTGATTGATTTCGTTAATTGTAATGAAATTAAAAGAACAAGAGCTTGAATGTACACAGAAAGTTAAAATATATGTTCTTTGCCTCTTTAATCTTTTACCTGACACTGAAAGCACACGGCACTTGCAAACAAAATTTTTGAATAACTTATTTTTTTTCATTTGTTATCTCAAAAACGTAGGTTATGGCCTCTCATTGGAACGAGCTCGTTCCAAAGAGGGGTCATCACCTATGTTTTTGAGACAAAAAATGAAAATTAATTGGCGATTTTTGAGAATACCCCTGGACGGTTTTTTCCGTTATGTTGGGTAAAGGGTTAATCAAACCGAAGAAATCATTCATACGTTTTTGTAACAATCTGACAATATTATATACGCAGTGGCTCAGTGGTCACAGTATTGGACTGTAAACCGAAAGGTCCACGGTTCGATCCCCTCCAGTGGTTACTGCGTTGTGTCCTTGGCGGCGTTTAATCACGATTGTCTACGTGGGGGCACGGTGGCGCCGTGTACTAAAGCGTACTGCACGTCGATGGTGCACTTGTCTCCAACCAATGCTAATCCTGCTTGTGTGCAGTTAGTACGTTGGAGAGTCTAACAGTTCCTCGCCCTTGCTGGGTCGTTCTCTGCGGGTACTCCAGCTTCCTCCACCCGCAAAAACTATACCACACGAGGTGACTCTGGCTTTCGGAATTGTCGTTAAGCCCCAATAAATAAAATGAATAAATAAATAAATATAAACAAAAAAATAGCTTTTAGCTTAAAAGAGTGGGGTCTCTTCGCACATATTCCAGTGGGAAGTCTAAATTCATATTTAAACATATCAATCGGCAACACATAAACTTTTGCTGGAAGGAAAATTTGACTGTCAGTGATCTGATGTCATAATATATAACAAAAAATCAGGAGGTCTCGTAAAATGCAATACAACGCAGGAGCATAACCAGGCGAAACGAAGTGAGGAGGATACAATATTGTTCTGCTGCCAATGGCAGCAGAAAAAATATTGTGTTCCCTCCACGTCATTCCAATGGCCACAGAAAGATAGTTTAACATCGTTTGAACAATCTCATGCATCGTCAGCTATGGGGGTTAGACTCTCACGGAACTGCTTTCATATTAGCTTCGAATCGGCTGCACGATTAGTTTCCATTGGAATCTTTTCACTGGAATATATTTTGGCATCAGTCATTTTCGCCGTCGCACAATGCGTATAGTTCTGGTGGAAATTGTACATAATCAATATTGAAAATAAAAACGGATTGCAGTGTTCGCTATCTAAACATAAACAACATCTGTACCCATGCCACTGGTGAAAAAAAAACTAAAATTTTCCGAACAGTATCACCGATGAGCTGTTGCTAGCAGCTAGCCCTGCGCAGTGCCTAGTACTGATGATTCTTGTACCCGTTTCTGTTTTTGAACTATAATCCTTACTGGGTAATATTCCAACTACATCACCGAGACATGCTTTCGACGTACTGGCTCAGTACACAGAAGTGCAGGTTGCAAGTCGAACAGATCCTCGGTTCGAATCCTACCTGCGGCAACCGCGTTGTGTCTTTGTGCAAGACACTTCACCCCATTGCCTACGTGGGGGCAGGGTGGCGTTATGTACTTAGGCGTACCGCACGTCGATGGTGCACTTGTCTTCAACCAATGATAACCCTGCTTGTGTGGAGTTAGTACGTTATGGAGCCTGACAGCTGCTCGCCGTTGCTCGGTGGTTCTCTCCGGATACTCCAGCTTCCTCCACCCATGAAACTCTCAGACACGAGGTGAACCTGGATGCCGAAAGTGTCATTCAACACGAATAAATAAATGAATAAGTATCCATGCCACCAGTCATGCTAATTCCAGTCTCACTAGAGACTACCACCGTTGGAAAAAAAAATTAAAGTTACCAAGCAATCTCAACCATGAGCTGTTGCTAGCGGCTAGCCATGCACAGTGCCTATTACCGATGATTCTCACACCCATTTCTGTTTTTGAACTATGATCCTTACCAGGGCTGGGAGGAGTTAAAATTTCCCTTAACACGTTAACGTGTTAAATATTTCTGCGTTAACGTATTAAATGACGTTAAATGTTAAAATGAACAAAATTGTAGTATAACAGACCAATTCCGGCCTTTTTTGCTGACTTGATCTTGAATCTGATTGAACTTACGTACACTATTAACCCTTTAACTCCAGTGTTATCTCCCATCCCAGTTCAATGGCAGCAATTAGAAGAGTCCATATTCATTATTTGTGGTAGACCAATCAATATTTTCAACGTGCAGCCTTGGGGCTGCACGTTGAAAATACTGATTGGTCTACCTCGCAGATTCACTGAACAGCCGACCTATAATATAATGGCGTTATGAAGTGTCATGTTCCTGGGCGAGAAAGCGGCCGTCTGGATTTAAATGGTCAATATAGTTCTCTCGACAATGCGGCACAGTTTCAGTTAACTGAGTGAGACGAAAGAATATATGCCCTATGCATATACATTAGATGAGTCACGACGAGTACAAAATCATTCCTGATGCACCCTAACAAACTTCAATGTTGACTGATAATAACTTAGTTAAAAAATTGTTAACTTTGTTAAAATAATTTAACACGTTAACGTTTGAAACGTTAACTGCTCCCAGCCCTGATCCTTACTGAGTAATATTCAAACTGCATCACCAAGGCATGCCTTCGATGAAGGCATGCCTTGGTGGTGTATTTAGAATATTTTATAAGTCGGGACTTGAGCAATAACAGTCGGAACAAATCAGATTTACAGCACGCCCCCTCCCCCAACTCCCAGTTTGTCATCTTCAGTACGCCCCTGATTCGATTCGAGGCTGGATTCGAATTCGAATACTAGGCCGATTGATTCAAGATTCGATTCGATGCGAAAATGGGTGATTCGCAGGGCACTAAGGATGTAAACCAAGTTTAAAACCCAGGTTAAAAGGGATAAAACAATTAGAAGTATGCATCCTGAGAAGTGTGTTTTTGAAGATTTACAAAACAATAATTCATCGAGTTGTCGCGGCAGTTTGTAGTGCACACATTTATGGTTTGGGATGTTTCAATGGGGATTTTTTTCTTTGCGTCATAGAATACACATTCTTGACCCTGAACGAGGTGAAATAAAGTGTGGGTGAATATTATTGTAGCAGAAATATATTTTAGCCCACCCCTTTCCAATTTAACCTGGCTCCGCCCCTAATTAAACCGATTTCACTGTCTACTGTAAAATATACGATCACTGAATATAACTTTTGACGGAAGGAATCTTTGCATGCGTCAAAATTTTTATCACTAAATGAATACGTAAGTTTCGGTCTTCCTTCCCCTATCTCTCTCTCCCTCGCCCTCCTCTCTCCTCTCCTCGAACTCTGTCTCTCTTTATCTGTCACTCTCTCTCAAAACTATTGATGAATAAAACTGGGGTGGGCACGTTTTCCTCTATGACACCTGGATGCTACGCCTCTGACCAACACATCCCTACCCCCGATCGAAAAAGGCGCATCTACTTAAATCTAATTGAACCTTTTCGAATGAGCACACCGTTATATTCCCAAAGGCCTAGATTAACCTTCATTTTTCCCAAAGTTATATGCAAGCTACACAACTTCGAAAACCCCAGACTTGCGTGACTTTTTAATTTCAGCTTTCCAATATTTTCTATGGACGTTGGCTCTAAAGAAAGAGGTTGACGGGGATGAGGCCGACACACAATGTTATTAATTTTCATCTGATTGTTATCTATAAAAGTACCGACAAATTTCTTTATGACCTACTGTCTACACGTTCCACTGTTCACGACTTTTTCAAATTAGGAAGCATCAACTTGCTATACCTCTGATCAGATACATTTGTGTTAGAACATCCTGTCTCTTATATCATCCGACACATTTTGTCTGAGATGACAACATCGTCTGATTGCTTACCCCTGGACATATTTGCTCCAAGGTACAAACCTAAAAGTGGGTTCAATGTTACATTTCTTCTTCTACCAGTTGTTATCGATCACTTGCGTTTCATACGAACGTGTCAATCTATTTTGGACAAGTGGTGAGTTGCAGTTAAGGAACGCGAATCGGGAAAGGCGAGGGAAGAGGGTGCCAAAGGTGTAATTTAGGAATAACGGAGGCTCTGGAATATTTCATTTCAGAATGCCCCAAAAATTTGCCAAGTACAAACAGACTCCTTAGAAAGCTAATAGAAGACGGGATGAAAACATCAAGGATAAGTGAATGGAGAATGACGTGGGCGAAAAGGTCAATTTTATAGTTAGGAAGATCGAGAAAGCTCCTGTAGAGGGATTTCTGAAACACATTTTGACTGAATGCTGGGAGATTAGGGAGGAAAAGGGGGATAGCCCGCGGCTGAGTGAGCAGGCCTCTTCGTTAGAGGACCGTGACAAATCAGCGGAAGGCCACAGTAATATTATTATTATTAATAGACTGAAATAATATTTCAAGCATGTACATTGTCGATGAATATAATTATATCGTTGCAAAACAGTATCAAGAGTTCAAAGGGCTCAAAGGGAGATAATAACATAGTGTGTGCAAAACTTTTTCCACGGAGCCCAGGTAGGCATGGGTGGGGCAGAGTATAATAAATAAAATAATCATAAAAATGTCATATGTTTGTAAATCTCCCCGACAGCCGATGGTGTAAGGTCATGTTCCTGAGAATTTTCAACTCAATATTAAGACGGGGTGGATGGGCCAAGTGAGGGAGCTAGTAGAGAACTACTCATTGGAGATCTCGGACCTGGACGTTGGGGCAAACCAGGGTAAAAAAAAATCGTCAAAGAAATGGTCATGGATGATTGTAACCGTAATTGGCGAGAGGGGGTCAAATCAAAGAGGTCTTTGGGTGGCCTGCGTGATAAAGAGAAGCCAGGTTTTGAAGAGAAAATCGATGGCACCTTTGGGGGGTCACTGTTGTTCAAGTTGAGGTCGCGATCCCTGGAGCTGAGGGGAAAATTGGGAAAACAGTGAATTTAATTTGGTAAATAGGTTAGGTTTTCAGGCCTGGCATTCTTTAGGAGTGCACGAGTGCTGCACACCTAGAAAAAAAAACTGAGGTGGGCAATTTTTTGCACCCTTTGATTTTCTGGAATGCCAGACTTGTTTGGGACTGCCTTTAAAATCTATTATAATTTCGTCCTCTGAGTTCCAACGTGTTCTTTGTGCCTACTGGCACAGAGAACACATTGGAACTCAGGGGACGATTTGTCAATGTTACATTGATTCGCAATAATTCATGACCCATTTTGTGTCGCATTTCGATACATTTAAGTGTAGAAAACAGTTACATAAGAATTGAATGCAACATTGTGAATAATGAGAAGATGTGTGTGCCAATTTTTCCTCTATGTAGATGAATGTAGTACAATTTTTCAGTCGCAATATAATACCTTGAAGTGAATATAACCAAAATAGCATACAAGTTTTTGCATTGAAAATTTCAGGTGCAATTGCACTCCCAAGCAATCTGAGGAGGGCAACTATTTTGCACTCCTTGATTTTCTAGATTGCCAGTCCTGGGTTTTATATTGATAAAATAGGATACGGCCCCCAACGCATCGGATGGAAGTCCTCTAAAGTATGCCGCGTAGGAGTAAACGATAAAATTGACTTCATACCTACTCTGTTGTTATGTTACTGTAATAGATACCCAGAGTGATATATATAACATCAATAAATAAACAAGTAAATAAATAAACACGGTTAGTTATAAAGTTACAGCTAAGCTGAAGCACGACAACATTATTTAAAAAAAAAAAAACAATTACCAAAGGATAACATGCAGACGCATAATGACGTCAATATCCATTGGCGTAAATAGCTTTATGCTGGTGGAGGGGCAAGCCCAAAATGTTCCGACAGACCGAAAATTTTCCGACAGTGTAACAACAACAAAAATCCAAACAAACAGAAAGAATCTGTTGTTTACTGCAAATGTACTGAAAATTGCACTTTTTTACCGCAAATTTACACAAAATGGCATGTTTTTATCCCCAAAGCCAGCATTTTAATGTTACTAGGCATAAATTCGCCTAAAAATGGTCCCCCAAAATTTCCGACAAAACTTCTGGTGCCACACCCCCCCAACCCCCCAACCCCGCCCGCCCCTCCCACCCCCGACCTTTCTCTACGCCACTGTCAATATCGTGCTGATTAATATAAATGTTTCTGCAGTCAAAAAAAAATAAAAAAACATGCTCCCCAGCTTCTAGTCTGGAATACGTTTCTCTGGACACCAAGATTCTAATATCGATGTTTTGTGTCCACTGTGGCTGCCTCCCTGCTGGTCAATTAAAACAAAAATTGACGGACTAACACGATTTTTTTGATAGATGAAATAGTAATGACAGTAATAATACTGGGACCTTCCGCTGATTTGTGATGTTATACCCGCAGAATCGCTAATTTCATTTAATTAATTAATTAAACGACACATTCAACTGCCAGTGTTTGGGACCAGCGAATTGCCAATTTTGATCGAATCGAATTGATGAAAACGAATCGAATTTCCAATGGAAATGCGAATCGAATCACAGTTAATGGATATGTCGTCAAAAGAAATGCTGTTTTTTTTAAATAATATCTTCCTGCAGCAATAAACATTTTCAAACAAACATGGCTGATGGCTCCGATACCTCACGTTTATCACGTGTTTTCTTAGAAAAAAAAATCATTTTAAATCGGATCGATTCCATTCCGGTGGTGAAGCCATATGTTTTAAATAAAAATGCGGAATTTCTAAAACGAAGCGATAATTCAACGCCGAATGGAATCGATCCACTTGTAAATTAAAGCCTGCTCCACTTCTGTTTCTATAACATTCAGGGGTATTCTTTTAGAAAACTATTGCTTTTGACGATGTATATAGTAAGTGTGATCGAACAGAACAATACTCAATATAAAATAATGTGATCATGTTGTGGAACAAATCATTTATTGAAGTTGAACAGCTGAATAACTTTTCAAAGTTCGAAACTTAAAATTTTCATAAATGGTCACTGGTCATAACGCACAATAAGTTGAAATGAACAGTTGTAGCAGTAACAGTGTTTGTAGCGATGTAGCTACTCCTGTTGTATTATATTCCGAGCTGTCACAAACTTTTGGCCAAAGTATATTCGAAAATATTCGAATTTTCGATTTCGAATCGAATTGAATCGAATATTGGCTTTCGTATCGAATTTCGAATTTTCGCGGGAGCAAAGCCAGTGTTGTTTGTGGAAATTCAGCCCAGATTGATTGTAATATTAATTCGGTTTCCATACAATATTTTGTAAACTTAGAATTGAAATTTCCTGATACGAACCTGATCGATCTTGGTCTACAGTCTAAAACAACCTACCATAACCCTTTGAACTCCGATGGTATATTCCATGCCAGTTCAGAGCCATTAACTGGCAGAGTCTATATTTGTTACTTAGAGGGGAAAAACAATTAATATTTTCAACGTGCAGCCTTAGGGCTGCACGTTGAAAATCTTGATTGGTCTACCACACATATTCACTGAACAGTTATCTCCTTTAAGGGATTCAGGTCATATCACGAACCTGGACTGCAAAATCGGCCTTTCGGGTTCAAGTGGTTAATTGCATAAGAACATACAACATGCAGAGAGTGGATTTCCACTTAAAACCTCTCTGGAATGGAAGACTATATCTCTCTTTCCAAAACCAATACGCACACGTAATTTCGCGGCAAAATGGCCTCCGAATCGAACACAATGGCAAAAACTATAGTATGTGCACCTTATATTTCACATCGCGTGATTTTGATGTATATCACCCAGGTGGAAATTTCACTTTCGGAGTGTTTTTTGATCATTCACTATGTACGTCATTCACTTTATATATTTTGAACATGCTGAAAATTTTGACTTCAAAATGCAAGAAAACACATTTAGATCTACAAAAAAATTATGTTCAGAGTGGGCATCTCACCCTCCCTCCGAAACCAACCATCTCTGCATATTTACATATCTCAAACCACTGCAGGTCATTGCATCGCCCCATCAGGTTTGGGTACGGAAAAAATTATTGTCCTGTTTTTACTTGGTCATGGGTTCGAAAGAAATGCGGTGTTGAAAGAAAATAGTGGTTTCTCGACTTGGTTGTAATAAACCTTGAAAAATGTTTATTTTACCTTCAAACCACATTCGTTTTTTGCCCTTTCATGTTGATCAACTGTTTTGTTAAGGGGTGTAGCTAAAACTACTATGGACTCCCGTTGTGTTATGAAGTGTGGCTTCATACCGGGAAAGAACAGAAACTGTAATTATAAATACTGTGTATATTATTTCAGTAAGTTTTCACACGGAATATATGGCTGCTTGATTAAGTATTGTATGTTAATACAAGGAGATGTTCTAATTAATAAAAGCCATCGGCGAGGTGACAAATACAATAATCACTAGGGTCATGCTTGAATACATACCCGGAGGCACGCGTATTTATTTTCATAAGTCTTTACGACACGCGAACGATTCGCGAGCGGCGAAGTGATTGACAGGTGACTTCAGCCAAGTTCGCGTGGCGGAGGTGTGGCCTCGTCACGCGATTCGGGTACAAAAGACAGTACACCAGCGGTTTAGGGTATTCACATTTAAACAGTTCAGAAAGTGACAACAGTTGAATTTAAATTTTTACGTGAGATTGTCAAAGTTAGTCTGAATAACGAAATGGCTAATACAGTTAGTTTTGTACCGATCCAGTCGCTACCTGTGACAGTGAAGAGTGAATTCAATATGAATTCTCCATGTGTGATTGTTAGAACCGGGCCAATAGCTAAACCATCAGGACCTTTCAATGAAAAATGTTTGAAAACTCGCCAAACTGTTGGTGAAGCTGGACTTTTAAGATGCAAAAGAAGAGCAGACTTCTCAACATTTGGAATGAACATCCCAAAACCACAGACACCAACAGTTTCCAGGAGGAACGAAAGAGAAAGAAACAGAGTGCGCAAAGTTAACCAAGGATTTGAAACGCTGAGAAGACATGTGCCATCAGGTAGAAAGAACAAGAAGATGAGCAAGGTGGAAACTTTGAGGTCTGCAGTTGACTACATCCGCCAGTTACAGGAACTTTTGGAACAACACGACGGTGCTATGATGTCTGCACAGTTCACAACAAACTATATTTCTTCCCATGCTGCTATGCCACAAGATCAGAACAATTCATTGCCATCTCCATCGGCATCAGTGGGATCTGCAGCTTCTTCGAATATGAGTTACGAATCCGACGGCAGTGCTGGACAAAACCATATGGATGACTTCATGGATATTTCCTGCTGGTTATGAGAAATTCTCTGCAACGACGTATAGACACAAGGTAAATATGATTTTTGTTTCCATTTTTTAACAAACATGATTGCTTAGTACAGTACGTGGAGAGTGGATTGTAAATAAATCGCCCGCGGTGTGGGGTTATCACCCAAGCTATAACTTTCAAATTTTGTTCATATCGACAAAAAACACAAGCAATGTTTCAGCCAATGGACCTCCGGGTTTAACCCGGAGGTCCATTGGCTGAAACATTGCTGGTGCTGGCTGTGCTTTGCAACAAATTCGCTATTATTGCTTGGGTGGAATCTCCACTCTGCGGGTGATTTAGTGATAATACACTCTCTACGTACTGTACATCTACATCAAACTTTCTTCAATAACAGAAAGTTTCTATTTTTATCTCCAGAATATAGCTTATGACCCCCTCACTGGAACGAGCTCAGCGAGCCCCTTTCAGTAAGTGCGTCATACGCTATGTTTCGGAGGCAAAATAATCGTTTCAGTGACATATTGTAATAGGGCTGGTCATATAATATATGTTATTCAATGTATAATCCTTCAAGATTTTTTTTGTGAAACTGTTGTTTCAAAATCATCACTTCTGCTGGAAATTAATTTGACAGCATCAGTTGAAAGAAGCTCTAGGGAGGACACAAAAAAGAATAACATTTGTTGTCGATAATGTCGTTTTCTCGAATTACAACAACAAAAAAAAACAGGCATCAGACTCTTCTGGTACTTATCCTGCAACTAAATTCACCTGAGGCGGTATTTACTGCTTGAAAATACATTGTAGCAAATCTACAACTCTTGACTGTCAAATAATACTAAACTATTGACAGTCATCGGTTTAGAAAGATGATGCGTTGAAAACATTCATCAAAAAATTATCGGCGGGCGACTGGAGATACCATTTCAAAAAAAGAAACATTATCTCCCAATGCGTTCTGGGAAAAAAAAATCGTTTTTTAATTCATTTATTGAAGTGTTTTCGAATCTACGACATTTTCAGCATAGTCCGAATAACTGGATTCCACTTTTAAATCTATGGGAACGTGTATACTGTATAGCCATCATTAAACGCCGACGCAGGGCAAATGTCGCGACAATTTATGAAGAGGGTAATAATTAAATTGGTTTGAAGGAATTTAAAATGACCCGTTGGAGGGCGAGGAGTTTGAAAAATCAATAAACCATGGTGTGATTAAATTGAACTATTTTAACGATGTCTGAAACTGATTCGTCCCATACAATACGTTCGTAAAATCCGAGCGAATGTCTATTTTTATTGGAGCACAAATAATGTAATCGTACAGCCCCTATAGGGCTGTAGGATTAAATTATTCGCTATTCTCCATTCTGATCTTCAGACGACCCGTGTCGTCAACTAATGAAAGATTGCATTTCTTTTTTAATATTAATTTATTTATTTCTGTGGACACTGGAAACCCACAATTTACTTTACTGCAAATATCAAGGTTTCATTTTTTTCTCTTACCCTTAAAATAATATTATTTATGGTATTCAGTTCCAGCGGAAATGAGTTGGAGAGTGACCACTCGATAATTATCCTCCTAATTCGTCTTATCAATTGGTCGTTGATGGTGATGTTGGAAAGGTTTCTCAGACCGTATTCTACTTGTAATTATCAATGCCTTACACTGTCGTGAAGGCAAAATGAGGCTTTCTTAAAACTTCTTTTTAAACAAAATAATATTTTGTCCCTTTCTAACAGACGAGTCATCATACAAAGTTACAACCAACATGTTTCTGCTAAATAATACCTTGTACCTCATATGGACATCCACGGTGAGTTCAAGATTATCAGTGATTTGTGGATACTTCTTACACAAGAATTCGTTGCTCATTGGCACTGAATACCTTATCGTTCATCATTTTGTGGGAGGAGTGACTAGGCGGGTGACAGGATTGATGAAGGATTCCTGGTTGGAGGCCGCATATTATTATTATTATTATTATTATTATTATTATTATTATTATTATTATTATTATTATTATTATTGAACCGTCATGATTAACGTGAATACAGCGTGTCCTTTGGTGTAAGTTTGTAGTCTTCATCATGTGATCTACACCTATGGCCCCACCTCCAAACCTCAGCAGGGATGCCAATGCGATGCATAGAAAGTTTTTTGTGGCATTCACGTGACGGATTTTACTGAAATCATCCCCTTTGATCTTTTTACGCTCTTGGAGTGAATATAGGGCTTATAAATGTAAGTTAAGTTATATTTATTGGTGCTTAACGCCACATTAGCAGCTACAGCTATGTTGTGGCCAGGTAAGTTAAGCACACTAAGTAAATTGTGGTATGAAAAATATATGTATATTTCTCTTAATTGAAAATCCAGGTGACGGTAATATTTTGTGGAAAACCCCATGAGAGAGCTTTCCATAAATTAATCCGATAAAATCTCAGTGATAAACCCAATGAAAAGTTTTTTTTCTTATTTTGTCGTCAATTACAGGTCTAATCCCTAAAGTTTATTCTCGGAAGACTCTCGTGGCGAGCCTTCCGAGAATCAATTTTAAGATTTGGTAACCGGTACGCAATATTAGTGAAATTTCTTCAATGTCAGTCTCATGAAAGCAGTTAGCACCTTTTGATACTTTTTTCCATCAAAAAGTTCTCACCATCGCTTGAGGTCTGCACTCAGTCTCTCCATCTATAGCAACAATTAACTTCGTTTCTTTTTGTCGGCTTTTATTAAACGTGGACTAAGGCTTCTCAAAACAAAGTATAGATTCCATAGGGGTTGCTTTGTTTACATTTACACCACGTCCTTTGTGAATTTCTCTTCACAACTTACCAGTTTCAAAACCGCTGCGTCTCTAAATAACAAAATAGAAATATTTTGTAGAGCAACATACTTATTCAGTTGAGAACATTACCAATATAAGTCACTCTAAAGTTGACACGTTTGGTCCAAAGCCAGTGCAAATATTCCTTTATGTTTATGAACCGCAAATTATAAACTGCAAAAACACTGAATTGTTCGTCATTGTTTATTATTTTTTCATTGATGACAAAAGCTTCAGTCAAATAACCGTGTTTCATTATTTATATGTGATTAATTGTTTTCCTTTGAATTGAACCGCAATTTTAAGGAATCGCGTAATTGGTTGTGTTTTTGAATTTCGGTTTCTAAGGAACGACAAATTACTTTGGGTTTATATGCGAAGCCTCACATTAAAATGTATTTTTATACCAGCGGAGATATTTGTCAGTGGTGCAACTGGGTTTGTTATTGTGTTGAATCCGTTCGCAAATAGTTCATTGAAATGAGGAATAATTGTGGATGATTTATCGATGACTGGGGCTTTTAAAATGTTTTCTTAGCTATTAACGGAGCGTCGTTTGGGGCACATATATTATTTACTTGCGACTCAGTTGAAATACAGTTAAGGCAAAAATACACTGCCATTTACAGTATAGTCGCCGTGGACTGGTCACTTTACACACGTGGTCAATATTTCCACGGACGCAATAACATTAGATTCCAAACACTAATTACAGGAATAATCATCAACAATTTAATTAATGAAGCACCGGGTATAACCCGGTGCTTCATTAATTAAAATTTTGCTGCTGATGATTTTACCTGGTAAACAGATGCGTGGACATAACTGCCCACGTATGGAATACGACCAATCCACGGCGACTGTACTGTATTTATAACCGAAGTCCAAGCTGGAAGTCTCAGAAAACATACGATGGGCGGGCGTCCTAATATTCCGATTTTAGTACCGTTATTATTTCCAACACTTGGATGACTCTCTAGAGATTTTCAAAGATTGATACAAGGAGCCGCCTGTTATTATCAGTACCAAATACATTAAAATAGGGGAAATAAAGAAATTCTTTTTTAAATATCGATTATATGTACAGCACAGCCGCCGTGGCCTGGTCGTAATCCAAGCGTTGGCAATGATGTACACGCATGTGTTTACCAGGTAATAAAAATCATCATCAGCAAAAAATTAACTAATTAAGTACCGGGTTGTACCTGGTGCTTCATTAATTAAATTTTTGATGATTAATCTTACAATCAGTGTTTGAAATCTAATATTGTTAAATCCGTGGGAAATTTGCCCAGCCGTGGAAAGCGACCAGTCCACGGCGTGTGTACTCTTATCTGTTTGGTGGACATTGTCAATAAAAGTCGCAACGCCCTTTGAGAGCCGGAGTCAGGGTTCCTATGAACACTGAACCCAAATGGTGGATTCCATACCGGTTCCATATCAATTGGAGGAGTCTATTTTTTTTTTTGAGGACGACCAATAAATAAAGGCTGAAAAAGATTGATTGACCATGTGCCGAAAATCACAGAGCTGACATTTTTTTTACATTTACAGTACGTGGAAAGTGGATTGTAAATAAATCACCCGCAGAGTGGGGTTATCACCCAAGCTATAACTTTCAAATTTTGTTCATATCGACAAAAAACACAAGCAATGTTTCAGCCAATGGACCTCCGGGTTTAACCCGGAGGTCCATTGGCTGAAACATTGCTGGTGCTGGCTGTGCTTTGCAACAAATTCGCAATTATTGCTTGGGCGGAATCTCCACTCTGCGGATGATTTAGTGATAATACACTCTCCACGTACTGTAGATGTATCAAACTGATTCCGATTTCAAAAGGGGAGAGATTATGGAAAATGAGATTAAACCCATTAACTGTTAGCCAATGGGTTTTTCGACAAGTGTTAATTCGAATTATGTTATTAATTAATATAAAAATGATAAATTTGCATTTTCCTTTTAATTATAATTTTAAACATGTAAGACAAGTTATCCGTTTTCAAGATTTATAAAAATTATAAAGACCAAAGCAATGCCGAGAGAAGAGATCGGGAATTCAGCTAATTTCTTTGTAAACTGTACGTCTACGCATTTCGACAGCCAGCATCTATTGATCGAGTCCATTCAATTAAAATACGCCCCTTGGTTATGACCGCCATTTTTATGAAATTTTACGGGTGAGTGGTTTAAAAAGAAATGCTATTAAAATTTCACCTCTCATTTCAGGGTGGTTGTTATGGAGATGGAATATTGAATGCCACAGAGTCGAGACCAGCGCGTGCTGACAATGGAGTCGAGGGAAGGAGTATTCTCTATGGATTCCTATAGAGGCAGATCAACAGTGCAGCGGAGAGAAGTTCAGCTTGTCAGAGAAAAGCTTTATGAGCCACTTGTCGATCAAAAGGTTGTGTGCTGTAACAAACTCGAACTGTTCATGCACTAAAAGTGAAGTTGGTAGGACAAGCGTTTGATTTGCGAAAGGTGAAGCACAGTACAAACTCTTGTATACCTTCCAAGGCTCTTGGTTTCGGTACGAAGTGATATGAAACAGACTTTTGTTGTGTACCTTGTATGTAAGCACCACATAATGATTTAACAAAACTTATATACTTCTACGAATAGTGTCTGAAGAGAGAATTACCAATATTCCCACAATTTAGTTTTCATCCAAATATTCAGTCTCGCATAATACAGAGGCGGCGATTATGTTTAATTTCGGAGAAAACGGCAAAAAAATCACTAGCGAAATTTCAGTTCATTGACCACCGATTTCTTCTCGGTGGTTCACGAGCTGCAAATTTGTTAGCGTATTTTATGGCTTTGGGGGAGGGGGAGGGGTGGATAATTGTGGAGTGGAAAATCTACGTTACCCGTATTTTATAGCTTTTGGGAGAAAATGTGGATAACTGTAGAGTGGAAAATGTACGTTACCGTTATTTCGTGGTAATCTACCCCCACCCCATACTCTAGTCTAAGAAAAATAATAAGAGGTTTCAGTTAATGAACTCTCACATTCAACCAATTGAATAAAACGTCCTCTTTTCACACACACCAAAAATTATTGCTCCAGCAGAAAATTTATTGCACTGGTGTTGTTAACATACTGCACTCTCCAGGTTCTGTTTTCTCACAAATGCATATATCACCCATTGAAATCATAAAGGTGCCAACTGCAATGCTAAAGTATTGCAATTGTCACTTGTACGCTTTCATTGGATAGTTATATAATGTGAATTTGGAACTGAAAAATATCATTCGTCACCCATCAATAACAAAATCATATTGCCACAGATTTGCTGTTTTGTTTAATATCTTGTGGTGTTTGTCGAAAAAGAAATAAATCTATTATGGAACTGCCAGTCCCACAGGGTTCGCTATGGTTGTAGATGAGGGAATGAATGCGTCCACTTACCGAGCTGCATGCGTGCAGCAGTACCCAGAAAGGGGCCAGCGCGGACACATCCACCACCTCACTCCTGTTGAAAGTAACCTAATATCAAACTAATATAGGGCCTTTTAAAATAAAGAAGTAACGATAATCATCCAACTTGAAAACTCGTTTGAGTTATTTCGGAATATTCAAATATGTTTCGTAACTGTTGTTTATTCATCCCATTATAATACTATGATAACAAAGTAGTATATTTTATTATCATTCGTTTTTCTTCCCCCAAAACAAATCGTATTCCCACTACCATTCGCCGAAAATAGTATTCCACTCCCAGCTATGACGGACTATTTTTTGTTTTATTGTTTGCAAATTGGTTGGGTTGAATCAATTATAAAGGGTTGTTTTGGGAAAATAAATAAGGAGAAAATAAAATGAATGCAAATGTTCACTGCTCGGATTTGAGTACAATTACATCCTCTCGTGGGCCGCGCGGATTATTTTACGAGGCGTTAGCCGAATGAAATAATCTGCGCGGGCCACGAGAGGATAAAATTGTACTCGACTCCGAGGAGTGAACTTGTGTCTATATTTTTTCCTGATCAGATCACGATCGGGTCTCGACAGACTTTCACACAATGGGTGGAGATTTTTTATAGATTTTGCGAAAAGACCGAATCAAGGGAAGTTAACGAAAACACCATCTCAGAATCAGTGTTGTAGCATTTCTTTTCTGACGAGTGATATTCTTCTGTGGGCGAAAAGTGGAAAAATAAAAGATAATTTCGACCCGAGCGATCCAGTCTAAATTATCTGTCCGCTTTAGCGATCACAATTCTGTATCAATACATTGCAGGACAGCCATTATGGGATACGTTGAAAAGCTGCGTATCATGTGTAAAACACAATGATTACAAATAAAATGGCCCCTGCTGATTCGGCGTCTTCTAACTTCACAAGCAGTCAAGGATCGGCACGATGGAACATCCCTGTGAATGGGTATTGAAGTTTTGTACACGAGGGACCAATACTACAAAACGTTTACAATCGTATGTTCTAGAATTGTATTTTCTACACCATCAATTCAAAGTTGGACTCGGGCTGTCACGATTTTTTAATTTAGGAATCGATTAATCGTCGCAAATAATCGATTAATCGTACGTAGATGACCCCCTTCCCTCTCTTTGAAGTCGATAAAAATGAAGTTCAAGTCAGTTGACCAACCTCAAGTAAACAACGAAGACGATCCTCCTTTAGGTACATTTTTGCTTTGATGTTCTGAACTTTTGAACCGTCAGCGTAATAATCAAGACCGGTCGGCAGTTGCGAACTTCGCAACTGCCGACCGGTCTTGATTATTATTACACTGACGGTTCAAAAGTTTAGAACATCAAAGCTTTGATGAATGTACCTGAAAGACAAATGTTTCCAACGGCTTTTGGGGGTTTAACATCGATGTTCCTAACTCCTTACCTTTAGAAACAATAGTTTTTTTCATCAAATTTTCTTTTAATTATTAAACATCTAAAACGGGATACAATTTACCGATTATTCGACAACGAAAAATACTAATCGATTTCGCCGTGACCGATCAATAATCGATTAATCGCGACAGCCCTAAGTTGGACAAGAAGAATCTATCCATATCCCCAATATTGTGACTACACCAAAGTGCTGGACATTGACCTTGTCATTGTTTTCTTACGAATCCAACGTGGCTGTTATGGCTGTAAACAGTTTTTTACTCCAAACGAAAAACTGTCTTGGTACCAAAAATGTA
The DNA here is from genome assembly GCA_031216915.1 of Pictodentalium vernedei. Taxonomy (NCBI): domain Eukaryota; kingdom Metazoa; phylum Mollusca; class Scaphopoda; order Dentaliida; family Dentaliidae; genus Pictodentalium; species Pictodentalium vernedei. The sequence goes on along the minus strand of CM062296.1, from coordinate 88,195,875 downwards.
CCAAGAATGTACCCAGATACTTTTGATCGTATTTATCCGAACGATTCAGTTTTTCTTTGCTTAATGCAGAGAGGGTATCAAAATTGTATGAGAAAGGTTATATTACTCTAAGACTCGAAAATCAAATTCTCGCCACATTTAGTAAAAAAGTGCCTACAAAGTTGTTAAATGTTGCCAAAGATAAGACAGTGCCTTCACTAAATCAAGTGATATGTTTTGTAAAAAATATATAAATACAGTTTTGTTTATATTTTAATACCATTGTAAAATACATTGTTATTTATTTTTGTAAAAAGCTAATTTTATATAAAAAATTAAAATTTCGAAATATCAATTTGGTGTTGTCAGTCTGTCATCATACTTGTCTGCCTATCTTTCTTTCTTTCTTTCTTTCTTTCTTTCTTTCTTTCTTTCTTTCTTTCTTTCTTTCTGTCTGTCTGTCTGTCTGTCTGTCTGTCTGTCTGTCTGTCTGTCTGTCTGTCTGTCTGTCTGTCTGTCTGTCTGTCTGTCTGTTTTTCGGGTGGATGGAGCCTTGGTATCCGGAAAGAACCCCCGAACAGCGAAGATCAGCTGTCAGGCTCTCCAACATCCCAACCAGGGATAAGTACTCATCGATGTGCAGTATGCCTTAGTACAAAGCTCCACAGTGCTCTAACGTGGGCACTCAGGATTAAGTGTCTTGCCCAAGGACACAACACAGAGGGCGTGGGTCAGGACCGAACCGTCGGCCCTTCGGGCTAAATGGTTTAACCAATGAGCTACCGCTCTTCCCCTGTAGGGATCTTATATGAACATTTCCCATTGCTTCGTTTTTCAGTGGTTATCGAGAGACTATAATACCGAAACCCATGCTTTGAATAAATGAAACTGAAAAGAAAAATTGAGTGCCGTCAAATAATCTGACGTCACCAGAAATTTACATCCGCTGATTCCTCTATCGAAAGGGACAATATCAACTCAGTCCTTTGCCTGGCCATTCGTCTCCAGGCAAGGGACCGAGTTGGCATTGGCACCCTCGTGTCTGATAAATTTGCCAAATGCATTGTGGGAGGCCGGGTTATCATCATTTTGTAAGCCTATAATATATGCCGTTGACGTTGATACCCAATAAGGCTAGAGCGGACAGCTTCCTCCCGACCCTGCCCACACACACATATCACCATGCACACACTCACATTTCAGAAACTAAGAAACACATCATTTATTTATTTAATAAGGTTTAACGACACATTAACAGCCAGGGTCACGTCGTGTCGGTGAGAGTTTTACGGGTGGAGAAAGCCGAAGAGAACCACCGAGCAACGTGGAGAAGATGCCAGCCCCCCAACATCGTAACTCCGCACTGCAGCATAGGCAGGGTTAAATTGGTTGAAGACATGCGCACCGTCGACGCGCAGTACGCCTTAGTGCACGGCGTCATCGTGCCTACATGTGGACAATCAGGGTTAAGTGCCTTGCCCAAGGACACAACGCGGGGGTCCGAATCGATCGCTCAGACGGTCACCCATCCAAGGACTAACCGAGATCGACGTTGCTTACCTTCGGTGATCGGACGAGAACCGGTTTCCACAACGCCACCGCCCCCAAACACATCCATTTAAAACTGCTTATTGATGAATTGTTTTGTTGCAAAATTCTGTACAAAAAACACGTTGCATCCTAACTGATATTCAGCCCTATGAATCTTCGAAATTCGATTCGTTTTCGAAAACGTCCCTGTGATTCGATTCATTTCGAGTCGCACTGATATGGAAATTTTCGAACCCTCGCGATATATCCCGAAGTGTATCAAGTATTTCTTCTTGAAGTCTTCTGTTATCATCAGGTCTCCTTTACACTGCAAAAAATATAGGTTCTCTTTAGAACCAAAACTGGTTCTAATCTTGTCCCTGGGATGGAACCAGTTCTGTTTAAACAGTATTTATTTCAAATCAAATAAAATTATAAAGATTAACATTAAATATTAACAGAATTAAACATAAATTGAGGGGGTTTCAGCTGTAAGTTTAGAGCTCATACGAGGTTGTCTCAAATCATTATTAAGCAAAGGAGATATGCACAGTTGGCACATCGAACCAGTTTTGGTTCTATACAGAACCAAAACTGGTTCGATATGCCAACTGTTCATATCTCCTTTGTTCCAAAATGTTTGGCGACTGCGTTGAATAAGCTCCAAGTATACTGCTGAATCTACTTCAGTTCATGTAATATTTTGTTAAAATTGAAAGCTAATCTTGGCAAATTTATTTGATTTGAAATAAATACTGTTTAAACAGAACTGGTTCCATCCCAGGGACAAGATTAGAACCAGTTTTGGTTCTAAAGAGAACCTATATTTTTTGCAGTGTATAGGAGACCTGATGATAGAAGAAGAGTTCAAGGAGATTCCTCTCCTGAAACTACTTTGCTTCCACCTGGAATATTTCGCTTTTACAATGGCCTGTCCAAACAAACGAGTCGCCACTGAATACAACATTCGAGTGGACAATGTTACTAAAGGAGGGACAGAGCGCGGCGGCTCAATGGTAGACTGTTGGACTTCTATGCTAGAGGTCCCGAGTTCGATCACTGTCTGGGACGACCCGCGTTGTGTCCATGAGCAAGACACTTTATCCCGGTTGCCTACACGGGGCACGATGGCGCCGTGTACTAAGGCGTACTGCACGTCTGTGGTGCATGTGTCTTCAACCGCTGTTACTCTGCTTCAGCGGAGCTTGAACAGAGTTAGAATGTTGAGGAGCTGACAGTTGTTCGTCGATGCTCGGTGGTTCTCTCCGGGTACTCCGGCTTCCTCCTCCCGTAAAATTGTCACTGTCACGATTAACCATTGTGTATAAGTATGTGACCTTAAACACCAATAAATAAATACTAGGAGGGGCAATATTTGCAATGTGGAGACCCGTGAGAGTCGAATCGATATCCTATCACTGATTCGGTTGGGGATTCGATTCCACGTAAAACTTGAAATTCGCAGGACCATAACTCCATTGCACATAAGATCTTCAACGATTCCTCAGTCCATGGTGAAATTTAAAGAAACAAGTTATGTAAGTATACGTCTGGACCGAGCCTTTAGATCGTTCTGATCATATTTACTGGACAAAATTCCATTTATCTACAATTTTCACAAGAACGCAATTGCAAACAGCTATATCAGTAGCGATAACAATTCGGCGGTAGGAATTTTTTTTTATTGCTATTGCAGTAACAATGAAAGTCACATGACTTCGCGAGAAACGAACGAACGCACGCGCGTCATATGGATTACAGCAACCCAGTCGACCAGTTTTGAGGAGGTATTGCTAATCGACGCGCAGGCGCGGCTCGTAACTATAAGTCCCCAAAAGGCGTCTCGTCGCGATAGAAGAAAATGTGCAAGCAAAATGTGCACATAGCTCATTTATCACTCAAGTCAAAATCATATAAAAGATGTCCCAGTGGAACAAAAACAGCGCTTCCTATAAGGCTTTGATTTGCGTGTAAAAAATAATGCGTTACTTCGCAGAACTTGGATATTTCAGACCATTCAAAAACAGTACCTGGTTAACACAACGCTTACAAGCTCTAAAGGTAAATGCTTTCCATACGTGGCGTACGAAATGTTTGCAGATAACCAGAGATCAAGGTTCAAGCTCGCGGGAGAATACAAATGCGTACATCGACTTCCGGAATATTATCGAATGGTCGTGATTTTGCCATTTTCAAACTATGAGTTTATTGGTAGGAAAAAGGGTCAGACCACGTGATTCAAGACAACCTGAATTATGTCTCAGTATTCAATGTTGATCATCTCCGGTGTTGTGCTCTGCATTGTTATAAAATACATCTTTATTAGTTGGTCTTTCGCCGGACTAAAAATTGAAAATGTTTTCCAGAAAATTAACGATTTACGGTGCATGTTTTGGTAAACTTTGATTGGTGGCCCTAATTGCTAAGTTTCACACGCCTGAGCCATGTGGTGTCCAGCGAGAAGAAATAGATTTAAACCTTGCTGAGACGCACAGTCTATCTACGAGAGAATCCCACGGTGTTGTGCCGTGTGCGCACTAGTGCGAAATTAATTGTTAAGTATAATGGGAGAATCTACTTGTTGAGGTTATGCTTATTTTATGTTAAGATGCACAAGATGCGGCAAGATGCACATATTTTAACCATTTACCCAACAAATGTACCGCATCCACCCGCGTAATATGCAAATTCAGCAGCTGAAAAAAATATTATTTTTCGAAAAATTTCAACAAAACCATTTCATGTGACCCCTCTGTGGAACGAGCTCGTTCCAAAGAGGGTTCACATGATATGGTTTTGTTGAAATTTTTTGAAAAAAATTAAAAATGATATTTAAAATAATAAATTTTGAAATCGCCTGCATTGGGTAAAGGGTTAAAAACAGTTGGATTAAAGATCTACTGGATTGAGTGAATATAAACCCACACCACTCACACTCCAAATATGTAAATAAGTATAAGACGCACAAGCAATGTTTCAGCTAATGAACCTCCGGGTTAATCCCGGATTTCCATTGGCTGAAACTTTGCTTAAGTTAACATGCTTTGTGACAGGATATCGAGTAGAAACTCCACTCCGGCATGAGTTCGTGGTTCTCTACTTTTCACGTTCTGTTGAAGTCTGTCGAAATTCACTTTTTTTTCCAGGCTCCGTACTCTGGCCTGCCGTCGTCGTTTTGTCTTTGTTCACATGACAACGTCGACAGGTTTATCCATGCTAACGATTTCGTCTCTTCACCTACCACTAACGCAGTTCCCACCAAGAACACCGAGGAGACGACACGCCTCCAACATTTCGGCCACAGAATCGATAGCTTCTAAGGCTCTCGATATATTTGTAGAGGGCGAATAATGCAGTCATTTCTATATGAAAAATGTTATCAGTATTTCTCAATCTCGTAAAAAGGTAGATACGTGGAGGCAACATAGTGATAGTCTGTAAATGAAAACTGCCATATTCCAAAAATGCGGATCGTGCTTTTATCGCATTTTTAATTAGTAAGTCTCTGTTGTTTTCTTCGTTTTCTTTTGTTTTGTTCTGTGTGTGCGCGTATGTGTGTCGGGATGGGGTATTAAATGGGGGCTGCCTCTTGCTCTCAATGGTAGAAACTCCGGGGATCGTGGTGGCTCATTGATAGTTATATATGAAGACAATGGACCTGCGTTCGATAGGTCGACGATTTGATCTTGATCTGCATCATCTTCGTTGTCCGCTTGGGCACTTCTCCCGATTGCCAATGTGACAGAACGACGACGGTGAGTACTAAGGCATATGGCATAACGGCAGTATACTTGCCTTCAACAGATGGTAGCCCTGTTCGTGTCGGGCTAGTAAGTTAGATAGTCCAACCGATGGTAGCCCTGTTCGTGTCGGGCTCGTAAGTTAGATAGTCCAACAGTTACTCGTTGTTGCAATGTTTTTTTGCCTTCAACCGATGGTAGCCCTGTTCGTGTCGGGCTAGTAAGTTAGATAGTCCAACAGTTACTCGTTGTTGCAATGTTTTTTTTTACAAGGTTACTTCTCTCGAGTTGGATATAGAAGGGATAAATTAAAAAAAGAAAAATACAATACACGGATGCGTCAGTTTATTAGTACCAGGGTAGAAAAGTTCACCAAAGCGTTTATATCGAATTATTTTTGAAATGCAGGAAGGCGATGCGGGCGTTAAGATTTACAACTTTATATTTGAAAATATCTTGCCTCCTACAAGTATCTAGGAATTAATTTCATTGGTTCAAAAACGTCACATGCAGACTGCATATAAAACCATACACTGTCTGTCAACATCAATATACGCTGACAGCTATGGGTAATCTCCCCTTTGTTCATTGAATATTCAAAATGGCGGCAGCCGATAAATGCTTCAAGTTGAAAGATTGAGTGTTGGAAGCCCATATTTGGTCTGAAGTGCAGGTTAGGCAACCTAAAAGGCTTCATATTCTGCGGATGTGTGTCATGTTACCTTCGAAATGAAACTTTTTGGTATGTATGAATTTGCCTTGTTACAATTTATGGGAGAGTGCCTGTAGGCACTCTCCCATAAATTGTAACAAGGCAAAGACACGTGAACACATTGTGAGAATTCTCTCATTTAATTTTGATCGCTGTTGTTATCAGTTCTGGGCATCGATGCAGCAGCCGGTAAGATATATTCGTTACACAGTTTGTTGGTGGCCTAATATGGTATATATGGGGTCAGTTAATTCCATATTGGACTCGAGCGAAAGGCCACCAACAAACTGTGTAACTAAAAATATATCGTTTTGAAATTCACAGGAGAGGAACTAACACTTCCATGAAAAACGTTCATGGCGGCGATTATCCGCAAAGTATAACATATATATACTGAGGATTGCCAATGAGTCCCCAGTTTATATTAAAATTTACAAAACGGGTTCAGTAAATTGGGTCTGGACCAGATCTAATTTACTGGACGAATTTGGAAATTTCGATATAAACTGGAAACGAGTTGACTATTCTATTTATTAAATGTTCTAACCCCCCTCCCCCCCCCAAAAAAAAAGAAAAGAAAAAAAAAGACACATAAATGGAATAGAAACAAGAAGCGGGGTCTATAAGGACTGCAGTTACGTTACAACTTGAGGTGCGATGCTTGTCCGCAGTGCCCGCGTCAGGAAATAGTTCCGATAAAGCATAGACTGCGAAGTACTTAATATTTATTTATTTATGGTATAAATAAATTTCTGCACAATGACTAATCATGACCTGGACAGTTTTACGGGTGCAGGAAGCCGGAGTACCCGGAGAGAACCACCGGGCAACGGCGAGCAACTGTCAGCTCTCCAACATACCAACTCCACACAAGCCTGCAGGTTTGGCATTGGTTGAAGACAGGTGCACCATCGACGTGCAGTACGCCTTAGTACACAACGCCATCGTGCCCCCACGTGGGCAGTGGGGGTGAAGTGTCTTGCCCAATGACACTGCGCGGTTGCCGCAGGTGGGATTCGAACCGAGGACCTCTCGGCTTGCAGCCTGCACCTCTACCTACTGAGCCACCGCGCTCCGAAGTACTTAATGACACAAATTTAATGAAATAATTTTCAAACGAACATGAAATACTCGTCCACTGAGTTCCAACTCAGTGGACGAAATGATTGTCATTCCTCTTCCCCGAGTCAGCATCTGTGAGTATTCTCCGGCACTTGATGGGCCGTGCGTTACCATTTTTATTAACCCTTTACCATAGTAACGGTCAAAAACAGCCAGCGCTATTCACAAAAATCGCCAATTAATTTTCATTTTTTTTTTATTTTTGTCTCAAAAATATAGATTATGACCCCTCATTGGAACGAGCTCTACGATCTCGTTCCAATGAGGGGTCATAACCTATGTTTTGTTTTTGTTTGCAAGTGTCGTCTGCTTTTCATGTCAGGTAAAGGGTTAAATGGGATTAAATACCGCACTAAGGGTCAGATCATATAATAAAAGTATATAAGTTATTATTACGGAATTGGACTTTAAACCGAAAGGTTCATGGTTCGATCCCCGTCAGGGGTAACTGCCTTGTGTCCTTGGGCAAGGCACTTAATCCCGATTAGCCACGTGGGTGGTACTGTGTACTAAGGCGTACTGCACGTCGATGGTGCACTCGTCTTCGACCAATTCTAACCCTATTTGTGCGGAGTTCGTACGTTTGGGATTCTGTCAGTTGCTCGCCGATGCTCGGTCGTTCTCTTCAGGTACTCCGGCTTCCTCGAATTGTAATACCATTAGACACGAGGTAACCATGGCTGTCGAAAGTGTCGTTAAACCCCGATAAATAAATAAGTAAATATCATCCGCCGTGTGTCGTTAACCGTTAGTTTTTTTTACTTGGATAAACTCTGTGATCTCGGAACAGGGAAGGCACTTTAGCATACAATCAAGTAGTTAAATTACATTGGGAGTAGTTTCTGTGGTAGAGTCTAGGCTGTCTCTAGAGATAGCCAAGACTTGGCGTCAAAACAATGCTCAACCACCAGACTCAAAAGGTGTGGTTTGTAGTAAAAAATCTGGAAACATTTTCAGCCCGTTAAGAGTTAGAGACACTAAGTACGTATATATCCCTAAATTATTGCGCAACAATTCCTTAGTTGCTCAAGAGTTTTCTTAGTGGACAGTCTCTTGTCTTCAAATCAACCGGGTCATAGTGGGCGAGGGCGATCGCTTACCTTAAAACGAACGACAAACCTGTCTTATCTTGGAACTCAAAAACACAAAGACAGAGTGTAAGTATGGCAGGGTGTTTTGGGGATGTGACACCTCCCCAATAATTTTTCCGTCGAGACTGATAGTAAATAGGTATTTTCTGAAACGACTAAGATTTGATACTTGCATCTGGGTCACACACACAGTCGGCCTTTCCGATGGAGGTTTGTTGTACCAGATTTCAGCTGCTGCGGCCCGGCATCACCAATTTGGAGTACCGATACGATATTTATTTATTTATTTATTTATTTATTTATTTATTTATTTATTTATTTTTTGAGATTTGACGACACTTTCGACAGTCAGGGTCACCTCGTGTCGGCCAGTTTTACTGGTGGAAGAAGCCGGAGAGAACCACCGAGCAATGGCGAGCAACTGCCAGACTCCCCAACGTTCTAACTCCACACAAGAAGGATTAGCATCGGTTGATGACAAGTTGACCATCGACGTGCAGTACGACTTAGTACGCAGCGCCACCTTGCCCTATGTGAGCGATCGGGATTAAGTGCCTTGCTCAAGAACACAACGCTGTTATCCCTGGCGGGGATCGAACCGTGGACCTTTCGTTTTTGGAGTCCAATATCATAATCACCGGGACACAGCGCCCCCTATATGTCAGTCGAGGTGCATATATACACATGTATATTTTATTTATTCACTAAAAAATTCCAAGAAGTTTTGAATTTTTAATTATATTCCCGACAGATTAATATTCCAATTACATCATCAAGGCATGCCTTCGACGAAGGCATGCCTTGATGATGAAGTTGGAATAATATTGATATGTTTATTTATTTATTTATTGGTGTTTAAGGTCACATACTTATGCACAATGGCTAATGATGACCGTGACAGTTGTACGGGTGGAGGAAGCCGAAGTACCGGAGAGAACCACCTAGCAACGACGAACAACTGCCAGCTCCCCAACGTCGTAATTCCGCATTGCAGCACAGGCATGGTTAGATTGGTTGAAGACATGCGCACCATCGACGTGCAGTACGCCTTACTACACGGCGTCATCGTGCCCCCATGTGGACAATCTGGGTTAAGTGCCTTGCCCAAGGACACAGGGGAGTCCGAATTGATCGCCCATACTGTCATCCATTCAAGGGTTAACCGGGCTCGGTGTTGCTTAACTTCGCTGATCTGACGAGAACCTGTTACCGCAACGCCACCGCACCCCTGGAATAATAGTTAGTCTCATTTGGGCCATCACAGTCGGTAGGAATCAGGAATACACCCCAATCCCCAATCGGTTATATTTGACAAGTCCCTGCAGATAGACTATTAACTTTCATTGGAGTGACCTCCCGGAGTTCGTTCTACTGAAAACCATTATCTTCGCTGGGAAAAATCCCGACTTTTCGAATGACCTTTGGGAACATATATTGGTTTTCGGGACTGTTAATTGTGCGAGTCCCCGTCCGGGACGACCCGCGTTGTGTCCTTGGGCAAGGCACTTTATCCCGGTTGCCTACATGGGGGCACGATGACGCTAAGGGGTACTGCACGTCGATGGTGCACATGTCTTCAACGCTGTAACCATGCTTGAGCGGTGCTTGAACAGAGTTATAGACTGTTGAGAAGCTGACAGTTGCTCGTCGATGCTCGGTGGTTCTCTCCGGGAACTCCGGTTTCCTCCACCCGTAAAACTGTCAGGGTCACTATTAGCCATTGTGCATAAGTATGTGACCTTAAACACCAATAATAAATAAATAAATAAATAAATAAATAAATAAATAAATAAATAAATAAATAAATAAATAAATAAATGTGCGAGCTGAAGGATTAAAGAGAGAGAAAGTAGGAATGGTTAAATTTAATTTTTGTTAATTCGCGAGAGGTGCACGCTCGTTGCCCATTTTAATATTATTGTAAGATGGTCGAGTGCTATATTTGCAGCACATGCATTGATCTAATGAAATTATTTCCTTTCAGATCTAATAGCATTGACTTAGAATAAAAAGTACCGGTCACAAGCACATACAGTACGTTTTTCTTCAAAGATTATGCCAGCGTGGATTGCTTCAGCCATCTTAATTTCTTAAACCAACAGCTTCCATCATCAATGAAGTAGTTTAAAATGTCAGTGCTTGTTCACTGACTAAAGCCTACAGAAAACTAATAGTTCGCTATTAATCTTTGACAAAACTTACGAATTGTCAAGGTTTAAAATCGAAAACAAATTGCATTAAATGGTTTTTAAATGGTCGGATTAAGTAACAATGAGACTGTTTGAAAAGATGTTTATAGAGGAATTCTTGAGCGTCCATAGTTGAAAAATCACTTCCAGTTTTAATTAATTTTACGAGTCAAACATGTCGAGTGTTATCTAATATTTTTCTGGCATCTTAGCCGAGGGGTACAAACTTGGTTTGTCCCCCTCTCGATGTATTGCCCGGTGTGAATTAGTTTTCCAGTCTTTACATTTAAAACAAATCTTAAGAGGATGGAATTGATGGTGAAATGGCTTCTAAACCTTTCCCTTACAGTACGATCGCCAGTGGCGGCGCCAGAGTTACAAAAGTGAGGGGGTACAGTTGGGGATTGTGCAGCGCCGTGCTGGGGTGGGTTTCGGGGGTGGGGGGAGGGTCCTCTCCCTAAGTTGAGAAAATGTTTAACTGTTTTGCAACAAAAGCATGCGAATATGGATATCATATCAGCTTGTTCAGCCGGTTCCAATGATATTCATATTTGCATGATTTCATTGAGTTATACATTTTAGAATTTTTCTAAGATATTAAATTTTATTTATTTTTTTAAAATTGCTGTAGGCTGAATTCCAAACGGATGCCTTGCACGCTCTCGATTCTAGCATTCGTCGAATACTCTTAAGCACTATGTTTCAGTCCGTTTAAACGCGGCATGCCTTGTTGCAATTGGGACCATCGACTCTTGTTTGGTGTTTGCAGCTAGCGTGTGTGCGGGGGGACGGGGAGGGGGGGGGGGGTGGCAAACATAATTTCAAAACTTCTCTGATTTAATGCATTTGGGAAAATGGGATTAAGCATATCGATCATTACACCGCAACGTTCAATACAACAAAAATTAAAATAATAGTATTGTTTTACTACGCTTGGCGAAAAAAGTGGAGGGGTAAGTACCCCCGCATACCCCTCCATGGCGCCGCCACTGACGACCGCCATGGATTGGTCACTTTCCACGCGTGGACAATATTCCAGAGACGCAATAATATTAGATTTCAAACACTAATTACAGGAATAATCATCAAAAATGTAATTAGTGAAGCACTGGATACTAGCCGGTGGTTCATTAATTAATATTTTGCTGCTGATGATTTTTATTACCTGGTAAACGCATGCGTGAACATCACTGCCTACCCGTGGCATATGCCCATTCCACGACGACTGTACTGTGTGTGACTAGTATATAACACTTGAAAAAACATTCGTAAAAAATAACAATTTGTGTTTGTTGCCTCAAAAATATAGTTTATTATCCCTCACTGCAACGACCTAACCGAGCTCGTACCAGAGAGCGGATAACTGATATACTGAAAAAGCAAAAACAATAAAATTTGAATGGCGAATTTTTGTGAGTGCGCTGGCCGGATTTCCCGTCATCGAGGGTAAACTGCGAGAAGTACTTCATCTTGTCATAGTTACCAGGTTGAAACGCTCATGTAATGTATACAGTCCATGAACCTTCCCCCCAATATCATCCAATAAGGAGTAGCCACACATAGTGACTATGGGAGGTAGGGACTAATATATTCTCGGTTTTCTATAGTAACGGGGACGGGAATGAAATTACACTCAAAACCTGACACCGGGAAATGTTCAGGATAACATCAAAGTAACAAGACCAATTTATTTTCGTGAAAATGCGGACATTTTATTGGCAATCTGTTTGTCACCTCCGTACGAAAACGTTCTTTTCCAAAGAGAAGTGTGAAAACCCAAACCCGCTTCAAACCCGTCTTCATTTCCAGAATCGCTAGTTTTATAACCTCTATACCTCCTGGCTTCCACTCCCTTTTCACTGCTAACACCAGTCTTCTCTGCTAGAAGCAGATGAGACTGGCGATGGCACTGAAGAAGGAGTTGATGTTGATGGAGGTAGCGAATAGTGATCGATACTCGTGATTCTGAAAATGAAGAGTTTGAAGATCTTACTGTTGAAGAGGAGTCCTCCGGAACTGATTGACAGCTACAGTGATTGATTTCGTGACAAAATGTGCTTCAGGAAACACGATTGTAAAAAATTCAGGCTGGAAAGGCTGACGAAATCTAACAAAGTTATGTTGCGGCAGTTTTACAGTTTAGTTCAACACAGAAACAGTGGGTTAGATCTAGTTTCGCTTACAGCGCAATTTCCCCTCCAAAATAGTTTTTTTTGTAAAAGTGTAGACGAAAGTGAACTAAATTAGCTAGGGAGATTAGCGGTAATTACCTGACGTACCTACAAAAAGTGGATTTACTCTCTGATACTTTTTGTTCAACACTTCTTGGGGATGAAATTCGATTAATATCGGAACTACATAGGCATAGTATACATCATATAATAGTTTTGACTAAAAAATATTAGTATTACTTGGATATAGCCTTAATAATAATAATAATAATAATAATAATAATAATAATAATAATAATAATTTCATTAACTAATTCCCGATTCCGTGCTTTTGATTACCCGGATATCGTGACCGGCGTGGAACCATCAACCCTGGAATTCCCGTTCCCGGCAATAAACCAACCCAAGAGGGGTGTGTTGGGAAAAAAATAAAATGCATATTGAAGAATGGATGATAATGCTGCGATTAATTAAATGTTATTGTAGAAACGACAATGGAAACGTTGGATAATTACATAGAAAACGATGATGGTGATGATGATGATGATGATGATGATGATGATGATGATGATGATTGATGATGATGATGATGATGATGATGATGATGATGATGATGATGGTGATGATGGAATACAATGATGATGATGATGATGATGATGATGATGATGATGATGATGATGATGATGATGATGATGATGGCGATGATGATGATGATGATGATGATGATGATGATGATGATGATGATGATGATGATGATGATGATGATGATGGTGATGATGATGGTGATGATGATGATGATGACTGTGTCGATTAAGGAGTAAGGAGTGAAGATTGACAAACAATATAATCCTCACATGTCGCGACGGCAAAATTACAGCAATCGAGAGACCAATAGTTCTATCATCGACCGGTTTTACGCGTACATATGTTTGAAAAGTGTAGTCCTTTATTTTAACGGCAATTCTTCATTTTAACCCTTTACCCAACGAATCGCCCGCATCCGCCCGCGTAATATGCAAATTAAGCAGCTCAAAAAATATTATTTTTCGAAAAATTTCAACAAAACCATATCATGTGACCCCTCTATGGAACGAGCTCGTCGAGCTCGTTCCAAAGAGAGGTCACATGATATGGTTTTGTTGAAATTTTTGGAAAAAATTTAAAAAATGATATTTGAAATAATAAATTTTGAAATCGTCTGCGTTGGGTAAAGGGTTAAAACAAACCAAAAAAGGAAAACATCAATAAATATGCTTTTTTATTCAACAAAAGAAAATGCAACAAATCTGTTTTCGACAGCTTTCAATGTGCTTCTTGCGCGTTTGTGCATTTTGGTCAAAGGAAATATTCGCCTGTTCAAAAATCCACCCGCTGTGTGTTATGCTTTTCATCGTTTGTAGCCGTACCATAGATAAATCCCACAAATGCCCATGGATGATTGTAAACTGTTACCCAAAACTATCGATAAATGTTTTATGCAACATCCATTTGGAGTAAGGATACAACGTATTCAATGTTACACGTTGTATAAGAACGTACAGTTCAGCCACCGCGGACCAGTCGTAATTAACGGTAGGGGATGTTATGTCCACGCATTCGTTTAACAGGTAACGAAAATCATCAGCAAAATTTTAATTAATGAAGCACCGGGTTGTTTGTTTGATTTTTTGATGATTATTCCTGCGAAGTTTCTTGGTACGGGCCTCCAATGCTGATGAAGGTGGTAAGATTACGTACGTAGTTGCATTACTGACCAGGTTCTATTCATATATATAAAAAACCTTGTTCCAGTTTGTTGGTTTTCCACCAGTCTTTCCTGCATCGTGGTGGCCACGATTATCTTTGGAGAAAAAATGCACCATACACACAGGAACACAGGTAATAAATTACCCAAATTGTTAGAAAATAATTAAAGAGATATTGTCAGGAAAATGCTTCTCCTATCACTAATTTAAAGAAATAATTGTGGGGAGGACTCTGAAAATTCCCATAGGGTTTTGAATTTTTGGAAAAATGTGTGTCGTGTGTACTGTTGAGTCTTGATTTAACACTGACAATTTCAAAAGACATTTTTTTCGCCAGAGTGCCATCGGCTTTAACACTGAAAATTCCCATAGACATTTTTTTCTCCAGAGTGCCATCTGTCGATGGCACTCTGACGAAAAAAATGTCTATGGGAATTTTCAGTGTTAAATTAGGCCCCAGGGTTTAATACTGTAGATACAACTATAACTCCTTTCATGCTACTGATAGATATCCCAACCCAGCACGCACAATCTCTTTCCACTGGTATATATGCCCCCCACACACACACACACTTTTATCGCGTTGCACGTTCGGCGCTCACCGGGCCCGCAACGCCCATACTACACGTTTCCCCGGGGCCCGTCCTCGTTCTCGACGGCTCTGGATAAAACAGGACATTTCCTACATGTTAAGCAGATATTAAAAATGTACTACCCGTTCTATCTTCGATCTTTATGTAACAGTTTTACGGATTGGGCAGATTAAAAGAGGGAAAAATGGAGATAGAATCCCAGAGATTAACCATATGCAGTGTATCAAATATAATGAGACGTTAACAAGACATCATCGTAAAGAGCGTTAATCATTGAATGACGGGCATTTAACCTGCAATTTTTTCCCATGGTGCAACCTCTAATTTAGCCAATTCGATCTTGTTTGTCAGAGTTTGTTGAGCTCTGTCAAACTAGATTGAATTAGTTAAACTCCTATTTGCATTGTGAGGTTCGATTACCACCACGGATAAATGCGTGTTGTTCTTGGGAAAGGCACTTCACACCGATTACCTACGTGGGACACGGTGACGCCGCGTACTAAGGCGTACTGCACTTGTCTTCAACCAATGATACCTGTGCTTGTGGGGAATTAGTACGTTGGGGAGTCCACCAGTTGCTCGCCGTTGCACGGTGGTTCTCTCCGCGTACTCCGGCTTCCTGCACCCGTAAAACTGTCCGACACGAGGTTCCCTTGGGTGTAGACAGTCTCGTTAAATAAATAAATAAATAAATAAATAAATAAATAAATAAATAAATAAATAAATAATGGAAAGATTTAGTGTAGGAAATTTCGAAATTTTGACATCCGTGTTCAGAAAGTTAATCGACGAATGACAGGACCCCCCCCCCCCCCCTCAGATATTAGTGGGCGCCATCAAAAATAATGTCGGGCTGCACTACTTCTTCAGTGATATATGGTGTCATTTCGTCGTCTTGTTATCACATCAGCCCGCCACATGTACAACGACCCGGGAAAGAAAAGAACGTATGGAGTGGATTTGGGAATATCATATTTTATACAGAAATCTATTTTGAATCTCTCTGCGGTCCCACTGACAATGTATCCACCAAAAAATCTAAATAATTTTTATGACACCATTTAAGGGGATCCCTCCCATAGCTGCCTTTTGACCTTAATCATGCTTTGAATTAATGGTTAATAAATTTTGACACGGATATTAGGGCACACAATGCAGATTGTCTTTCAAAAATTTACGCCTCTCTGATTAGTTTGTTATTTCAGTGATTACGGGCATAAGCCCCTGCCACCTCGTTAACCTAATAAGCTTCACTGCCCTCATCCAGTGAATAGCAACATTTGGGTTGGGAAACCTGATATACGTAATCGTTCCGTCCATTATATCAGGAAGTCGCCTGATCACCGTCGCGTGAAAAATAATCCCTTGTTTAAGAGAAATACGATATTTTATGATATTCAGTGCACGCATGGTCGATGGTACAACTCTTCTGTTTCTATTCCACCAAATCAATAAAAGTGGGAAAGTTTCATCATTAATATCCCGTCTAAGAGCGTTAACTTATTAATTATATTGTACTTGACGTTCCTGGTGGAGTTCAATGCCTCAGGCGTGTAGCCAGCGATTTTTAGGGTAGTCGTGCACAATGTAACTCAGGGATTAGAATGCCTGACAACTAAAAATACTGAAATCTTGACCGGAGGCCAAGCCTTGGCTGAAAGTCAAAGTGTGGAAGATTATGGGAGGGGTGACCACCCTCCTATTGGTAGGTGGGGGCTTCTCCGGAAAAGAAATCAATATTTGAAGGCCCCGAGTACAATATCAACAGTGATGAAAGATTTCATGCTGAGGGAAAGTGAAGCAAATTCAATGTAGGCATGTATTAGATTTAGGGCTGCAACGATTCATCGCGATTTCAACGGCAATCACTGAAAATCCATGATTAGGACATCGGGCAATCTCTCAGTCGAAAAAGAAACAATCGAATCGTACCATAACTATAAAATTGTATCATTGGGAATTTCGGGGGGAACTTTAAAAAATATGACCGGAATTCATACACGTGGTCTTGTGTGTATATATACCGATAAACTAGATTTCAAATGTTCACTCGTTCTTCTTGTTCAAGTTCGATGTAATAAAAGTCCCAGCCCTACCACTTTTCATTTGATTCAGCTGCCCAGGAAAGAATCTTCCGGTAAGAGACAGTGGAACCGGTGTGACAGGAATGATAGTCCGTAGGAAAATTAGTCCCTCTGGACTATTATTCCGCGGAATTATAGTCCTAGGTCTAACATTTCTAGGAATAGTAGTCCGGCGGACTACTATTCCTAGAAATGTTAGACCTTGGACTATAATTCCGCGGAATAATAGTCCAGAGGGACTAACGTTCCTACGGACTATCATTCCTGTCACACCGGTAGTGCACCGAGGCCACTGTACCCATCTTCTCTCACGTTCTTTACGATTACGTAAAACATTGTACAATATCTTATGGCATTCATTGGCCACATAAAAGAAACTCATGAAGAGATATGAAGTAGCTTTCCTAACTCAGTCAGAGCACTTATACTGGCCGACATCACTTTTGAATTTGTTTTACTTATAAAAGTCAGAAAGGGTTACTCGAAATCAAAGATGACATAACAGTTTCTCAGGTTGTTCAAGGGCCAATACTACAGAACTTTTACAATTGTATTTTCTAGAATCGTATTGCCCAGTTCTGCCTTATCATTTTCAAAGGTGTGGCAATATGCCAGTTGGCAAATTGCCATATTTGTTTTAAATTCTGATGATTTATTTTAGTCAGTTATATTAATAGGTAGGAAATGCAATTCCAAAAACCACAATTGTAAAACGTTTATTGCATTGGCGCCATGTTGGCTAAATTCCCTATTTGTACATGTCTGTAACGCAACACACAAATTCATACATCCACTTACACCGGACAAATGTATGGTACACATTACCTGTCCGGTAACATTGGAGAACATGCAAATGTTTCGCCATGTTTTGCAACATTTATTTCGACAGTGCATTCTATTTTGAATTTGCAACGAGGAAACAAAAAGATAATTTAAATTTTCGACAAAAATGTTTATCACAAAGTTCATCGGTCTAATTATGTAAGGCCATCGTTCTCAAGCAATTGTTTCTTTTCACTCGACTGTTTCGAAATAGTTCGCAGAACCAACAAATATGCGAGTGCTCAATGACAGCCGAAATGTCAAAATCACGCAGCAAAGATCTCTCCATCCACTATCACAGACATATCTAGATTTCATTAGTTCTTCTTTCAGCAATTCGTTCACCATCTCTAGTTGCATCTCGATAATCTCATGAAATCGAACTATGTGCACTTTTAAAAACTAGATATTCGCCAGATAGAATGGGACGCGTGCTATGTTTTTCATGTTTTTGATAAAGATTTGAAGATGCTCCCTCGTATTCGCTTTTAGAGAAGCATAGAATTCGACGACTCTGCAGTGAATGGCTATTGTTGACAACTGTGCGAAAGGAGACACGTGATGCCCCCAATTATCATTGGTGTCTTTTGAATTTTCAAAATGTCATGGTTTACCTTCATTCACATGTCTTTGTGTGAAATAATTGTGATCGCGGCGCACGGGAGCCCCGTCTACAATCTCTCGGATATTATTCGAACCATTAGTAAGCTAACCCAACATCTCACACAAGTTACCTATTCTGTGCATCTGTAACAGCTACAAGTCAAAGTTGATCGTGGCACTAGAGTGCGACTGTTTCCAACCCCAACACTACAAGTCCATTCGGCTGAAAATTGAATAAAATATTAAAATAAATAAATAAAAAAAACAAAACAATTGAAGCAAGCCCAATGAAAAAAAATATTTATTTGTTTTCGCCTTGTCTGATCACGAACTTCCAACTTTTGCAAAACGCAAACGGTTATGCATGCCTTTTGCTAGTTGTTGGAGCCCGCGAATCATGTTTTTTCGCCCGAATCGAATCTCTAATCGAATCAGGCAAAAGGTTCGAAACCGAATTTATGCTTTTATTTTCTTAAAATACATGTCTTTTTTTCTGAAAAAAACGAAGTGAATAATAAGGCTTCGAGTTCAATATTATCCCTCCGTCAAAATCGATTAATAATATTT
Organism: Pictodentalium vernedei; assembly: GCA_031216915.1. NCBI lineage: Eukaryota > Metazoa > Mollusca > Scaphopoda > Dentaliida > Dentaliidae > Pictodentalium > Pictodentalium vernedei. The sequence continues at coordinate 88,176,927 of CM062296.1, read as the reverse complement.
TAATAAACTGTAGGCGTTCAATAAATACAGAACAGCATTCGCGTTCGAACTGTCATTTTTACCGAACTCGATTGAGTTTAGGAGAGGGATAATTTTGAACTCGAAGACTCCGGCTTCTCGTATAAAAGAATCCCTCCGCCCAAATCGATCTCGTGTGGTAAAAAATGACAGTTCGGACGTGAATGCCATTCTGTCCATCAATCAACCTTCCAATTGTTACTATACTTAGGCTATCTTACTAGTGCTGTCAGGGACGTGGATAGAGGTTTTCTATTGGGGTTGCGGGTGGGGGTGTAGGGTAGAGAATTGCCAAGTCGGGAGAGGGAACGGGTGGGAGAACCCCACCCTCTCCCGGTCCCTCCCCCTAGTTGGAAGTTCACTACCGAGAAACATTTAAAAAATGAAGCCCTGAAAGGGGGCATAAAATTGATTTTAGTATCTGAAATGCCAACACGTTTATGATAGAATTATCAGGTTATTATTATTTTGGTAATATTCTGGGGTTGAATATGTGCTAAACAAATGCTCAAGCTGAGAACTTTTAGCAATTCACAGTTTCACACTGTCCTAACATTAAATCAGATCTTATATAGGAATGATCAATTTTCGATGTTTCATCATTTTGTAACTGTGAATGATGGAATTAACTGAAGATAACGATTTTACACGATGTGATGTTCTTGAAGTGCATTAAGAGGATTTTTTTTATTACGATAAATAAACGTACTATAGAAATCTCGTACCGATTAACATCATTCCTACTTATGAAACTCGATATTGCATACACTGGAGTTGTAAATAGTAACAGTTGGAATTTTTGCGGATTTGAAACCGAGTTGGGATTTTGGGAAGTAAAGGAGACATCAGCTTTCGACATACTTAAATAATATATCCTGTTCTAATCCCCACTGCCCTGATTGTGCTATCTAGTTGTTATTTATAACGCATCCCCTGTTATGTATCCCCTTCATTAGTTCGTACCGACTTTCGTCAACTCAGCACCAGGATGCTATCTGGATTAACAAGCTCTCAAGATGTATTGGTAACTCATTCTCAATGTAATTTGTCTGGTATTCTCGTCCCTTGTTGCTTGTGATTCGGTCCCGACCCTTGTTTTGAATGATCTCATTTTTGAGCAACTTGTCTGTCACTCTGTATACATATAAATTCAAGGAATGGTGAAGTCCGTATGATGTGCCTAGCTGAACTGGGCTCCGATCATCATACGCACCACCAACACATGATTTGGTCGATCTATTCTTAAAAGAAGATAATGGGAATTTACTATGTTGCATTATTATGCCCCACGTTTGTAACATCAGCCGTGATTGGTTAATTTGACACCTTTTAAGAGTCATAGTACTAAAGTTTTGGGGCAAACCACGGGTACTATCGGAACGTTTTTCCCTGGAGACAAGAGAACGAAGAAAATGTAAGCTCCACTTCCATTGATCAGCTTCGATTGGAATTTCTCAACATCAAACGCTGGCTCCGTGTCCGTTTAACTTTTTTCGTCACCGGTAGACACAAACTTAGCAACAAATATATCATCCTCAGTGGTTATGTTTTCAGTTTTAACTGCAAACAATGAATTCAAAAGAATCAGAAATATTAAAAACTCACACGATGTTCACCACTCCAGTGAATCCTGAATATGAGTTATGACTTCAATCAATGATATTTCCACAGGTTTAGTACTCCTCGACCTCACTGAGCCTTCGCCTCAAGTTCAGAATAAATTGTTTCACTCCGCTTAATTCTAACAACTGTCGTCGTCAAAGAAACGTGAATTTATATTCGATTAAGTTATACCACTTATCACACAAACATTAACAATGAATTAAAGCACGAACAGCATGATGCAGTTGTAAACACTGGCATTTGGTGATATAGAAACTCCCAAAGCGACGGCACTTGTGACAAGTCATTTTCGAAGAGACGACATTCGTTCGAAATGACGTCATGTTTCTGGGCTGGCCTACATTGTTATTACAAGATTGATGGCATGAACATTGCAGTTAACGCTTAACAATGAAAGTTATTTTTTGTTCGGCATAATAAAATAATTAGAACGTTTCTTTTCATGTTCTATCGGTCGATAGTACCTGAGTTTGTATGATTTCTTAAATAAAACCTTCAGCAGCGAAGCAAACTCAGGTACTATCGACCGATAGAACATGAAAAGAAACGTTCTAATATTATATTAGAATTTCTTGATTTTTTCTAACCCCTTCCTCTCTCTATTTCACTCTACTTTCCTCTTCCTTATTTCAATGCTCTTTCTCTCTCCTACATAGGGAAGGCAGGAAGACAATCAATCTGGCTATGCCTTACCCTACCAGCATACGAATGAAGTATTGACGAATTTATAACCTAGTGTCAACGATATTTATATTAGGGCTGTCACAATTAATCGATTAATCGATTGTTGATCGGTCACGGCGAAATCGATTAGTATTTTTCGTTGTCGAATAATCGGTAAATTATATCCCGTTTTAGACGTTTAATAATTAAAAGAAAATATGTTGAAAAAACTATTGTTTCTAAAGGTAAAGAGTTAAGAACATCGATGTTAAACCCCAAGAAGCTATTGGAAGCATTTGTCTTTCAGGTACATTCATCAAAGCTTCGATGTTCTGAACTTTTGAACCGTCAGTGTAATAATCAAGACCGGTCGGCAGTTGCGAAGTTCGCAACTGCCGACCGGTCTTGATTATTACACTGACGGTTCAAAAGTTCAGAACATCAAAGCTTTGAATGTAACTAAAAGAGGATCGTCTTCGTTGTTTACTTGAGGTAGGTCAACTGACTTCAACTTCATTTTTATCGACTTCAAAGAGAAGGAGATGGGTGTCATCTAGGTACGACCAATCGGTTATCATCGATTATTTGCGGCGATTAATCGATTCCTAAATTAAAAAATCGTGACAGCCCTAATTTATATATTGTAAATGTTCAGCTTTCATGTACTTTGTGGTTAGTTTTCTGTATGCTGTTGAATAAATTATATATATATATCATATCACCATCATCAAAGAAGCTCAAAAATCCAGATAGATGGAATTTCCAACTACTCATGACTTGCCCTCCGAAGTTCCAACTATAGGAAATTTTAGCCAGGATTGGGGGGGGGGGGGTGACACATCCCTACACGCCCCTGTTGCCACGTCCGTGAGTGCTGTCTATCTCCTATGTGTGCCTAGTAGCAACTTGCGTATACCGGTTAGACTATTTCGTTCCATCGAACCGCAAGTAGACGGACTTTCTAATGCTTTCTGATAGGACGAGCAGTTTATTCACGTGACAGCCAAAGGTATTCCGCGTAGAAATTTCAGCATGGGGCAGTGCATAGAGCAGATGAGAACTGTCATTAATAAGAACAGTATATGGTGAGGTTCGGACTCATTAGTATTCAAATAACATGAATGTATCATTAGGGAAGAAACGTTTACATGTTTTTGTTCTTAATATTTTAATGGAGACAACTCACCCCGCTGTTATCTTAGCAACCGGACTAGATTCAAACGATAATTAACCAGATATCACCAAAGTGGACAAGGAAAAAGACACAAATCGTCCCCAAAGTGGAACAATGGGTCAACTGCAATACAATAGGATTGTAGTTAACATCTGGTCGCACTCTATGTGCAATACATTGTGCAAACCGGACGTAACGCGATCTCTACCAGTACCACATAAAATTGTCCAACTAAATTTATGTCATCTACTTTGGCTGTACACGATCAATCTCGTGCCCGAAAAAAAATGCAGGATTTGCCATCTTCAGAAAATCTACATTAACTGGTAGAGTGCTGGAAGCCCATATTTGGGATTTATTTTGAAGTGCAGACACCACAACTTGAAGGCTTCATATTCAGTGGACGTGCCTCATGTATTTTTGAATTGCAATTATTTGGCCTGTAAGGATTTGCCATGTTGCAATTTATAGAAGAGTGCCTGTAGGCACTCTTCCATAAATTGTAACAAGGCAAAGACATATAAACAAATTTTGATGACTAAAAACAATTCAGCGCTCTACCAGTTAAAGAAATGTATGAAATCAAAACTCTCCCTGATTCGTATATGTTTGAATAATTGAGAAGGCTTCGGATGGAATCGAAGCAGTGAAAAGGTTAGAACTCGACTTGAATATCGAAAGTTTGACGGCCCAAGGTGGTTGCAGCCCTGGATTTCTACAGGTCTAGCGATTAGAAGTACGCGTGGATAGCCACGCGCCAGGTGGCCGATTATCAAACCACACGTGCCTACTCAATGTCATGTCGTCGGTAGTCAATCAACTAGCCCCCCCCCCCCCCCCCTCCTCCTAGTCACCACATAACCAGTAATCCTATCTAATGCATCATAGGTGCACTACTGGTTGACTCAGACCTGAGAGTCTCATTGTGTAATGTTGACAGGATTAAGGCATTGGATTACTTTTCCTACAAACAACACCCGATGTCTTCACAAACTCTCCCAAGTTTGTATTGTGTCTGGGATGTATCTGTGAAACATGCCACCATGGTGCAGATTTTTATATATGCCACATCCATTGTGTGTAGCAACGCATCAATTATATTCCGTACCCAAACAAAGAAAAACAACGTCGGGATGAAGCTCAAGATAATATTTCAATCAAAAACTCCTGCGACATGTAAGCTTCACGTCTCGTATTAAACAAAATATTTGTCTTGTCATCTAGAATTTAGAAATGTTCTTCTGATTTCAATCATGTTTTTCAAATCTATGTTTCTCCATCTTCTCCGGTGAATATTTATTCAGTTTCACTTTTTGCTGTTATTTTATAGCGCAAATCTCATTATATCTCCTGACGCTAGTGTGGGATATTTGCTCTTCCTTCAAAAAACAAACTTGTGAAATATGAGCATCAACGTGCTGAAAATTAGCTTTTCTTCATGTCGAGACCTGTATTCGTATATTTTTCAGCAATGTACATAGAAACTGTAGAAACCAATTATCTCAACACTGGACTATCCATGAACTAATACTATAAAACGTTTACAATTGTATTTTCTGGAATTGTATCTTGTACGTTCATATAACTGACAAAAATGAATCATTAGCATTTTGAAAGATATGGCAATTTGCCAGTTGGCAAATTACCATATCTTTCAAAATGCTAATGGTTCATTTCAACCCATTTTAAGTCATAACTAGAAAATACAATTCTAGAAAATACAATTGTAAAAGTTTTATAGTATTGGGCCCTGCACTGTTGTTTTGAGGCATGTGGAAAGTGCACTGTGAATCTCATATTTCAGGTCGAAATCGAATCACGCAGAGGATTTCGATACGAATCGAATTTCGAATCAAACCTCACAACTCTCCATATTGCAAATATTGCATCTTCTTATAGCAGTAAATGTGGCTTATACCCATTCAAGTATTGTATTCATCGGCAAGTCGCCTTTTTCGGACAAGTCAATCAACGGAGCGGATTATTCCGGAACGGAATCAAAGTTGTTTCCGAAGTGGAACCTTCTTGAACTCTTCTTCTATCACCAAAGGCCAGTACTATAAAACTTTTACAATTGTATTTTCCGGAATTGTATTTTCTAGTTGTGACTTTAAATGGGTTAAGATGAACCATCAGCATTTTCAAAGATCTGGCTATTTGCCAGTTGGCAAATTACAATATCTTTTAAAATGCTAATAATTTATTTTAGTCAGTTATATTAATTGGTAGTAAAACAATTCTAGAAAATACACTTGTAAACGTTTTATAGTATTGGCTCCTGGTCTCATGGTGTAGACGACCTAATGATAGAAGATGTGTTGCAGAGGAGAAACTTTGTAGCAATGTAATAATAATGTAATAACCAGTTACTTGAAGAGTAAAAATGTTCACAAAAGTGCTTCACAATCACATGCCATCACATGCCGTCGCAGAAGGACAGAACTCGAGGCTGCGCCAATCGTTCTATCCTTCAGCGTTGGTACACATGCCGTATTGACAAACGCATTCATACATCGTGACGTTCTGTATTTATGTACCGGTATTAAACCTTTAAAGCTGACGTCATGAATGGTTTCGCCCTCTGCACTTCTGTCGACGTCAAATGAACGAGTCCATTTTGTATTCGTAGGGAGGTTGAGTAACAATTTTATCACACAGCTCTATAGAGTTGTAACATAAATTAATATTGATCCCCTTTCGCAATTTGGTATTTACTTTGTTACCTACCACTTTGATGTAGCCTTATATGCTGTTGTGGCGTTAAGCACCAATAAATATACAGATACTATGTTGACTGCTTATAGGCAGCAAACTTATTTTTACGAAAACAAAATTCATGTATAATTCTTTGAAAGGGTTAATCCATGCATATTATCGCTGCAGTGAAGTGATGTGGGTTGTTGTATCACATCGAGTTGAGGAGGTTAGATCGCCGGATCAAACGAGCTGCTGCAGACAGCGAGTTCGATTCGGCGATCTGATTTCCTCAACGAGGAGCTTCGCTGGGTTCAGTAACAAAACTAACAGAGAAGAGCTCATATATATTATCTAATATTTTCCTCATTTTGGTTGTTCATATATCTGCGAAAATTGTGCTTGCACTTGCATATTACAGTAATTTCCAAAAATATGTCACTGGTTGTAATATTTATGCGTTTGTTTAGGATTTAACGACGGTTTTAACCCTATCTGTCACCACGTCGAATTCGAAACCCCCTCTCTCTTGAGAGAGAGAGATGGGGAGAGAGATAGATAGATAGATAGAGAGAGAGAGAGAGAGAGAGAGAGAGAGAGAGAGAGAGAGAGAGAGAGAGAGGGGAGAGAGAGAGAGAGAGAGAGAGAGAGAGAGAATTCCAAACAAATCAGTTTTTCCACCTGTAGGCAACAAAAGAATAAATATGACCTATGAACTTATCACGGTGGGGGGGGGGGGGGGGGGGGGGGCGGGAGTGATAATTCCGAACAAATCAATGTTCTTAAACCTGTAAGCAACAAAAGAAATATGACCTATGAAGTTATGAACGAGAGACAGACAGACAGACAGACAGACAGACAGAGACAGAGCGACAGGATACAGAGTGACAGAGAGAGACAGAGAGAGACAGCGAGATAGAGACAGAGAGACGGAGACAGATAGAGACAGAGACAGAGAGAGAGAGGCGACCACGGTGACTGAGACAGGGTTAACATATCGCGCTGAAGGCCTTTGGGGTGGAGGAAGACGGGGAACCCAGGGAAACTGGAGAGAACCACCTAACAGCGAGGAGCATCTGTTTGATTTTCCAACTTACTTCCCAATCATGGTTAGCATTAGTTGAATGGAATTGTACAATCGATCGGCGTTCTGTACCCGTCTCAGCAGACAATGCAACTGCGCTTTGGCTTGGGCAATCGAGATTGCGTCACACATGACGCTGGTCGGGATCCAACCGTCAACTTTTCGATCTGGAGCCCAATGTGCTAACCAATAAGCCACCGCACTGAAGGTTGGAATACGGAACCAGGAGTACAAACATTTAACATATGAGTGGGGGATAGTTTTGTTCATTTGCTTGGCGGGACATTTCTCAAGAATGGAAAAATTCTTTTTCACTTTGTTTCTGAATGAATGAATGAATAAATGAATGAATGAAGTGGACCAATCCACGCTCATGGTACTATAAGTTGTACACTTCCTCTTTAAAGCATGAAACTAACAACAGCACTCTTACTATAAGATGGTGTGGGTTGGTGGGGTGGTATTATTCACATTTTTATTTTGGTTACCGGGAAATCTTTTTCACTTGTAGACACTATAAACTCCCCACGATATATAAACCACGGAAAGCGTGCAACCACTCTATTTTTGTAACTTTTTCCTCAAGCCCCGGGAAGAGAAGACACGGTATTATCCGCGAAAATGCATAGCCCCACCTCTCAATTGTGAGGTCGGGGCTCTGCTCCGAAGAAAAAAAAAATTCCGTACCTCTGAGATTGATACTGATGTCTCCCACTGGCTCAAATCTAATCATTTTATCAACCAGAAAAATACATTTCCCCAGGTAGGTCCATGATTCTTCCCATACACTGAGCAGGCTACACAAGGACTATAGACTGACAGCTATTCGGCCAATACCTACTCCCTCCAGCTGACTACTCTGAGTCGGGAAAACAGAACGATAAATTCAAAAAACCGAACCGATCATAGATTCGTGTCCGAATTTCGGAAAGTTTTGTCAGCTGATTGGAAAAGTCGAAAATTGGAATATCACTTTGGCTCGCAACCAAAAAAATATGACAAGAGCAAACTAAATTGATATTACTGAATTTCCAACTTTTGGAGTTTACATCACCGAATTTCCAACATTTGAAATTTTAGGCGATAATTGGGGGTGGGGAGTGGGGGCACCCCTCTAACAACGTCCCTGCTAGTATGATCCTTCCCATCATGCCCCATGAATACAAATGCCCAACCCCTTAACTCAGAAACCTGGATTCACCATTGTACACGTTAGGCCTATTCAGGGACGTGGCTAGAGGCTTCCGATTGGGGGTGTAGGGTAGTGAATTTCCAACTAGGGGGAGGGACCCGGGAGGGGGAGCCTCCCACCGGTCCCTGCCCCTAGTTGGAAATTCACTACCGAGAAAAATTTAGAAAATGAAGCCATGAAAGGGGGCATATAATTGATTCTAGTGACAGAAACGCCAACACATTTATGAAAGAATTATCAGGTTATTATTATTTGGTATTTTTCTGGAAATTGAATAGGTGTCAAACAAATGCTCAAGCTAAGAACTTCACCCTGTCCTAACATTAAATGAGATCTCACGCAGGAATGAGCAATTTTTGATGTTTCATCATTTTGTAACTGTGAATGATGGCATTAACTCAGGATAACGATTTTACATGATGTGATTTTCTTGAAGTGCATTTTTAGGATTTTATTTATTACAATAAATAAAAGGACTATAGAAAGAGTTGGAATTTTTACCGATTTGAAACCGAGTAGGAATTTTGTGAAGTAAAGGAGACAAGCTCTAAAATCCAGTTAGATGGAATTCACACCTACTCATGACTTACCCTCCGAATTTCCAGCTATAGAAAATTTTGGCCAGGATTTGGGGGGCTGGGGGACACTCCCCCCCCCCCCCCCGCGTCGCCATGTCCCTGGGTCTTTTGGGTTTGAAAGGGAAGTGAACAGCTCATTAAACAAAGTTTTCATTGCTGAGGTGGGAAATGAACATATAAAAGAAAACAGTTACCCTTATCAGATGAAAAAAAATCAATTATTATTATTATCATCGCACGAGATGAATATTTATTTACTGTTAGATGTATTTAACCTCGAGGGATTTGATTATAGGTGACGCTTCTTTGGTGCACGATCTTTTTGTTTGTTTCGTTGTCATAAATGTCGGACTTATATTTGATTTGCTCGAGGAAAGAAAAGGCGCTTTTGAAAAGAGCAGGTGCACGCTACTGCGCGTGCCGGTATGTTATTGCCACGTGCCGTCAGTCGTTCAAATCTATTTATGGACGAAACGCTTGATCGTTCATTGGTTTGTGTTATATCTGTTAGTTTAGGGGTTTCTCCGATAAGTGAATCCTCACAGTTTGATATGAGCAACAAACTTTCCAAAAGTTTAAGTAATTAACGGGGAGACGTCGTCGAACAAGCAAATTAACTCCTAGCCTTCTGGTAATGCTGCAGAATTTTCTCCAGTCATTCTGTTTTTCTGTTGTTTAACTATGAATTTTACCAAATATATATTGTTTGACAGAGCTCACTGAGCTCTGTCAAACAAGGTATATTTGGTTAAATATCAATCTGCATTATGGTAAATATTTGCTGCTGAAAATTTTGCCATTTTGACATCAGAGTGCAGAGGGTTAAACAAAAATAAACTACAATTTGCATCAGAACGTTTCGATATTTTTCCTCGCACAAGAAAGCACAAGATAGTGGTTCGAGTGGATAAGTGCGCTGGTCTCTCATGCCAGAGGTCCCGGGATCGATCCCCGGTCGGGGAAAGTTCTCGAGGTATCCGAACTCTCTCTGTCAGCATCAATTGTGGGGTTGATGTTGTCACAGCGTACCGTCCTATCGGGTGGGGACGTAAAATGGCTGTCATCTGTGCGGAGAGAGACACACTCCGTGCAGGATAAAGACCCCTTCGTAGTATTCGAGAAGAGCTAGGCCACGAAGTTGCCACTATGAAGGTCACCCCCACACACCTACGCCATTGGGCCAAGGAGAGGCGTTAATATAAGTTGCATAACTTGTTCGCCAATCCTTGTAAAACAAAAAAGATTAAATAAAAAAAAACCTTCAGATCACACACAGGACTAGATGGGGCAGCATAAGTAGGTCGTTTTTTTCTCACCAGGTTCATAGGTAAAATTATTGAAAAGTTTTTGGGTGTTGGGAAAAACAAAATTCACTGGGATGAGTGTGGGGAGAATAATCACATATCGAATATTTTGGCACTATTAATCAATATGGTTCGGACATTTCTATCAGGCTGTGGATATAAAACACTCAAAACTTTACCCAACACACACAGGTTGTCAAAATATATACTTTTAATTATTATTATTTAAAAATTTTCAACAAATTTCAGCAAAACCATATAATGTGACCCCTCATTTGAAAGAGCTCTTAGCTCGTTCCAACGAGGGGATCACATGATATGGTTTTGTTGAAATGTTTAGAAAAATACATTTTTTCAGCTTCTTAATTTGAAAATTCGCTGACGGATGCGGCCGATTCCTTAGATCCATGGCATCGTTGAAAAATATAGTGATTGACAGCTCTGTGATTACTAATGTGGTATTTTATTCGGTCGGAAGGCGATCCGAACGGGCGTAGAAACCCCATCAAGTGGCGTTGCCGAGATATTTATTTATTTATTGGAATTTTAACGACACTTTCGACAGCCAGGGTTACCCCGTGTCAGACAGTTTTACGGGTGGAGGCAGTTGGGCCCACAACTACTGCGTACCACGTCCTTCCTTTTGTATGGCCGACTGTGTGTGTGATATAAGTCCATTTATTATTATCAGTTTATAGGGTTTAACGACACTTTCCACATCCAGAGTCACTTTATGTCGGAAAGTTTTATGGGTGAGGGAGTACCTGGAGAGAACTACCGAGCAGCGGCGAGCAACTGTCAGATTCCCCAACGTACTAACTCCACACAAGAAGGATTAGCTTTGGTTGAAGACAGGTGCACCATCGACGTACATTACGCCTTAGTACACAACGCCACCGTTTCCCCACGTGGGCAATCGGGATTAAGTGGGCGTAGACGAAATGATCGGTTTACAAAAAAGAGGGGGGGGGGGGGGGGTAACCCCGATTTGAGTCGATAGTGATGGCCCAAGTCCCGATTGAAAAATAAATCCAACTGCAACGTCCAGGTATTCCTAGGCATGGCTTGATGAAGTAGTTGGAACGTCAGTCAGTCGGCAGCACATTTGAAAATCGCAGTGTTCTTGGAAATTTATCTGCGGATAAACACCAGGGATGTGGAGACAGGGGGGAGGGGGGTGCGTCAGCCCCCCCCCCCCAATCCTGGCCAAAATTTCCTATAGTTGGAAATTCGGAGGGCAAGTCATGAGTAGAATTTATTTCTGTGGACACCAGAAACTCACAATTTACTTTATTGCAAATTTCAAAATTTCATTTTTTCTTCTTCGCCTTCCTATAATATTATCAGGGACGTGGCGACAGGGGTGGGGTGGATGGGGGGGTGGGGGGTCTGTGTGTGTGTGTGTGTGTGGGTGTGGGGGGGGGCACCCCACACTCCTGGCCAAAAGGACAAGTCATGAGTAGCTGGATATTCCATCTATCTGGATTTCAGAGCTTCTTTGGTGATGCTGATGTCTCCTTTACTTCCCCAAATCCCAACTCGGTTTCAAATCGGCAAAAAATTCCAACTGTCACAATTTACAACTACAGTGTACGCAATATCGAGCTTCATAAGTATGTATGATGTCAATCGGTACGAGATTTCTATAGTATGTTTACTTATCGTCATAAAAAAAATTCCTTGAAATGCACTTCAAGAAAATCGCATCATGTAAAATCGTTATCCTCAGTTAATTCCATCATTCACAGTTACAAAATGATGTAACATCGAAAATTGATCATTCCTGCATAAGATCTCATTTAATGTTAGGAGAGTGTGAATTGCTCAAAGTTCTCAGCTTGAGCAGTTGTTTAGCACATATTCAATTCCCAGAATAATACCAAATAATAATAACAACCTGATAATTCTGTCATAAAAGTGTTGGCATTTCACTTACTTGAATCAATTTTATGCCCCCCTTCCATGGCTTCATTTTTCAAATTTTTCTCGCTAATGAATTTCCAACTAGGGGAGGGACCGGGAGAGGGTTTCCCCCCGCCAGCCGTTTTCGAAATAGAAGGTCAAGGTCACCAATTTCAAGGTCAAGATCACCCCGCACGGGCACCCCGATAAAATTAAAATGATCGATGGGTCAATTTCATGTCCTTTCATGTTCATAACAATTTCCAATTGTCATTTTGAATATATGATATTGTATATTTTCGACACTCACGTTTCAGATATTTTGCGTATTCAAAAGCGGGCGTGTCGCAAAAATTGTCCATATTTTTTCTTTCATTTTTAAGGCCACGTGACTCCTGGGCACCTCGAATCTCCAATATCGGGTTGAACTAATCCCGAATCGAATCAGGCTAAGGAGTTCGAATCGAATCACAGATAGAACCTCATCGCTTTTTAACCTTTTACCTAACATGAAAAGCAGACGACGCTTGCAAAAAAAATTCTTCAATAACTAATTTTTTTCATTTTTTGTCTCAAAAACACAGGTTATGACCCCTCTTTGGAACGAGCCCGACGAGTCGTCCATGGAACTCTTGTCGTCAACTGATGATTACCATGCTTGGTGTTATAGTTAGTTGGAAAGTTCGGCAGTTAGTTGCCGCTGTTCGGTGGTTCTCTCCAATGTTCCGGCTTCCAATTAAGAATGTCGTAAGTAAATAAATAAATATGTTTCTGGTGATGATGGCGAGAGAAGTAGGGCACTGCGAAGTTTCGAAATTCGACGAGCTCGTTCCAAAGAGGGGTCATAACCTATGTTTTTGAGACAAAAAATGAAAAAAAAATAGTTATTGAAGAATTTTTTTTTGCAAGTATCGTCTGCAAGTTTTTTTTTTGCAAGTATACATTTTCGCAGCTGGATTGGAACTAATTTTGGATCAGCATCATTTGAATGCGCCAAGTTAACCCCCTAGTAAGGGTAATATACTCCAACGCTACACATGAAAAAAAATCGACATTCGGTTTTTTTTTGTTCTCGCCGAGCTCGTTCCAAAGAGGGGTCATAACTAGGGCTGTCACGATTTTTTAATTTAGGAATCGATTAATCGTCGCAAATAATCGATAATAAACGATTAATCACACCTAGATGCCCCCCCCCCCCCTCTCTCCCTCTCTTTGAAGTCGATTGACCTACCTCAAGTAAACAACGAAGACGATCCTCTTTTAGGAACATTCAAAGCTTGGATGTTCTGAACTTTTGAACCGTCAGCGTAATAATCAAGACCGGTCGGCAGTTGCGAAGTTCGCAACTGCCGACCGGTCTTGATTATTGCACTGCCGGTTCAAAAGTTCAGAACATCAAAGCTTTGATGAATGTACTTGAAAGACAAATGCGTCCAACGGCTTTTGGGGGTTTAACATCGATGTTCCTAACTCCTTACCGTTAGAAACAATAGTTTTTTCATCAAATTTTCTTTTAATTATTAAACATCTAAAACGGGATACAATTTACCGATTATTCGACAACGAAAAATACTAATCGATTTCGCCGTGACCGATCAACAATCGATTAATCGATTAATCGCGACAGCCCTAGTCATAACCTATGTTTTTGAGACAAAAAATGAAAAAAATAATGAAAATTAATTGGTAATTTTTGTGAATAGCGCTGTTCGGTTTTGACCGTTACGTTGGGTAAAGGGTTAAGCTGTATAGGTATTGTATACTTCTACACCGTAAATGTTGCCTGTCTTTCCACAAGTATTGCATCCGGAGAATCAATCAAAAAGGCGGAATATTCCAGAAACTGAATGAACGTAGTTTCGGAAGCAGAACCTTCTTGAACTCTTGTTTTATCATCATTCTCCTGTACAGTCCAGACGATAGAAGAAAATTAGAGAGGAGAAGACACTTGGTGTGATTTTGAGAACATCTCTACGATTCGAATGACAGTTACTCTAATCGAATCCATTCGAATCATAGTGACGATTTCCAATCGAATTTCGAAACTTCGCAGTGCCCTACTTCTCTCGCCTTCATCGCCAGAAACATATTTATTTATTTACTTACGACATTCTTAATTGGAAGTCGGAACACTGGAGAGAACCACCGAACAGCGGCAACTAACTGCCGAACTCTCCAACTAACTATAACACCAAGCATGGTAATCATCAGTTGACGACAAGAGTTCCATGGACGACTAGAAAGCTTTGGCACACGACGCTATGGTGTCACTAATTGGGCAGTTGGGATGAACTGTATTGTCAAGGACAACGCAGATGACGTTGCTAATGAACGAACTCGAACGTACCGCCTTTCTATCAGAAACCCAATAGTCTAGCAAATGAGCCATCACTCTCCCCAAATCTGTACTAAAAGTTCATGTGATAATTCATTGTTCAGAAGCCCCGTAGTTTCTTCCTGACAGTGGCGTAACTGCAGGGAGGGGTGGAGGTGGAAGCTTGTGGAGCCTAAAAGTGTGTACCCCCCAAAAAAAACAACAACAACAACATTGAACCAAAGCAACTTTCACATAACATATAGAGCCCCCCCCCCCCCCCTACCAAATGGTTTCCAGTATAGGGAAACCGCCTCAGAATCGTCCTTGAAGCACTGAATTTTGCAAATTTTCCCCGGGATGGGAGGCCCAGTCCTAACTTGGACGCTCCGGCTGTTACCCCCTCCCAGAGGAGGGGGTTGCAGGCGCAGGGTCCTAGTCAAAAATAGAGAAGCCCCCCCCCCCCCCGCCCATCCCCAGACGGCCTTCCAAATGTCATGTTTAACCCCCCCCCCCCCCACACCCTCCAAAAAAATGGCTAGGATACACCTATTATAGAATACTGGCTACGCGTCTTCTTCCTGGTCATTTAATAAGATTTGCTCCGGTTTCATTTCAAACAAATCATGAGAAAAAAAAAAAAAGATTTGCAAATACAGAATGGGAACTTGAAGAAATTCACACTAAAATGTGCAGCTCTAAAAAGAATAATAACTCATAAACGTGTGCCTCATTTACACCTCAATTACTCCTCAGCTGGATTGATAAAGCCATCACGACATGAAAAACACTCGAATAACAAAGAACAATATTGTGGAAATCACGAAATTCTAGAGATGAAAATAATTTTACGGAATTCACTGTGGCTTCCGAAGTGGGATTAAGCAGTTTACGAGTTAATTAATATTGGACAAAAAACCCTTCGCTAAACCTCACACCTGTTACTGTGAACATCAAAGTAAACAACAGTTTGTCAATCAACAAAGACACTTGACGATGTGAACGGAGATTACAATTTCAACATCATTTATTCGGATTTGCTATCGGGGAATCCTGTTCGTTCATTCCTTGTCTTGCAAAACTGCATTCCTCGTTTGAAGGTTGGCGCAGTTTCCATTCAGCAACACTGATCGGCATTTCTAAAAAATATAAACCGTACAAAACAAGTTAAGAACATTCATCACACAGACACATCACATTGAATTCCAATGGAAGACACCCCCTCTCCCACCTCCAACCACAACCTCCGGCATCAGCACAACATCACCGTCACAGCCTCCTCTCTCCAAGAAGAGAAACAAACACAAACGCCGCTAACTCTCTCCTTTTCCTCCTTTAACACGTTCGGACATGGTGAAGTGCAAAAAGCAAAAGGAATAATATCATACAGTAATTGAGGGTCGAAAGGGCTTGCTCCATAACGTCCCAGGGCGCCTTCGGCGCGCGAAACCATTCTTCAATCAAAACACATCACATTCGCACCTCTGAACTCAGAGTGCGAGCATCCTAATTATAATCTTAATTTTGGAAACACTGGAACTACCAGCGCTATTGAAGAGAACGATAGCAGCTCTGGGCGTCTCTTGCCCTATCACTTGGACTATCCAGGAGATAGGCAAGAGCGTTCATCTGAACCTTGAATTCAAGGTTGAAGAAGAGAAAAAATACCACCCTCCTCGGGGAGAGGTAGTATCTTTGTTGAGAGGACCTTCTCTCGCACTGGTCCTCACCCGCGAAGGCTTGTTGGCCCTGAGAAGAGGAAGAAGAGCCCATCCACCAGGCGCCGCGATGCCCGGCGGTTGGAAACATTCCTGAAAAGGAAGAAGAAAGAGAAGGCGAAAGAGAAGACCGAGGAGGCCACTACCATTCCCCACTCTCCAACTCCTGTGACTCCTATCCACTCCCCAGCTGCCTCTCCTTTGAGGGACAACCCGGAGGATGGCGACGTCATCAGCGAGGCGGAGACGGAAATGGAAACTGGCTCTCTGAAGTCTCCTACTCCAGTCTCTCCCCTCCATCCGTATCAGGAACGGAAAATGATACAATATATACTTGACATGACGGCAGAAGTAAATAGCATGCGGGAAGACGCCAGGAATACCCTAAAGGAATCAGCTGACAACAACAGCAGAACGATGGCACTCCTGGAACAGCGCACCAGCCACAGCACTCCTGAAGCAGCCAGGACTTGACAATTCCATCCTACTCAGTCCTCTAAAAACATCAACAATCCAACTACACCAACAACCACTACAGTCTCTCCATCACAGCCACCTCCACCCAAAAAGAAAAACAAGCGACATAAACGCCGCTAAACTGTCAGAGAGGGTCGAAAGGGGCTTGCTCTAAACCGTCCCTGCGCGCATTCGGCGCGCGAAACCATTCAATTCGGAATTAAGAACATTCAATGTGTGAGTGTTGAGAAGAGGGTAACGCTCCCAATACTTCAAGACTCGTTTTGATTTGAAATGGTCCCTTTGATTCGAGGGTTCATTCCCACTAGACCAATTCCCTTTAGACCAATTCCCACGATACCAATTCCCAAAAGACCAATTCCCCTTAGACCAACTGATATGTTCTAGTTTTAGATTCTATATCAATAATTTGATATACTTATAAATATTTATAAATGTATTTAATGTTATTGATATTCAAGCCTGAAAATAAGCCGTCTGTTGTTTGCAAAATGAGGTCCCCAGAGGGTGATACTTTCCCATACAGTGGGCCAGTTTATCCTCTGGGTACCTCTTTCTGTTTATGTTTGACACCTTGATTCAGGTTGAGGTTCACAGAGGGAAATTTAGTGGTGCTACCCTGCTGTGCAGGGTAGCATCACTAAATTCACCCTCTGTGGACCTCATTTTTCTGAGGCGGGGACATCATTTTGACAATCCTTTGTGTGTATTGATGTTATAAATCTATATTTTTTTGTGAAATGTTATATGTACTGAGCTATGCTGAAATGCTATAAACCAATATTTTTATATGTTATGAGTATAATTTTTTTTTTTGTCAAATAAAGTGCTTATCAGTAAATAAATGTTTTCTTAATTATCCTTAATCAACCCTTAATCAATAACAGTATATAGTTGGTCTAAGGGGAATTGGTCTTTTGGGAATTGGCCTAAAGGGAAATTGGTCTAAAGGGAATTGGTTTAGTGGGAAGACACCGATTCGAGACAAGGCGCAATTCAGCGACGGGCTAGACACAGAGGCGGACTGGCCGTATGATCCACCGGGAAAATTCTCGGTGGGCCTCCCTGTTGGATTCCACTTGGGGTCCCCAAACTGATGCAGCCTAACACCTGTTGGTACGTGAAATGTCGTAAAAATGACCAAAAGACGAAATGGATCTGATATATCGAAACGTTCTCTATGTGGACTGCCATTGGAAGACATTTCGATACACTGACAGTCTTTTCTCCCCCCCCCCCCCCCCCCCACTGCATGTATAACATACGTCTATCCAGGGGGGTGAGATAGCAGGGAGAGACAGATGTATCCCACCCCACCCACGTGACGTTATACATTTACAACGTTATTATGACGTTATGCATATCATATCCGTTTCTTGCTACCAACTAACTCGTATTGACGTCATGAGAATGCCGTGTGATCAAAGTTTGATGCTCTAAAACTCTTTAAACCCCAAGCAGCCACCGTTCCTAATTGATTTCGTGGTATATACCTTTGGTATATACATAACTTTTGCATGCTCTTTCCGATGGTGTCATTAGTTTTTCAAAACAACAAATACCAAATGAGTTGATTATATAGCACGTGACCGCCGAGTACCTCTGGCTAACGTTACCGCTGTACGGTGTGTGTGTGGGGGGGGGGGGGGGGGGGGGGGGGGAGATAATCCCTGATGGGTACGGATGTGGGATGGGAAAATCTCACCCTCGGGACAAGATATTTGGTCCAGACACTCGGCAAGACTCGTGTGGTCTGGCCCAAATATCTTGCCCTCGGGTGAAATTTTCCCATCCCACACCCTTACCCATCAGAGATTATAATAGTCCACCACTGATCGCTCAGATGAAAGGAAACAGCGTTCCTTCAATTTCAAAAATCAAAATTTTCTTCGACTGGGCCGAACTAGGGTCTTCCCGGTGCCCCCTCCCCCTCCCCGATAGAACCATTTTTGTTGAATGATTGATGACGATGATACAAAAATGCCATCGAGATGTCCTCCATGTGGACTGTTATTATTTATTTATTTATTGGTGATTAAGGTCACATATTTATGCACAATGGCTAATCATGACCGTGACAGTTTTACATATTTATGCACAATGGCAAATCATGACCCTGGGACAGTTTGGTGGAATGGCCTAGATGTATATCAGGGTGGAGGAAGTCGGAGTACCCGGAGAGAACCACCGAGCAACGGCGAGCAACTGTCAGCTCCCCATCGTACTAACTCCACACATGCAGGGTTAGCATTGGTTGAAGACAAGTGCACCATCGACGTGTAGTACGCCTTAGTACACAACGCCACCGTGTCCCCACGCGGGCAATGGAGATGAAGTGTCTTGCCCAAGGACACAACGCGGTTGCTGCAGGTGGGATTCGAACCGAGGACCTCTCGGCTTGCAGCCTGCACCTCTACCCACTGAGCCACCGCGTTCCCCTCCATGTGGACTGCCATTGATCGCTCAGATACAAGGAAGCCGCATTCGTTCAGTTCGCAAAATCAAAATTTTCTCCAGGTCCGGGCCCCCCCTTGGTGCATTCCTCGGTAACGTTTCTTTTCCCCCCAAAAAATGTTCGTAGATATGATCATGTTGGTGCTGGGGGCAACTTATATAGGAAGCTAATCATACTAAGGAAACTATCCAATGACATTAGTTGAAGGCAAGTGACAAACGATGCGTAGAATACATTATTACATAGTGCCATAGTGATCCCCAGGATACGCCGCAGCCTTTCATACATTTCACCCGAAGCAGATTCGGAAAGAGGTAACAGAGGAGTACATGGTGGGTTCATCAGTATAAAATCTGGGAGAGTTGTTGTGTCAGTATAATCCTAGGCTGAAAGCTGAAGATGCTACTTTTTAATTACAAGAGGGGCGTAATTTCAAGATATGAGAGAGCCTAAAGAGTGAATGCCAGACACAGTACCCCACCCTAACTCCCCAAAACAACGAAATAAAAAATACTATATACGTATTAGAGTCCAAATGTTAAGAATCGCCCGATGATCGTAAAATCAATTTGCTGACTTGATTCAAATAAATATCAGAGGTGCAGAAACATAAGGACTTCGTGAGGAAACACACTCTCCCTCCGTCTCTTTCACTCCCCTCTCTCAAAATATCCTGTCGAAAAATGTCGATGCTTGTCGAGCATTTTCTAAACATGAACAGTAGTCTTGGTTTGCATAAAAATAAGAAGGAATACGTGCGACAATTGACAGTTTTCCAGTTAACCCTTTACCTAACGAATTGGAAGTATCCACCAGCGTAATTTACAAACTGAGCAGCTGTAAAAAATGAAACAAACTTCAACAATACCATTCCATACGACATCTCATTGGAAGGAGCTCGTCGAGCGCATTATTAAGAAAAATGCACGGTCATTTTCCTCCAACACTGTAGCTTTGAAGCTATATTTATCTGATACAAGCTAAATGAGTTTGCGCCATTAACGAGACAGAAGCTCTGTTTTGAACCAATATTAGATTTATAAAATCGTACAGACGCTTATTTATTTTTTTATTGGCGTTTAAGGTCACATACTTATGCACAATGGCTAATCGTGACCGTGACAGTTTTACGGGTGGAGGAAGCCGGAGTACCCGGAGAGAACCACCGAGCAACGACGGGCAGCTGTCAGCTCTCCAACATCGTAACTCTGAACTCTGCACCGCAGCACAGGCAGGGTTAGATTGGTTGAAGACATGCGCACCATCGACGTGCAGTACGCCTCAGTACACAGCGTCATCGTGCCCCCATGTAGGCAATCGGGGTGAAGTGTCTTGCCCAAGGACACAACGCGGTTGCCGCAGGTGGGATTCGAACCGAGGACCTCTCGGCTTGCAGCCTGCACCTCTACCAACTGAGCCACCGCGCCCCCGTACAGACGCTTAAGTTGGATCTAAACTATTGATATGTATGACTGAGCTGAGTAGATTTGGTGCTGGTCGGTTATAGTTAGGTTAGTAAACGATTAAGTAAATATCGGCCAGAATGCTGGTGTGCAGCGCCCATTTTCTTTTTCAAAACCAATACCAGGTCCGGGGCACTGCACACCAGAATTCAAGGACACGAGTCAATAGAAAGGCTGTTTATATCTTTCTGAAAAGTCCGGTGGCTTTTCAACTGGGAAGAGATTGATGTAACACACGCCCTTGGACACCTTTTATCTGCGATTTTCTCCAACAGGGATCACGTGTAATTGCTCCATTCACCTGACGATGTCGTGAAGAATACCCCCCCCCCCCCCCCCCCCCCCACGTGTATCTTGGCCTCGTTCTTCTCAACTACCACAAAGGGATATTTAGCCTGCATGGAGAGTGTTTCTCGCCACACAACGACAGTCATTTCACGTCACCACCCGATAGGACGGTGCGCTATCGCAGAATCAACTCCACAGTTGATGCTGACAGAGAGTGTTCGGACACAATCTCCGACCGGGGATCGATCTCACGACCTCTGGCATGAGAGACCAGCGCACTTACCCACACGGCTACCACGCTTCTTGTTTTTTCGGGGTTGGAGCTGGGTATTTGGGGTTGTATAGATACAACCGACACTTTATTACTGCTTCACTCGGCATGCGTAAATTGTATCACTTCTTATATATGAAAGGCACCAACATTCCTGTGGCACTGTCCTAAAAAAAACTTGTATATCAGGGTAGCAACCGGGTATACCGTGAAGGACATTTGGGACAAAACCATAGTGGGCGGAGGTACTTTATTGTCAGGGATCTTTCCGACTTGGGTTCCACTGTGCTAATTATATCCTCCCAAAACAGCCCCCATCGGTGTGGCTGTGCGTTAGTTCGGCGATCTGAACGTAGCGGCTACCCCACTACTATAGTGGGGTAACCGCTACGTTCAGATCGCCGAGCTAGGATTTGCGTCGTCGTATCGCTTTTCAATGAATGCGTCCCCAACTTCTCATTTGGGGAAACTTCCGAGTCGCACAGGCAAGACACTGCACAAACATAGTCCAATCAAGGTTTGGAATTGATAAAAGACAAGTTAATTTCGTCGAGTCCATTGATAACCATCATTATAGTTAGTTAATTCGGTCCATGCGTTTCACGTCATTCAAACTTTCCGGACACAAACTTTCAATATCCTATCGCCGACTTTTGACGACTCACGTACGCCGTAGGTATTGTTGTTGCTTACACGTTAGATTCAAACAGAAGATTTGCTGGCTAGACACTCGTGATGGTCGCCAGCACATTCATCGGAATAGAATAAATTTGCATAACTTTTTCTCACTTGGGTCAAAATAAACACAAAAATGTGTTTTCGGTCAATGAGAAATGTCACGAAATTAATGTGCCATTATCTCTATTATTTTGATAAAATGCGCCGGACATCTTCACCATCCTGTTGTAAAATTTCGCACAAACTTCAGAAAAAAATTGCACGATGATATTTCTTGTTTAGAATTTGTTGACACCAAGTCTCAATTTATAATGACAATATCGTGACCAAAATATAATTTCCTGCCTCTAGGTCCCGAATCTTTTAAAATTGTCGGAGTACGTGTTCCACCAAAAGGTATTAGACAGCCAGTAAACACGAGTCGACACCACACGTGACAGATGGTCAGACAAACCAGTTATATGATCCTTTGAGAAGTTATATTAGACAGAACCTTATCCGCAGGACGATGGATTGGATTTTTTCTGACTCTACATGGGAATAAAAGGATTAGCCAGTATAAAGACTCTATCTTTAATAATTTCATTTTCTAAAATTAATTGAAACTTCCTTGGGATAAAAAATATATACATTATACTTTTTCATTGGACATCTCTACCTCATTAAGTTTTCGGCAATTATAAAATATTGATGAAAAAGATGAGAACAGAGATCAATGACATGTTTTTTTCACATATAATAAAAAGCCGGAAATTACTCAAACGTGAGATATATACATTAGATTTCCTGAGAAAACTGTAGGAGGATTAACTTAACACTGTCAAAACCGATTTTCAAGTTTATTCCCCGCACGGACTTCGTCCGGGGGTCGCTTTGGGGTTAGGTGTGTGAGTGTGGGGGGAGGGGGTAGGGTGTGTGACACTGTCAATATTTTTTACAGTCGGGAAATTGTCATTGTCAGGGTTGTACTCCAATATATCGATTCTTTGATGCTAGGAATCATGTACCTTACTGCACACCTCTGATTTTATTTTCATAAAATACACGCTTTTCCTGCAAAACCCGAAGCAAACAATGATTTTTTTTTGTATTGTCCTTGAACACAATACGTATCACGTGCGCGGACTATTTCATCATTTATTTGTTTTACATTTTGATTACTTTTGGTAATAATTTGTGTTTTTAATATGTTTTAGTAAACTGTAGGCGTGCAATAAATACAGAACAGCATACGCGTTCGAACTGGCATTTTTTACCGCACTCGATCGATTTCGGTGGAGGGATAATATTGAACTCGAAGCCGAAGTTCAATATTATTCCTACGCCAAAATCGATTAATAATTTTTTAGTAAACTGTAGGCGTGCAATAAATACAGAACATCATACGCGTTCGAACCGTCATTTTTTTTTTAAAACAAAATGACAGTTCGTACGCGAATGCCGTTCTTTCTATTTCTTGAAAGTCTAGACTTGACACTTGGTCTTGTGGCAACACAAAATTGGCCCTACAAGTAGAGGATTCTGTTACCCTATTCGGGCGACTGGGGACTCAGTATGACCCCTTTGGGGTTCTGATTCGATGCGTATTAATTGAAAGTTGCACCACGACTATTGCATCTATATTTTATTTATTCACTGATTAATTTCCAAGAAATATTAAGGGTTTTCTTTCTTTCATTCAATGCTTTGGCATTTATGAAGTAGTTGCAGTGTGTCCAATTCTTTAAGTGCGGATCAGGCTAAAATGCCGTTGAATAAACAATTCAAATTTTATTTTAAAAAAATCAAATAAATAGAGAGTAATCGCTTGACTGGACTGGTTACGTGAAATAATTCATGAGAGGTGAGGGACGCTATTCTCAAAAATCGCCAATTAATTTTCATTATTTTTTCATTTTTTGTCTCTAAAACATAGGTTATGACCCCTCGTTGGAACGAACTCGTCGAGCTCGTTCCAACGAGGGGTCATAACCCATGTTTCTGAGACAAAAAATGAAAGTAATAGTTATTCAGGAATTTTGTTTTTGCAAGTGTCGTCTGCTTTTCATGTTAGGTAAAGGGTTAAACCCCCCCCCCCCCAAAAAAAAAAAAAACAAACAATGAAGTCCCCATTACATCCACGGCAAAGCGTCTTCGTTTGCGCGCACGGATACATGACCCAATTGTTGATTGCATAATTCACTTGTGAAGTTATCGTTTATAATCAAACCCGGAAATCCCAGTAAATCACACTTTGGAAAGTAATAAAACTACGTAATATCAGTTTCTCAACACAACAAAAACGCTTGCTTGTTGATTAAGTTACCAAAATGTCTATTTCTGGGAAACACTGGATAGGGAAATGCAGTTGATTGTTTTGGGTTGTTCTGTTTTGTTTTTGTTTTTGTTTTTGTTTTTTTTTTTTTTTTTTGGGGGGGGGGGGTTCTTTCCTTCTTTTTCTCACTTTATTATTTGTATCGCTCCGAAGTAATCGACCGCCAAAACAAGAACAAAATTCGTCAGCTCGGTCATTGAATTAGGAACGCCTGATATATATACTCCCATGAGCGCAACTATTCGCCTTCGGCAATGTGTTGGCACCACCGGTGACACCTTATTGTACTGAACGTGCGATAGCAATGGAGCATCATGTGCCTTAATGGCATGGGAGGAGTACAATCAACAAGGCTGTGTTTGGAACTATTCTTTTCATTGAGAGAAATGCTCGCACATATTTTGTCTCCATATTTAACAATCACTGGGCAGAAACGAGAGAATCTTCCGTCACTTATGAAAGCTAAAGAGTCCGGGCAGTCCTTCTGTTAATTCTCAATTGGAGTGCAATGACTGGATCCCAACAGAGAAATACACGTTCTGGGAAACTGCATTTCAGTCGCGAGGAACTGCCCAACCCGAATCTTCTGGTGCTGGTATTGTAGTTGGAAAATAAATTTGGTAAACACAATGCTGGTCCAATCTCTCTCTCTCTTTATATCTCTCTCTCTCTTTCTCTCTTGTCTCGTGGGGGATTTCCAACCCCGATACTCTGGTGGTTGAATTGTGGTTTAAAGATAAATCTGATAAAGATAATGCCGGCCTAATCTGTAAGTATATATATTATCATTCTGCGATTAAAAAAGCAGACGACACATGCAAACAAAATTCTTGAATAACTTTCTTTCTTCATTTTTTTGTCTCAAAAACACACTGTAAAAAATTACCGTAATTTTTTACGGTCATATTACCGGCAGTTAGTTTCCAGGCATATGACCGTAAGCATTACGGCAAACCTTAAAAAAATTGACTCTCATTTGCCGTATATTCCCGCAATTTTTGTTCACGGCTTGCCGTTATTTGTACGGTCATATGCCTGGAAATTAGCTGCCGGTCATATGACCGTAAAAAAATTCAACCATCATTTGCCTTATTTTCCCGTAAAAATTACCATCAAAATAATTACGGTCGAAATGACCGGAGGTAGAGTTCCAGCCGTGTGGCCCATAATTAACTGAAAACCATAATTTAATTCCAGCCGTCATTAACCGCATTTTACCTTGAACCAATAAAAGCATATGGGTATGCCGGCCTTAGCGGGGATCAGTGGCCACAAGCCATAAGATGCATCGAATATCGGTGACGCAGTATGAACAGTCTGCTATTCTGCATGATTACCGAAACAATTATACGCATAAAAAATTGACGTTATTTGATTTTCATATCCAAGACTGCAATGAATATGAATCACTTGGCCACAAACTTAAAAATTGATAGTAATACGTTGTTGTTCGTCTTTAAATGCATCGGGCGTCCTTCTTGGAAATGGCGACTTCCAGAGTGACATATGGCAAGGCTGATCCCACAATTCACCATTTTTACTGTCGTGCGACGTAATTGGACAGCGTGACAGGAGAAATACGTTCATTGGATCAACTTTGCGGGGTTTTCTACGGCAACGCCGTTAAAATTAATTTACGGCCTCGAGACCGTTGTATTTGACAGTCATCTGCCAGTAGTTAACCGTAGAATTACGGTAATTTTTTACTGTGCATAGGTTATGACCCCACATTGGAACGAGCTCGACGAGATCGTTCCAAAGAGGGGTCATAAGCTATGTTTTTGAGACAAAAAATTTAAAAAATACTGAAAATTAATTGACGACTTTTGTGAATAGCGCCGGCAGTTTTTGGACGTTACGTTGGGTAAAGGGTTAATAAAGAAAGTATTCACGCGATGAAAAATTAAAGAAATATTACAGAATCAAGAAGTGAGGCAGGCCAACTGATGGCCATTTGTTATCGATTTACGTACAAGAAAAAAATTCCCCTCGTTTGTTCATGTACAGTTATTTCCATCTGCTAAGGTATACACACGGATTGCTGAGCAAACACGATGAACAATGTGAGCACAGCTTTTCAAAAATAAAAGATCTATTTATCAACTTTAGCTCATTAGCAGATATGTCAATCAAGAAAATCACCTTCGCATTATTTTATCGTCAGTGGTTCACGATAATTATGGCAGACTTTTTGTTGAGGCTACCAGCAGGTCCTTGAAGCTTTTCACTTCTGATCGACGTGGATAAATTTTAATTCAATAGATCAGACACGAAATCTGAATTTGATGGTTTGTGTCTTATGATGTCAACAGATGGTCGGAATATAGCGGGATTTCCCGTCGAGGCGTTTATGTGAAAAAGAAGAAGAATACGACAGAAGAATAATACTACAGGACAGAGGGGACATAATTTTACCCTTTACCTAACATGAAAAGCAGACGACACTTGCAAAAATAATTCTTGAATGACTATTTTTTTCATTTTTTGTCTCAAAAACATAGGTTATGACCACTCATTGGAACGAGCTCCACGAGCTCGTTCCAATGAGGGGTCATAACCTATGTTTTTGAGACAAAAAATGAAAAAAATAATGAAAATTAATTGCCGATTTTTGAGAATAGCGCTGGCAGGTTTTTTTATCCGTTACGTTGGGTAAAGGGTTAAAAAAAAATAAATTGTACGATTCTTCGGCTAACGGACTCTTAATCCTTGTCCATTTCTTCGTACAGGTCGTTCGGTTTAATATTTTTTTTATCTGGAAGAACCTTTTGATCAGGCACATAATGTTACAGAATGTGTTTGTCATTAATTGTGCAGTAAGGATTTACTGGACACTTCAGAATAAGTCATTATCCAAAATATGTGACAATATTCGTGGTTCGGTCTACTTTCGCCTACAAAAATTATCAGGTAAAAGTCTTGGTGAAAGTGCACAAATCAAGGTATAGGGATTAGTAAATAATTACCCGTTCTACCCACAGTAAATGGACTGACCGATTGGTGATTAAAAAATAAGTAAAGATAATCCTTCTAGTCAAGCTGTTTTATTACATTTTATCTTGTATATTTTGTACAAAAATCATACTAGGGCTGTCATGATTAATCGATTAATCGATTGTTGATCGGTCACGGTCACGGCGAAATCGATTAGTATTTTTCGTTGTCGAATGATCGGTAAATTATATCCCGTTTTAGACGTTTAATAATTAAAAGCAAATATGTTGAAAAACCTATTGTTTCTAAAGGTAAAGAGTTAAGAACATCGATGTTAAACCCCAAGAAGCTATTGGAAACATTTGTCTTTCGGGTACATTCATCAAAGTTTTGATGTTCTGAACTTTTGAACCGTCAGTGTAATAATCAAGACCGGTCGGCAGTTGCGAACTTCGCAACTGCCGACCGGTCTTGATTATTACACTGACGGTTCAAAAGTTCAGAACATCAAAGGTTTGAATGTAACTAAAAGAGGATCGTCTTCGTTGTTTACTTGAGGTAGGGCAACTCACTTCAACTTCATTTTTATCGACTTCAAAGAGAGGGAGATGGGGGTCATCTAGGTACGATCAATCGATTACCATCGATTATTTCCGACGATTAATCGATTCCTAAATTAAAAAATCGTGACAGCCCTAAATCATACTGCATATTTCAATAATGCATAATAACGAAAAATAACGAAGATAAATATGACAGTCTCTCTGTTTCATCCTTTCTCCCTTTCACTCACTCACGCTCAGAGAGAGAGAGAGAGAGAGAGAGAGAGAGAGAGAGAGAGAGAGAGAGAGAGACAGAGATAGAGAGAGAAAGAGAAAGAGAGAGAGAGAGGAGTTAAAACTGCATGGGTGTCTTTTGCCCTGAAGATAATTGGTCTTTGAGTCTTTGAAGTCTCTGGTCAAGTTCATGGTATTTCCAAAGGCAATGTATGAACGGTCAATCCATTTACTGTGGGTAGAACAGGGAATTGGCTACTAATCCCTATACCTTGATTAGTGCACTTTCGCCTACACTTTTAACTGATAATTTTTGTTGGCGAAAGTGCACTGTCGGCGAAAGTGGACGACACCATATTCGTGTTTGTTTGTCTGTTTAGTTTGGTTTAACCCTTTACCTAACATGGAAAGCAGACGACACTTGCAAATAACATTTTTGAATAACAATTTTTTTTCATTTTTGGTCTCGAGAGGTCATCATAACCTATGTTTTTGAGACTAAAAATAATGACAATTAATTGGCGATTTTTTGAGAATAGTGCTGGCCGGTTTTAGAAGTTACGTTGGCTAAAGGGTTAACGGCATATTTTCAACAACCAGTGTCTTAACGAGTCCATCAGTTTAACGGACGGGTCAAGCAGGAATACCTGGACTACCGAGCAACGGCGAGGAACTGTCCGACTTTTCAACATAATAACCACGCACAAGAAAAGTTACCAGCAGTTGAAGGCAAGTGCACCATCGGTGTGAAGTACGCTTCAGTAAAAGTGTAACCGCGCCCACATGGGCAAACGAGATTAAGAGTCCTGTCCAAGGACACAACGCCAATGGCGATTGTCAGGGTCGAACCACCGACCTTTTGGTTTAAAGTCCAATGCTCTAATCAATACGCCACCGCGCATGGACAATATTCTTGCAACATATAACTATTAGTGCTTTTATGGCTGATGTTTTGTTCGCAGCTCTCCTTAAATATTTGAGGGGGAGCCTTGTTTCCCGACCATGACATCAATTTGCCCTACCGTTCTAATGTACACATATGAGTTGCGTCTCGATGAGCAATTCAGCCAATGAGTCTACAATCCCCGTAACTTATGGGCAGACTGCCAGGGCTTTTATCCCCACACTGCCGATTGCCATTGATAATTTCTATGGGGAGGGTCCGATTCCTAATCTAGCAACCACTCATGAGTGTTATGTCAAAATGCAGAGGTCTTTGGCCATGTCAATTATTGGACAATAGAACTTTGCCCTACTCACTGGTGTACACAATTCTATGAAAAATGCGATTTTTAGTTATGTCTTTTTAACCCTTTATCCAACGCAGCCGATATCAAAATTTATTATTTTAAATATCATTTTTTTAAATTTTAAAAAAAAATTCAACAAAACCATATCATGTGACCCCTTGTTGGAACGAGCTCGACGAGCTCGTTTCAACGAGTGGTCACATGATATGGTTTTGTTGAAATTTTTTGAAAAATAATATTTTTTCAACTGCTGAATTTGCATATTACGCGGGCGGATGCGGGCGATTGGTTGGGTAAAGGGTTAAGCTTGTTTAACTCTTAAAGATACGGACAATGAGCTTAACCCTTTCAACACTGGCGCTCAGGAGGGTATCATTTCCGTCAATACTGTCGACGGCGATATGGACGAAAGCATCCTGGTTTGTTGGGAGGTTCAGTAATAATTTAATCCAACAGCTCTCTCGAGCTGTCGGATTAAATTATTACCGAGTCTCGCTTCAGATGATTGGCTCTTTATATCGTCTGCTCGTCCACTACCAATTTTGCTTTTGCACCCTTTTCCCTGTTGAAAGAATATGATCCGCGTTATTTCACGTGTAAACCACGTTAGGAATGTCACCACCGATATTTGTCATATACTGATATTTCTAATGTTTCCCATTTTTTTTTTTTATTTTCTGTTTTTTTTGCTTCGTTTTTTATTGTTTTGTTTTTCATTTATTAGTTTTTTATTTTATTTTGTCTTATGGCCTCCGCCTTAGGCTCGCAGTCATTATTGCATAGCGCTTTTTTACATTGACGGTTGTTCTAATGTAACCGAACCACCATTTATAAGAAACTGACTCAAATCCCAATTTGTGAATACCGTTCAAAATATGAAAAAAAGTGAGTCTAGCAAATCTAATCTGGTTTAAACACCCTCACCACAGCTAAATAAAAAGATGAACGAATCCTGAGTATTACGAAGTTTGAACGGAAAACCCGATGTTTGTCCGATATATTTGTTTCCCGATGGAGCCTCCGTAATTTGCATTTTTTTCTTCTCTGCTGGAAATGTGACTGTTTGACGGGCGTGACAACCGTTACTTATTCCCAGTTCCTTCTTCGACATTCTTTATCAACCGATTTTTATCGGTTGATAACGAATGTCAAACAAGGAACTGGAATAACGGTTGTCACGTCCCGGATTGATTGAGAGATGATTCAAATCAAATGACAGGCTGCAAGGCGTGAGGTCCCTACTCTGTCCTTGGGCAAGACACTTGACCCCATTGCCCACGTGGGTGCATGGTGGCGCTGTGTACTAAAGCGTACTGCACATCAATGGTGCACCCGTCTTCAACCAATGCTAACCCTGCTTGTGTGGAGTTAGTATGTGGGGGATTTGACAGTTGCTCGTTGTTGCCTGGTGGTTCTTCCCGGGTAGTCAGACTTCCTCCACCTGAAAAACTGTCGTGGTCATGATTAGCCACTGAGTAGAAATATGTGACATTAAACACCAATAAATAAATAATCCTTTAAAAAATGAGATCAATCCAATGAAGGGTCATAAACAATGTTTTTCAAGCAAAAATGAAAAGGTAATTAAAACTGAATAGAGGTTTCTGTGAATAATGTTGACCGGTTTTCGCCGTTATGTTGGCTAAAGGGTTAAGAATCCCTTACTTTGGAAGGCACGCTGAAAAGGTGTCCCATTCCTCATAGAATTAAATGTTAAGAAAATAAAGCGAAAAACATTAAGTTTCTCAGCTGACAGACCTGCTTTTGCACTCCGGAGGGATGGAAAGGCACAAATCAGAGACATTCTCTTAATGGCATTTTGGCACCAAAGGTTTCTGCACTCTCGGTGAGACCGAGCTGAGCGCAGTGAAAGACTATAGAACTCCTCTAACAAATGAGTTTTAAACAGTCATAGCACTGACACAGTTAACAGTACTGTCGACCATGTCAGTATTGCGTTGTTAACGGCACCCTGGCAGTTTTGTGATAGGTTTCAACAATTATTCAGTGCAGTTTTATGGAAAGGGTTAACTTTATTCTGCCTGAAATAAACAATGTTAAATCCACATTGAACTCTTGAGAGGGTTAAAAGCATTGAACTGAATAAGGTAGGTTTCAACAATTATTCAGTGCAGTTTTATGGAAAGGGTTAACATTATTCTGCCTGAAATAAAATATGTGCAATCCACATAGAAGTCTAGAGAGGGTTAAAAGCAGTGAACTGAATAATTCATAATTTATTTCCTTGCAAGGAAAAATCACAAATATCAACATCAAAAATGTCATAATATTTTTCATTTTTTACCTCATAAGAATTGCTGTGACCCCTTCCCGAGCTCGTTCTAATGGGGGATCGATCATAAATCATGTTTTGGAGACAAAAAATGGAAATTTATAGTCAATCAATATTCTTTTTCTTTGGCGGTGGGGGTGGGGTGGACCATCTTCTTTCAGTTTAAGTAAAGAGCTAGCGCAACATTTGAGTTATTTTTGAGGACTAAAGTCCTTTCCAAGTGTTCTATTGACAGCGCAGTCTCTAAGTACCTTAACGTTTAGCGTAGTCAGACAATACCTTATTGCTTATTGAGGATTAATGACATTTTCGACAGCCAGTGCCACCTCGCGTCGAACAGTTTTACAGATGGAAGAAGCCGGAGTACTCGGAAAGAACCACCGAGCAACGGCGAACAACTGTCAGACTCCCCAACGTATTACCTCTGCGCAAACAGTGTTATCATTGGTTGAAGACGACGTGCAGTAGACCTTATCACACAGTGTTACCATGCCCTCACGTGGACACTCGGGATTAAGTGCCTTGCCCAAGTATACAACGCAGTTTCCCCCTGGTAGGGATCGAACCGTCGGCCCGTCGGCTTGATGCCTAATGCCGTAACCACCGAGCAACCGAGCTCCCTGTTGACATGTCGTCCCCTGAGTTCCAATGTGTTCTATGTGCCTACTGGCACATAGAACACATTGAAACTCAGGGGACGATGCGTTGACAATTTTGTAAGCATTGCTGTCGCGTTTTGTATTGTGATCGGGTAAAGGGTTGTTGGGAGCCACTGAAGTAGACTGCACCTATTTATTTATTTGGTGTTTAAGGTCTCATACTTATGCACAATGGCTAATCGTGACCGTGACAGTTTTACGGATGGAGGAAGTCGGAGTACACGGAGAGAACCACCGAGCATCGACGAGCAACTGTCAGCTCCTCAACATTCTAACTCTGTTCAAGCTTCGCTCAAGCAGGGTTACAGCGGTTGAAGACATGTGCACCATCGACGTGCAGTATGCCTTAGTGCACGGCGTCATCGTGCCCCCATGTAGGCAACTGGGATAAAGTGTCTTGCCCAAGGACACAACGCTGGTCGTCCCGGTCTGGGATCGAACTCGGGACCTCTAGCATAGAAATCCAACAGTCTACCACTGAGCCACCGCGCTCCCGACTGCACCTATATCGTTGGATATATGAAACTGCGAGACCAACCATTTGTTTGTCTATTTTGTCAACTGACCGTTTCTGTGAATAGTGAAAGGTGTGTGTTTGATCAGGTGGCCTTAACAAGCATTATAATTCGAGCAAAAAATGATCAGCGCAAAGATAACTATTCTCATTTCTCCGCAATGTTGGTCTATTGACCAGTACATTTTTCAAGAACACTTCACCATGAAGAATTAACACAGTAATGCAATTATCGACCACAGTTTTTCTTTAGAGATCATTTGATTTTCAAAATTATTTTCATTTCGACTCTGGAATGTTTGGAGAATTAAAAGGACCGCGGTGGTGGGTCGAGACCGCAAGGAAAACATTGCCTCAATCCTAAAACAGGATGAATGATTTTATAGTAAACTCATTTGACAGTTGGGTATCTCCTGCATGGGCGACCGAACAATTTCGAAGAGGTGTATACGAGTGAGCGCAGAATGTGCAAACACAAGAGCCGAATGCGAGAAACCCTTCTCGGGGGCTTAAACAACTTTGAAAAATTAAGAGATTAAATTGTATGTTTTTGATGTCATTTTGTAAGAAATTAAACATTTATCTAACATGACAAAATTATCCAGCCAGCGATATCAAAGAAAAAAACATCACCGTGCAAATTTTATTAGCAGTTAATTTTTCCCTTAAATAGTTTATGTTCTTTCATTGGAACGAACTCGAAGAGCTCGTTCCTTTGAGCTGGCAAAACCTTTGATCTTGAGAAAATTTTAAAACTTTTTTAATCAATCGAGAATTTTTGGCAAGTGACGTTTTCGATCGTGTTATGTAAGAAGCTGTTTTTGTACCCCGGAATGTATCAGTATGCAAACACTCTGGGTGAGGGGGTGGAGGAATCGCGAACCCGGAACACCCACTCCTGTATATGTCTATGCTATCCACTGGACCCATTCGCTTTGATGATATTAGTAGTTGTTTTATGTGGTTTTAAGCTTATTAATGTTACAAGGATTGAGGAACAAAGTTATGCAACTTATATTAACGCCTCTCCCTGGCGCAACAGCGCAGGTGCGAGGGATGACCTTCGGAACGGCAACTTCGCGAAAACTATATTAGTTGTTTCATATAACATGCGTTTACGGGCTTTAAAGCGATGGAAGGTTTTTTACACAACGCTTTGGAACAAATCTTGGGAATATAAAAACCTTTTAATAATAAAGAAAAAGTTGATAATTTCTCATGTGCAAAAAACGTTAATGTACAGGTCTGTGCAAATTAGAAAGAATGGCGACCCGAAAAAATGTTACTTTAACTATTTTTTGGCAACACTTTTCCTTTCGGCTACCACCCCTCCCCACCCTACCCCCACCCCTCCGCGAGCAAGAGAAAGGTAAATGTCTCGTTGATACGTGCATTATTTTTCTTGGGGTTTAACATTTCGACAGCCAGGGTATCAGACAGTTTTACAGGTCGCAGAAGCTGGAGTACCGGAGAGAACTACCGATCAGCGACAAGCAACTGTCAGAATCCCCAACGTATAAATTCGCAGGACCAGGGCTAGCATTGGTTGAAGACAAATGCACCATCAACATGCAATACTCTTTAGTACACAGCGCCCGCTGTTCCCATGTGGGCAGTCGGGATTAAGTGCCTTTGCTCATGGAGTGCAATGCCGTAACCGCTAATGCACTACGCTCCCTACATCACTTTTATTGGTGAAAATTCTCCGCAGTTTGAATATTTCATCTGCTTCTTTCATCAATCTGATGATAGGCTGTAATGTAATACACTGTTGGAAAGGGCTTAGAGAGCCCTTTCCAACAGTCTATGATACCACATAAGTTCATTGTTGTCATAATCAAATAACATTATAGATTTTTTTAAAGTAATTCATCGCTCCGGGAGAGTAAAACATAAAATTCGAATCAAGATGTTTGTGTGACGCAAAATTCGTTTTTAGGTGAACGAAACAATCGTTCGCCCAGTTTATACAAGCTCGCTGTTTCAATAAATAATGACAGTCTGCTTGGGAACCCGGGAAAGGAAGCAATGTTTGTTTACTGTGGTAAACAAGCTCTTTTTTACTGGTAAAATAGGACCCTGTCACCAATGCCAGACAATCCTCTAAAATGGGCAACATGGATATAAACGATTGGCTGGACCTGATTTTACATCCATGTTGCGGATATGAGTAGGCATTGTGTGCAGAAATATGTCACGTTAACCCTTTGAACCCTAGCGGCCGTTATTCCGACCAAGAAAATGATACGTCATAAGTTCATTAAATAGGATGGATGCTAAGTGCATGTGTGTGGTAGAACAATCTATATTTTCAACGTGCAGCCCCAAGGCTGCACGTTGAAAATATTAATTGGTCTACCCCTAAATAATGAACATGGACTCTTCCAGTTGCTGTCATTGAACTAATATGGAAGATACCACCAGGATTCCAAGGGTTAAACATCAATAAATATAAATATATATAAAGTAAGCTTACGCTTTCTACTTTGACGACAGCCACTTTTAAAAATAGACGTCTACCGTACACTCTTAATACAACAAACACATAAACATGCTAAGTGGACAACCCCAAGGGAGATGGTTAGAGATGGCTGGACTGAATTTTATTTGCTCACAAAGGAAAGGCGCGCAGGGCCGGTATGGGGAACAAGCCTCATTCGACCCTCAGTGACTGTAAATGATTAATTTTCGCATGTCTTGGCGTGTCAAAGGAGGAAAAGGTTCGGGTACTCGGCAGGTGTCTCCGGTTGTGGTGTGATGGCTTCTTTGACATATTTCGGGTGGACTCTTGGGTGAGGAGGACCAGTGTGGGAGGTTGGGTCCTCTCACAAACGTACTACGTCTCCCCGAGGGTGCAGTGATTCTAGGTTTTCAGGCGAGTGGATCGATTTTCGGGCAAGTATAGTCTGCCACTTCTGAGATGATTTTGATTGATGGTCATCACTGGCAAGTATAGTCTGCCTCAGGCTGTCTCTGTTTGGTTGGACTCTTTGCAGGAAAACAACAACGACCCCTTTCGGGGACCACCAGAAAGAAGACCCGAACTTCTCTGGTTCGGGGGCAGGCCTGCATTGTAATCCTAATGGGTTGGGACAAAAGATGCGCAATGCGTTTATCAAAAGGGGCAGAGGCGGAACGCAGGACCAACGCTCGCCTCCCTTAAAGTCTCATTTGCTTATATAGAGCAGGATTGACAATAATAGCATCCCAGTAGCGTGATAACACCCGACAGGAACAAACACCACATGCAAAGTATATTGGATGGAAACCTGCGTCAGTTTGCCAGTGCGAAAACCACCTTCAGGTAGGGTGTTAGACCTACCCCAAAAGCTCAGAATGTCGTAAAACAATATAATTTTTTGTTTGTTTTATTTTTTTGGTGGAACATAATAAATCCGTGTCTCGCTAGAACAAAACTTTCTTAACAAAATCATTAACATGGGACCAAACAAACTTCATTAAATTTGGTCAAACGACAGTCACTTGCGCGGATCCTCTACCCCTTGTAATTAACACGTAACAAAGTAGACACAAGTTTTAGTTTTTCGCTATACTCACAGAGACGCGAAAAACAAGTTGTCTTCTCAAGAAACCTTGCAACAACCAGTAGTGTAATAATCAACCAGTAGTGTAATAATCAGCCAGTAGTGTAATAAAATTTAACCAGTAGTGTAATAATCAACCAGAAGTGTAATAAAAATCAACCAGTAGTGTAATAACCAGTAGTGTAATAAACTTAACCAGTAGTGTAATAAACATCCATGAAAACTAACAATTTTTCAAGAAAATTTGAAAAAAATTTGGAGGTGGCTCAAATCATAGTTTAGGTACTTCTTGTCGATTTTTAATCATTTTTTATCGTACATTTAAAGGCGCTTTGCAGATCAAACATCATTTCGTGTGTTCAATGCGGCGTGGAAAGGCATTTTTATGATTTTTATGTGATGTGCGTGTTTTCGGGTGTTTAATGTCACTTTCTGCGTTTGTGGCTTTATGTAAATTCAAAGTTGGCCAATTATTTGTAGTAATGCTGTGCTTTCGAGAGACTGCTTACCCCGGGCATAAGTTGTCAGGTTCTATCATACCAGAAAACCTATGGGTGATGAAGTGTGGTATTCAAGGGCTGGAATTGTGTGATCTCCTGCGTTGTCTAAAATTATAATATTTAATACGGCCCAGCCGAACTATGAAGGTCTCTCTCACATCCACCCATTTCAGTCGCTGTATCATTATGCGTGGCTTTTTCCGTCTAGTTGACCGTTTTGAATTCTAAAATTCGTTTTTCTTTTGGGACTGGTGCTCATCAGATTCCTTGGGCATAGACACTCTACCATATTTTACGAAGGTGCGGTCGGAGTGGGGTTGGGGGTGGGGTTGTGGGTAGGTTTACCTAAAATTTGCGGTAAGTTATTTTTTTCCATCTTGAAAGGGGAGGTCGATAAGAGAGTAGAAGGTATCTAAAGCGAGGTGAATTGGGTGGGTGCTTTGAAGGTCCACTGCCATTTCCGTCTGCCATGTCAAGTGATGTTTTCGATGACCAATGGTAGACAGCTATTTAGATCCTGTGATGATTTACATTTAATGTAAAAAGCTTGAACTCATTCAGCATGTAGAAAATATTGTTTCAGTTGCATTCCTTGATGGCTGGCTTAACACTACTCTCATACTAGATTAGAAGTGTGTCATGTGGATAAATGGCCCTCATTTGGGGAGAGGATGGGGGGAGGGGCGTCATAGTCACGGGACTCAGGGACGCTATGTTGTGTTGTTATGGTAGTCCGCATGAGCGGCCGTGTTGAGACGTCATTCCCATGGAGATACGTGATGCAAGTGCGCGTGCGCAGCGCGTGTAATTAGGTGATACGTGTTTCCGCCGTCTATTGTTTCTACTTGTGACCGCCATCTTGTTTTTTATGGTAGCACGTGGTTCCTATATGGACCCAATGGCCTCTAATAGAACGAGGATATGTTTTGAGGGTAAGTGCGATTGGACGGGAGTGTAATGAATACCCAAATGAGACCGACAACTATTTTTATCTGGCTCGGATTCGCGAAGAAAGCTTGTTTTCTATGTTCTTTGCCTTTCCCTGGCCCGGGTTCTCCCAGAATCCTCGATTCTAACTTACACGGACCCCTGCCCAGAGTACCTCGCAGTGCTATATGACCTTAAAAACGCGGTGTTTGATTGTACTGGAGTATTTTTACTAAGAGAGGCCTTGTGGGCAAATCCTCGTTTCCACTCTGTTACAGGATTTTATTAGGTACGGATTATTCCAGAATCCTCGTCTTTATGTGGCTTGAATTCTGTATAGAAACGTCCTTTTTGACTGCTTAGATCATCTGCTGCCCATTCTTAGTCTATTTAGGTATCTGGTCATGTCCTTATCATTAGCTCTTGTCCTAGCTAGGTAAGATACTCTCCCGACTGACATTTGGCACCCTTTTTCATCGGAAGAGGCGATGAGGACCATGAGGAAATTCCTTATTAAGGCACAATCTGCCATTCATCATATCATCATCTAGGTATTTGGGGATCACTAAAGCCGGTCTATGGCGATTGGTAAGGACCACTGGAGACAAGTCTTTGGAAACTAGTGGAGATCAGTCTTCGGGGACTACTATCTGCTACTATTATCTACTACTAACTCCTACTACTACCACTACTACTAATAATACTACTGCTACTACTCCTGGTTAGGAGGAGTAGTAGTAGTAGTAGTAGTAGTAGTAGTAGTAGTAGTAGTAATAATAGTAGTAGTAGTAGCAAGAGATGTAGTAGTAGTAGTAGTAGTGGTAGTAGTAGTAGCAGTAATAGTAGTAGCGAGAGATGTAGTAGTAGTAGTAGTAGTAGTAGTAGTAGTAGTAGTAACAGTAATAGTAGTAGTAGTAGAGGTAGTAGAAATAGTAGTAGCAAGAGATGTAGTAGTAGTAGTAGTAGTAGCAGTAGTAGTAGTTGTTGTAGAAGAAGTAGTAGTAGTAATAGTAGAAGCAAGAGATGTAGTAGTAGTAGTAGTAGTAGTAGTAGTAGTAGTAGTAGTAGTAGTAGTAGTAGTAGTAGTAGTAGTAGTGGTAGCAAGAGATGTGGTAGTGGTAGTAGTAGTAGAAGTAGTGGTTAGTAGTAGTAGTAGTCGTAATAGTAGTAGTAGTAGTAGTTGGGTATTCATTATACTTTCGTCCAATCGGTCTTACCCTCAAAACATATCCTAGATCTATTAGAGGCCAATGGTCCATATTGCAACCACGTGCTACCATAAAAACCAAGATGGTGGTCTTCAGTATACAGAACAGACGACGAAAACACGTATCACCTAATTACACGCGCTACGCACGCCCACTTACATCACATATCCCTATGAGAATGACGTCACAACATGGCCGCTCACGCGGGCACCATAACAATACAACATGGCGTCCCTGGGTCCTGTGACTATGACGCCTCTTGCGCCTCCCCCATTCTCTCCCCAAATGAGGGTCATTTATCAACACGATACACTTCTCTACTACTATTGTAGTATAAGAGTAGTGTTAACCCATCAAGGAATTCTGCTGAAACAATATTTTCTACATGTTGAATGAGTTCAAGCTTTTTACATTAAATGTAAATCATCACAGGATCTAAATAGCTGCCTACCATTGGTAATCGAAAACATCACTTGACATGGCAGACGGAAATGGCAGTTGACCTTCAAAGCACCCACCCTATTTACCTCGCCTTAGATACCCTCTACTCTCTTAGCGACCTCCTCCTTCAAGATGGAAAAAAAAATAAATGACAGCAGATTTTAGGTACGACACCCCGCCCCCCGCCCCCCCCCCGCCCCCGCCCCCCGCCCCCGCACCCCCCCGCCCCCGCACCCCCCGCCCCCGCACCTTCGTAAAATATGGCAGAATGTCTATGCTCAAGGAATAAGATGAGCACCAGTCCCAGAAGTAAAAACGAATTTTAGAATTCAAAGCGGTCAACTGGACTGAAAAAGCCACGCATAATGATACAGCGACTGAAATGGGTGGATGTGAGAGAGATCTTCAGAGTTCGCCGGGGCCGTATTAAATATTATAATTTTAGACAACGCAGGAGATCACACAATTCCAGCCCTTGAATACCACATTTGATCACCCATAAGTTTTCTGGTATGATAGAACCTGACAACTTATGCCTGGGGTAAGCAGTCTCTCAAAAGCACAGCATTACTATAAATAAATGGCCAACTTTGAATTTACATAAAGCCACAAATACAAAAAAGTGACATTAAACACCCGAAAGTACGCAAATCACATAAAAATCATAAAAATACCTTTCCTTGCCGTAGTTAACACACGAAATGATGTTTGACCTGCAAAACGCCTTTAAATGTACGATAAAATGATTAAAAATCGATAAGATGTACCCAAACTACGATTTGAGCCACCTCAAAAATTTTTCAAATTTTGTTGAAAAATTGTTGGTTTTCATGGATGTTTATTACACCACTGGTTATGTTTATTACACTACTGGTTATTACACTACTGGTTGCTTTGTATTACACTACTGGTTGATTTTTACACTACTGGTTAATTTGTATTACACTACTGGTCAACATTACACTACTGGTTGATTATTACACTCCTGGTTGTAACAAACCTCCTTAATTTTTTTAGCTGACCGATGAGTTCTCTATGAGTATAGAATAATGAAACATGTTACGGACACCCGTATAATGCTATTGCTTCCATTTCGAGATATTCTTCATGTCAGGGATTTTGTAGAGTGACGTATCGTGTAATGGAGTGACATTTTAAAGAAAAATAAATAACAGACTCGTGGGAATACCCCGATGGACGTCATTCAAGTTTTCACACAGGTCAACTGAATGGATTGCATATCCGGCTTTTAAACCCTTTCATCGTTTAACAATAGGCAACAAAACGCCATTAAAAGAATATCTTTAGAACTCACAATATTCGATCTGACCTCTTGTACACCTATCCGAACACATCGTCGAATTTATATAGACAAGCTTAACCCATTTATACCGAAAATAAACATAACAAAGAAACAGAAAGTGTAAAATTTCTCCACTTTTTTTTCGCACTAATTGTGTCTTCGACGGAGAAAACCGATAACTAGTTTTATCTACATTTTAATCTCTTGAACGCCTTTCTCAGTATAATTTAAAATATAAAAGTATATATTTTAGTGGGTAAATACTTAATTCGTAATACTCAGAAAACCAAAACTCCGGATTTACGAATTATTCATGGCATGGGGAGAGGCAAACATTGTGTATTTTTCAGATGTGATAAGGCGCCATTTGTCCACTCTGATACAGTGTCAGGATTGTAGCGTATGGTTTTATGGATGGGTGACCCCCTCCCCTAAGAAGTTTTCATGTCCAGACATTTTCCTCGGGATTGAAGTCACAGAAATCGATTCGCAATTGCTAGTAGCTTTCTAACAACACCAGACGTGATAATTAACTTATGTTAATTAACCCTTTGAGACTTTAATTACCCTGACGTCAAAATGCGACGTCAAACATCAGGAAGTACAATAACAAGATATTTTTCACATTAGTGATTATCTGGTTGAGGGTTAGATTATTTTTGGTGGTCTGAATTTGTTATTCAAAACTTGTTATATTACAAATTATTGGAGAGTGCCTACAGGCACTCTCCAATAATATGTAATAAAACAAATTTATATAAACAAAATATTATTTGTGTTTGACTGAATATGAAATATAAGCAAGGAAAGTGTTGGGTTTTGCTCTGGTATCCTTAATTTTTGAAAGCCCCGATAGTGGCTTCTAGCACTCAACCAGTTAAGAAGTCTTGACAGCAGGATTTTATTAGTATTTTAGGCTGCGATAACATTTGGCTCAACGGTTGTCACTGAGCACTATTCGGGAGAAAACAGGAATTGAGGTTAAAAATTTAAAAAATCGAAAAATAATAACAAAACAAATGAACACAAAGTATCAACGCACTGTTTGATTTCGTACGTCATGAGACGTACACAAGTATCAACGGGTTAAACATGAACCCGAGTCACGGATATTACATATATATATTACTTACTTATCCACAAATGTATTAACTATAACGACTGATATTCCAAGTTCATCATCAAGGCATGGCTTCAACGAAGACATGCCTTGATGATGTAGTTGAATATTTTATCAGTCAGGACTCCCTCCCCCTCCCCCTCCCCCTCCCCCCACCCCCACACCAAACCCCCACCCCCACGCCCACACTCCTCAGTCGGTCATTCTCTGTATCTTAGCTCCAGTAGTATACAGAAAATGCCATTCTAAATGTTTACTACAGTGAACGAGATAAAATATTTCAACCAGAACATCGGACCATAACTTTTTTTTCTGCTTGAAAGAAAATGTTTCGTTTATCTTCATATCTACGCTTAAAATGTTGACCGCATAACGCAGTCATGATTTTTAACTCGTTGAGGACTAGATTTTTTTGGTGGCCTGCATTTGTAGGAACACATTTATATAAACAAACTTTTTTTCGTTTGACTGAATATGAAATATGAGCAAGGAAACCTTTACTTTTGCTCTTGTACCCCTCATTTTTTGAAAGCCCTGATAGTGGCTTCTAGCACTCAACCAGTTATGGTATTGTATTGTGAGCGCAACAACAATATCTTCCTCGTTCGGATCGCGACAGGATTTCGATTTGGTCGCAACTCATTTACACCAGTGAATCGAAATTTCAGAAAAAAGTGTTAAAATGAAGACTAAAGTTGTACTCATTTCAATGATGGATCATAATCTGTGTTTGTGATGTAACAAATGAAATAAACATGGTTATTTAAAAAATATTTGGTATATAATGATGTAGCCATCAGGGGGGGGGGGGGCATGTCCGTCTCCAAAATCTCCATGACTTCTCCTAAAAATTCTGAATTCTACCATCCGCATGGGACTTCAGCTTTTGAAACAGTAGATCACATACCATGCTTGGTGAAAATTAACGTACTTTCCAGCCTCAAAATATTTTCAGAAAACGCTACTATTTGGGGAATAGTTTTCAATAGAATTTTTATAATGATGCCCCTCGATCGGTGAAATCATCGCGAGGATGATATCAGTTCTAGACCTTTAACCGGACTGATTTTAGAGTTTAGGTATGCATATATTTCGAACGACACAATCATCTTTTGGAGGAATTTAGAATTCTCGTTCCTGATCCCCCGCCGGGAATGGAACCCTTCGGCAACCCCGCTTACCAATCATTAACCCAATACCCAGACCACTAAAACATCGTATACCGTCATAAACTATGGATTTGGAGTCAAGTAATTTAGCTCGTCTTTGAATATTAAGCCATTACCTAACATGGAAAGCAGACGATACTTGCAAACAAAATTCTTGAATAACTAATTTTTTTCATTTTTTGTCTCCAAAACATAGGTTATGACCCCTCTTTGGAACGAGCTCGTTCCAAAGAGGGGTCATAACCTATGTTTTTAAGACAACAAAATGAACAAAATAATGAAAATTAATTGGCGATTTTTGTGAATAGCGCTGGCCGGTTTTGGCCGTTACGTTGGGTAAAGGGCTAAGCCACTGATGCTACACCGAGAACCCCCATTTTTCCTGAGAGAAATCCAAATGTCTGGTCGACCTCATCAAGGGTATTTTTGCGCACAGTCAAGCACATTATAAGTAGCACAGAACTAAATAGTTTCCCATAAGCCACCATTATAACGCTCATGAGAAAGAAAAATATGATCGCATCTCTTTAATTTTGGCATTCAAATATCTTTGTCAAGTATAGCCCTTCAGGCAACTTTTTTTTCTGTTCCGAAAACATGGGGTCATGCAACAAATAAGAGAGAAAAAATGACACGAAGGGAAGTACCGGTCACGTGCACATGTTTTTCAGGGAATTCCCTACAAAAACACACAAAAAGTAAATTGTATTTTTTAGGTCCAAAAGTCATCAAATCAACCTCTTTTTTTATCAGGAATATTCAACAATAATGCAAGATGTCAATAGAATGTTTCAAACGTTTATTGAAACAATATATTTTCCAAAGGCTGTTTATGTTTAGAGATTGCATCATTTCCGAGGCGGATAACCCTAATTCAAATATTTAGTTCAGCGATACCATTAGGAACAAACCATAGCTCCCCAGTTTATCAGGAACTGGAAAGGATGCAATTGACAACTAAAGTTTTAAACAAAGTCTAATGTT
Source organism: Pictodentalium vernedei (assembly GCA_031216915.1). Lineage (NCBI taxonomy): Eukaryota > Metazoa > Mollusca > Scaphopoda > Dentaliida > Dentaliidae > Pictodentalium > Pictodentalium vernedei. The sequence continues at coordinate 88,133,094 of CM062296.1, read as the reverse complement.
TGTCTTCGTAAAAAACAAAACGACTAGTTAAATGTGTGTTATATTGGGGGTTGAGGTGTGCCTTCCTCAGCTTGACATTCCGTCAGCCCTATGAAATACTTGAAATACTAATAGTGGATTGCTCCCGCTGTGGGAACCACGGGAAATGAAACAGTGTCTGTTTACTCTGGTAAACAAACTATGTTTTACTGGTAAAATAGGATCCAATCACCAATGTCTGGGGTGCAAGTCCTCTAAAATGGGCAGCGTGGGTATATACGATTGACTCGACTTGACTTTATCTTCATGTTGCGGACACGATTAGCTGTTGTGTAGAATATATTACCTTAAACACCAATAAATAAATAATAAATAAATAAATATTCGTGATCTGTGGAACCGTTACTCTGTTCGTCAGAAAGAAACGCATCGAAATAATTTAAAGCTTTTCTTCGTGCTTTCGTATACGTCATCGTCCCTTTAAGATGACGTTTCTTGGAGAAGTCATTTAAACGTGCAGTCCATGGCATGGACTGGTCGTAATCCACAGTGCTCAAAATAACTTTTTTTCTTTGCGTAGCAAAATGCTACAAATTTCCAAAAAAACGAATAGCATTTTGTAAAAATCACATAGCTATTTTTGTGTACCAGAGTTATGTTATGCTGTCTTGTATTGAATTCTTCTAAGTAGATAGAATAGTTTCCATCCATTTCTGGCCATTTCCAAATGATCTGCAACACATGAAACATTCACTACGTTTTTTTTCAACTGAACTGCCTTTAAGGGTTGCATGGACTTGGATATTTTCAAATAGTGTCTTGGTTTCTTAATAGAGTTCTCAAAATGGAAGTTGGGATTTTTAATTTGATGGGCTTGAAGTTATTTTTAATGTACATTTTATTCAAAATGTTGTAAAAACAGGAAGAATTTAAACCAATAGAATTCATCTTACATATGAATTTGCTTATGATGCTTGATGGAGAGTTAATCTGAGTTATGCCTGGAATGTTCCACAATCAGGAGTAACGCATCAGTGAACTAGTTTTCAAATGTGTTTGCAAATTTTCATTTACATTTTGCGATACAAGATAATCAACTGCAGCCTAATAGGCTGCAGTTGATTATCTTGTATCGCAAAATGCTATACATAATTGAACATTGTGTAGCCTTTTGCAAATTTTGCATAACAAAAAGCGATGCGACACCGCTTATTTTGAGCCCTGGTAATCCACACATGGGCAGTGATGTCCGCGCATGCGTTTACCGGTAATAAAATCATCATCAACTAAATTTTAATTAATGAAGCACCGGGTTGTATTGACTATTCTTATATTCAGCGTTTAGAATCTAATATTATTGCGTTCGTGGAAATATTTCCCATCCGTGGAAAATGTCAGGCTACGGCAGCCGTACTGTTTCTAAGAAGCATTTCAGACATTGAGTGTGGTGTTTCGATCATAGAAGGGCACCCATGCACTGAATTATGTATCCGTGGTTATCAACGTTCCTTAGTGGGGTGGTAGGAATACAGATACAAAAAAAACTCTGGTGGAGATTAACGCAGCACTATAGTTGATAAATATTTACATTTTGGGCTCCATATGCAACAAACTGTCTACCGGGCCGAAACATTGTCTCGGTCCAGTGGGAAGATTTGTTACACATGGAGCCCAAAATGTGCACTGTTCTCGGCCGTGAATGTCCAAGAAGGGACAATTCATAAGAGGAAATCTTCTGACCGAATCTGTTTTATAAGAGTGAAGAGTCGGTGCACGTCCTTCGTGCTGATTCCCCAATAAGATTGCAGTGTAAAAATACATCATGTTTTTACGCCTCTATGTAGAGACCATTCTTAACCATTTGAACTCGTGAGACCCTTTTTGAGGTCCGGGAACATGATACGTGATAGTTTCATTAAATATGATGGCTGATAAGTAAATATGTGGGGTAGACCAAGTTTAGTCAGGAATCTATATATTCCTTTGGCATGCCCTACAGGGCACATTTATGATCAGATCGGTTTAATTGGTATATCCCCAAATAATGAATATAGAATCTTCCAATGGCTGCCCTTGAATTGACACGGAAGATACCACCAGTGTTCGAAGAGTTAACGTAGACTAAGTATTGTTTCAAACATGCAGCGATATGATTGCAAGTTAAAGACATTAATTTGTCAACTGTTCGTAACTATATCAAATAACATTCTGACTGATGTTTCAAATAAAACTAAATATCGGTTTCCAGGTTTATCCCTTAAGTAATATCAAAGGTTGTCATTGCGATTGTAAGATAAACAATATTGTGAATCGTGCACACGCTTTACGGCCTGCTTAATCATTTGCCCCAACCTGCTATAGCCAGATTTTAAAGCTTTCTTTGTATATCCAATTTGTCACTGAGCTGTTCTATGTGTCAGAGAAAATCAGTCCAACATGGCAGTTCCCAACTCCTTTCACTGTGCCAATATTTCGATAATATTGTTGGAAATCGTTATAAAAATTAACATTTTCTCTATTTTCAAGGTAACACATTTCTGTTAATTATTTCCATTTCATTTAGAAAATATAAACGCTAATACTACACTAATAGTCATCGTGCAGAAATGTGTGACCTAATAAATAAATAAATAGTGCACTTCAGACCCCAAAATATTAAAACCCCGTCTTAGTAAGAATGGCGGCTTTAGGGTTCATAAGCAAACTTTAGGCCCTGTTTATACAGAACGCGGGTCATAGCGACTTCGCAGCGCTTCGCTAGACTCGTTTAAACACCACGCGATGGCACGCTTTAAATATTTGGCTAGACTAGCGAAATTGAAATAGCGCGTCACATCGCTTCGCTTCGTGGCGCGTCCTGCATAAATGGTCAAATGGAAATAAATCGAAAGCGAAAATTGTTCTCGGCCTGTTGCGTCGCTTCGCTTCGCGTTCTATATGCTACTCAAAGTTTGCTAAGCACCAAATATTTGACACATGATTGTGAAATTTGCTTGTGACATATTTGCGATATTTTTGATGGATATGATTGAGGAATGTATTGAGATGGTCCCCAGTGTTTACATTAGCTCTCTTGACAGGCAGACTTTTCGTGACAGTCATGGAAAGCATGTACCCCTTGATTTTCATGATGTTTTCGTGTACTGTCTACATGTACATGACATGTGTAAGGTATTCATTCTTCATTTCAACACAAACCCTTGTGATTTAATGATTGAATATGGCAAATGCAAATGTATGAAGACATTTGTCTGATGCAGAGATGCTGTGGGCTGTAGGGATGGTGGAGCAAGGGGCTACCCATCGTCAGGTTGCTGAAGCCATTGGTATACTGTGGAAACATTTTGAGGCTGGAAAGAACGTTAATTTTCACCAAGCATGGTATGTGATCTACTGTTTCAAAAGCTGAAGTCCCATGCGGACGGTAGGATTCAGAGTTTTTAGGGGGAGTCATGGATACCAGAGCCTGGGCAAGATTTCAGCAGTATGGCACACCAGTAAGACGGCATGGTGGTGGCAGAGACAGGGTAACATCTGCAGCTGAAGACCGGCTTTTGATCATTCGGGCCCGTAGGAATCGCTTTGCGACAGCAACCCAGTTTCGCAGTGACCTTCAGAATGCATCCGGGGTAAAAGTTTCGACGCAGAATATACGGGCAAGGTTGCACGAAGGTGGTCTCCGATCGAGAAGACCATGTATTCGCATTCCGCTGTCCCAGAACCACCGCCAGGTACGATATGAATGGGCCATGGACCGCGTTGGAAGGACCAGAAAAGATTGGCGACCTGTCCTGTTTACAGATGAGTCAAGGTACTGCCCAGACCACACAAATAAGCGTTCTAGGGTATGGAGAAGTGAAGGAGAGCGATTCCATGCAGCCAACATTGCTGGACATGACCGCTATGGTGGTGGGTCAATAATGATCTGGGGCGGCATTAGCTGGGATGGACGTACAGAGCTGTGTGTCCTTGACCGTGGTACATTGACTGCACAGCGGTATATTGATGAGATCCTGGAGGCCCACGTCAGATTGTATGCAGGTGTAGTGGGTGATAGATTCACTCTGATGGACGATAATACCAGTCCCCATGTTGCCTATGCTGTCGGTGAGTACCAGCAGGGGGAGGGGATTGAGCGTATGGACTGGCCAGCAAGATCCCCTGACCTCAATCCAAACGAACACGTCTGGAATGAGTTTCAGCTTCCAATTTCAGCCAGTCCAGTCAAGCCAAGAAGTTTCCAGGAGCTTGGTGCCATGATGGTCCAAGAATGGAACAACATCCCACAAAGGACCATCACGAACCTAATTGGGAGCATGAGAAGGCGTTGTCAAGCTGTAATTAACAGTAATGGGTATCATACTCGATATTGAACCCATACCAGTTCGCTCCAATAATATCCATTTTCCATTGTTATCGTATTCAAAAGCTAAAAAACAATGTCAAACACAAATAAGATCTTAATTTGTGTACTTGAATCATTAAAGATATAATTAAATAAAATATATACATGTATACACTTTTCATTACAATATTTCAACTAAAACGTAAAACAGGTAGTTGGATATACTTGGTGCTTAGCAAACTTTGAGTAGTATATATAATCAACGCCTTACCGGGGGGGGGGGGGGTGGGGGTGGGGGGCACTAAAAATTTGCAAGACGTGACGTCCTATTTTTTATTCGGCTCCTTTTGACACCCACCCACCTCTACGTGCAAATGTTCTACTACCGTTCTCAGACACCCACCCCCCACTCTCCCATTAAAATCCAAAATAAGCTTATAAACTTAGTAGGCACAGCTGTCTTTAGGGGGTTTTCATAATGTTCTTAACCCTTTACCCAACGTAACGGCCAAAACCGGTCAGCGCTATTCTCAAAAATCGCCAATTAATTTTTATTACTTTTTCATTTTCTCTCTCAAAAACATAGGTTGTGACCCCTCATTGGAACGAGCTCGTCGAGTTCGTTCCAATGAGGAGTCATAACCTATGTTTTCGAGACAAAAAAAAAATGAAAAAAATTAGTTATTCAATCATTTTTTGGCAAGTGTCGTCTGCTTTTCAGTAGGTAAAGGGTTAAACTGGTACCACCAATTTAAACCTCTGTGGACTGCTGTGGGCCCCAGTCTACAAATGACAAGCTGTTCATTATCAGGCTTGGCCAGAGCAGGTGTACATACACGGGAACAAATTTTCATTTGAATTGTTCCCAAAATATTGTCTGCACATTTTCTACATTTCGAACAAGACCCCCACTCCCTACTAACGTGTGACATTTTCTCAGTTTAAGCCCAATATTCTCACATATAAAGCCTCCTGATGTTGTATTTATGTTAAGAGTGTGATGTACAACATCATCTTTAAGGTTTGAAACACAAATGATGGTATATATTAGCTGATATATTGATATATTTTTAAAAAATTTAAAAAATTGCACAAGTTGGAAATGCACATTTTTGGCGCACTCAAGAGACACACCCACCCCCACGTGCAAATTTTTGGTGGCCTCCCCCTGGCCTTACAGACATTTCTACCTAATATGTACTTGCTGGACTGCCGAAATAAACTCAGTACAAGGCAGGCTGCCAAAAATCAATAAATGAATGAATACAAAATAAATAGATAAATAAATAAATAAATAAATAAAAAGCACGAGTTTTGGCCAAAACAACTTGACGGTAGCACTTATAGCAGCTGGTTGCCAGTTTCCGAATCGTATTTTGGGCGGTATTTTTTTCAGTGTAGCTGTATTTTGTTTAAGACACTTGCCATGTTTTATGACCCAAAAATGAGTGACACAAGGGTTACTTTTTATTGCAGTTCCCTAGCAAATTTAGAGTATGTTCCCAGATCAACGAACGTTTTTCGAACGCCCGTTAAACTCATTCACAAAACATCTTCTTTGATTAATTGCGTGTCACACACAGATGCCTTTTCTCAAACAAAACAAAAAAGTCAACATAATAACCTTGTATCGCTGTCGCAAGATTTAAAATCACGTGACAAATGAATAACGGCCATTAATTGTTTTCCCATTGTGCTGAAAATATTAAATCCAAATAACTTTCGCGCTAATGAAGCCTCGAGCAACCTGTTTCATTTAGTTCGTGTATGGAGTGAACAACCTCTTATCACCTCTCCAAACTGCCTTGAACCATGTTTAATTTCGAATTTGAAATTTAAAATTGCAAGTTCCAAACTTATTTAACATTTCTACATTTGGTCGAATGAATAAATAAAATGAGATTACACTGGTGAAGCTTCATTTAGAATTTAAGAGCAAACAGTTTACTTTGATGTGTTGAAAAAGGTGTTCTTCACTAAATGTTATGTAAGTTGTGAAAAAATCTAAGATCTGATCTGAATTGTTTGATCAAAACTGAATCGTTCAGTGAACGTTTTCGCTCGAGTTATATTTTAACCCTTTACCTAACATGAAAAGCAGACGACACTTGCAAAAAAAATTCTTAAGTAACTAATTTTTTTCATTTTTTGTCTCAAAAACATAGGTTATGACCCCTCGTTGGAACGAGCTCGACGAGCTCGTTCCAACGAGGGGTCATAACCTATGTTTTTGAGACAAAAAATGAAAAAATAATGAAAATTAATTGGAGATTTTTGAGAATAGCGCTGGCCGATTTTGGCCGTTACGTTGGGTAAAGGGTTAACAGGAAATCTGTTCAGTGGCATAACCACAGGGGGGTGGGGGTGGGGGGTGGGTACTGGGGTACTAATCCCACCGCTTTTCAGGATAAACGTCAACCAGTATAGATTCATTGCTAAAATCCTTAATCTCACCTTGATGTAATCTCACCTTGCTTTTCTTGGGTCACGCTGCTATAGTTATTCATCCCCGTGTACTTAAGCCTTCCAAAGTACCCAGGGTGCTACAAGTGAGAGAAAATGTTGTTGTTTCTACCCCAGGGAAGACCCTGGCCATTCACCTATATTGAATACACAACCCGGCATGAGATGAAATGAAGTGGGAAGGGGGTAAACTAATTTTCTACTGCTATTGGCAGCAGAAAAGTATTTTGCCCTCCTCACACTTTATTTCGACTGGCTTAACACCCTCTATGCATTTGTTGTCATTAAGGTTCATAACTTGGTTGCGATGCAGGAACGCATGAACCAGGTACCACATAGAGACAGAGACAGGCAGAAAGGCAGGCAGACAGGCAGGCAGGCAGGCAGGCTGTTTGGGCCAACACTATACTTGGCAATCCCTCATTGCAATTTTGGGGAATTAGCAGGAAGGAGAAAGGGGTTCAGAGGCTCTTTACTTCTAAGATGAGACTGAAGATTCCCTCGTCGTTTCATTTGTATCTAGCCTGACCTTTTAACCCTTTACCCAACGAATCGGCCGCATCCGCCCGCGTAATATGCAAATTCAGCAGTTGAAAAAATATTATTTTGCAAAAGATTTCAACAAAACCATATCATGTGACCCCTCGTTGGAACGAGCTCGTCGAGCTCGTTCCAACGAGGGGTCACATGATATGGTTTTGTTGAAATTTTTTGAAAAATTTGAAAAAATAATATTTAAAATAATAAATTTTGATATCGTCTGCGTTGGGTAAAGGGTTAAAGTAGAAACGGAGTCTTTAAGAAAGACATTGAGCCAATAGTTAGATAATTGTTCAGACTCATATTGTCTCGTCGTAGCTGCTGGTGTATTCTTGGTTCATGTCGTTGTCGGAAACCGGGGCTTTGTCGCTGCTGGGAGAAATGTATTCACGCCGCGTATTCAGCCCAAACTCAAGGAGTGTCGACTGAATCCGTGCGTGAATGTATGTCTCTCCGTAACGAAGCCGCCCGTTTCACTTTGTTGGGATGGTTCTTATCTTGAAGGGTGGGTCAATGACTTTTCCTCGAAAAGCATAAATCAACAGGGGTTCACTGGAAACAACAATTTTAATAAATATTTAGAAAAATAAATGTGGTAATTTGTGACTTACATTAAATCCAATGAATCAGAAAACAATCATCCCCTACCTACACAGTTTTTGAGTCACTTGTGGGCCCGCATTATCTGTTGTCGGTGTTTTTCCCCCTTCTCGATGGTGTTTGTTCTTTGGTTGCCTCTTCACTTCAGTCTTTCACTGCCGTCGCATGGCCACTAACGTATTGTCACTTCACCGGACGCCTTTGCTCCAACATGCGACTGAATGTCACTGTACCATTGCCATCGCACGGCCACTAACGTATTGTTACTTCACTTTATCGCTTTCTCTCTAACAAGTGACGGAATGCCGCTCTACCACTGCCGTCGCACGGCGACTAACGTATTGATACTTTACTGGACGTTTTTCACTTAAGCAGTCTCCACTAATGGGCTTAAACTCACCCCGAAGTTCATCTCAGAATAATGTTCATAAAGGCAAAGCCTTCGCCGCCTATGTATGTCTTACCTTCTACAACAGGTATGCCGTCTTCCTACATACCAATAGCTCCCTGTTCTCGTACTTCGTATTTCTGTTCCTACGCTCAGATATGGCCACCGACTTGGCCCGCGACTGCTCCCATTCTAAATATGAGATATGTGACTCTCCAACATAGAACGTGCCTATACTTTCGCACCGATGCGGCACCTCCTCTAATCTATAGCATGGGACATCCCCATATCTTCTCCTGTGACCCACAGCCTTACACCCTTCAGACTGGAATGAAATTTTCGCGAAATCCCCCAATTTTTATTTCGATAGACAGAACATTAATTCTCAGTTTAATCGCTTCTCTTGAACTTGGCTGCTCAGATCTTCCTTAATTTAATACCCGTTTTTAAGTTCCTTTGGAAGTCTTGCATTTTGGTATATCCTAACATTCGTGACAGACCAGATGCATAATATGGGTGTGTGTGTCCAGAACATGTGTGCTGTAGTATTTTTCCAACAATACCCATTAACTGACCATAATCACATAGATAATGACTGCAGGAGAACACTGGTTCTTCAAAAATGCGAAAAAATATAAAACTTCTGTTACTCTTTAATATCATTTTTTACCAGCTCGCTTCGCCTCATGTCCCTTCCCGTAAACGTCCGATCGTATATCGTATTGGCACCGTTATCAGTTGGCTGATTGAAAGCAGCCATCACGTCTAACCAAAGTTCAAATATGTATTTTCATGAATCTTGACCACGTGAATGCGAGTATCACCACTTCTTACATACGAGAAACTGCCTGTTGTCCAGACGTGCTGACGTTTGCTTGTTTGTTAGTACACAAGGTGTACACAACACATACAGCATATGACACACACCAGAGCTCAGCTTGTGTGCTAGTGCATAATGTGCGAACTACACTTGCACTACCTGTACACAAACGAATGAGTGTAAGTTGTGAAGGCTATGTTGCTTAGAACAGGGCCGCATTTCCTCCAGCCTCGTTATCTTGTGATAATACCTGACCCATCAACGTTGTAATGCACTAAACACACCATTCAACCTCGGCACCAGCCTAGAACCCCTGGCATCCATGATGTGCATGGCATAGGTTTATTCCTTTTCGGAAGTCACTACCATAAAATTCCCGACATAAAGTAAATATGAAGAGCACAAGTAGTAAACCGGAAAAGCACTGCATGGCTGATTTTTGTCGGAGGTTTTATTGTTTTAACCCTTTACCTAAAGCAGACGATAGCAAAATTTATCCTTTTAAATACCATTTTTTTTAATTTTTAAAAAAAATTCAACAAAACCATATCATGTGACCCCTCGTTGGAACGAGCTCGTTGCAACGAGTGGTCACATGATATGGTTTCGTTAAAAGTTTTTGAAATATAATATTTTTTCAACTGCTGAACTTGCATATTACGCGGACGGATGCGAGCGATTCGTTAGGTAAAGGGTTAACCCTCATCCCGTCCACCCCCATATAAACATTGGAACGTCAAACGGTCCACGATCAAGGTACGTCCTTATTTCAGAAAGTCCAAAACGCCTGCTCGATGCGTTTAAGGGGTACACCAAGGTTGCATGCAAGCTTCACATAGCACATAAATATACATCCCTTATTTTATATCGAATCGGATGGAATGTTTCTATTGGTCTGAAAAACGAACCTGAATGGTTCGTTTTTCAGACCAATATCACTATCCCATCCGATTTTATCTAAAATACCATAAATAATCATTTTTTTAAAAATCAACGCAAGAAATGTTTCTTTATCGAGAATTTGTCCGAATCTTTAATGGCATTACTATTTCGACGAGACACATTCCTTTATTGAATATCGTGAACGAATACTCACAACGGCTGTAATTTTATGATTGCGCCGCACAGTTCCACTCATTGTGCTAATATTGTGATGTTTTCAAATATGATGTGGAGCTGACCGTTGCTCGCCGTTGCTCGGTGGTTCTCTCCGGGTACTCCGGCTTCCTCCACCCGTAAAACTGTCACGGTCATGGTTAGCCATTGTGCAGAAATATGCGACCTTAAACACGAATAAATAAATAACTGAATAAATCCGACAAAATGCGATGCAATCAAACTTTTTTTCTTTGCTCTTGCTAACCGATTAACCCTTTACCTAACATGAAAAGCAGACGACACTTGTAAAAAAATTCTTAAATAACTAATTTTTTCATTTTTTGTCTCAAAAGCATAGGTTATGACCCCTCATTGGAACGAGCTCAATGAGCTCGTTCCAAAGAGGGGTCATAACCTATGTTTTTGAGACAAAAAAAGAAAAAATAATGAAAATTAATTGGCGATTTTTGAGAATAGTGCTGGCCGGTTTTGGCCGTTACGTTGATTAGAAGGTTTCATTATAATATAATATTAATTTCTTTTTCAAAATAGGAATACCATTTTTAGGCAAGATTTTGAGCTTCGAAAATAAAGTTTTTCAGTTTGAATTTCATCAACTTTTGACATAACTTGAATTTATTTACGTCACTTCACTGGAAGTCAGGTAGGTATAACCTCTGTCAAATTTCTCGAGTGATAAACTATATGTAATGATTATGTTACTTCATCAGTGGTATGGCTAGAACTCGAACCCACGCATCGAGGAACTCTACGGACCTAAATCCCATAGCGAAACAGTACTCCCACACGCGATTTGTGTGCTTGGTGGCTGAGTGGACTACGTCGCTGAGCATTGCTGCCGTTGATCCCTTGCCATACCACTGATGAAATATACAGTCAGAGTTTTTAACCTTATCATTTTAGGGTTATGAAACCGACTGATTCTTAACCTCAGTGCCAGGTTGTGTTATTTGATTCTCCCCCACATTTTATGTTGAACTGTTCTTTCTTTATTCAACAACAGAGAGATGAGTGCTACCACTCTAGGGACCTAGTGGCCAAAGGGTTAAAGAGTTTGTATCCACATTTTTAGAGGGTGGCATATAAATTTCACCTTGAAATGGTTTCAATTCCTAAAATGGAGAAATTTCGGTAAATTATTATTTCAGTTATAGTCAGCCTTTTTTGTGCAAGATGGTGACCCCAGAATTATTCAGAATTATTCAGAGTGCAGCACCACACACATGTACATATTTCAAAACGTAACTTGTGAAGACTAATTTGTATACAAAACGTTTGGCAGATATCTATGTGGACAGAATAAGCTCTTAATACAATTTGGTCTAAACACCCAGATGTTTCTGTACAAGTAGTACAAAATGTGCATTTATGTCTTGGATACATGGGTCTCATCCTGCATCTCAAATGACGTCATCAGTCATGTGACTAAAATAGCCTTGTGGAAGTTGTCATGGTAGTTCGCATGAGCGGCCATCTTGTAACATGTAATCTCACTGCGCATTCGCAGCGCCTGATTTTAGATGACGCACGTTTCTGTCGTCCATTTTGACCATGCGTGCCGCCATCATGGCTGCTAGAGGTGGCACGCGGGTGTTGTCATGGTAGTCCACATGAGCGGCTATCTTGTTCATCATTACCATGGTAACATGTGGTCTCAATGCGCATCGCCTGTTTCGAGGTGGCGCACGTTTCTCTGTCCATTTTGACCATGGGCGCCGCCATTTGTTGCTAAAGGTGGCCCGCGGGGGTTGTCGTGGTAGTCCCGCATGAGTGGCCATCTTGTGACATCATTACCATGGTAACATGTGGTCTCACTGCGCATGCGCATTGCCTGTTTTAGGTGACGCATGCTTCCGCCGTTCATTGTGACGATCGGCGCCGTAAATTTGGATGATAAAGGTGGCACGCGGGTGTCCAGTGTCCTCCTTGTGGATGGGGATCGTTCTAAGGGTATGTTCTATTGAGCGGAGGTAGGTTGTGGAACAGAACAAGAACAGCGTATAACGTCAGAAGCGCAAAATGTCCTGAGTTCGAGGGCTTCTGACCCATTTCCCCGTATTATAGGCGGATTACATCAGGTATATCACATGGTATAGGCTATGTTCTATTCGATGGGGCAACTCCAGTACAGAAGACAAGCCTATAATTTGGAACAGTTTATGATCGTTTGTAGGCTTTCGAACTTCTTCTTCCTGCTCGGCCCTGTCCTACATTGTCGACTCGATGAGCCCGAGCCAAGGAACCATGGAAGAGTTCCTCGAAGAAGGGCACCTCGGATGACTCTTACAAATGGGCCATAGAGGAGCAGCTCGTGGATCAGCTACTCAAACGACTTGATGCGATCGAGCAAAAGAGTAATCGAGGACTGCTCCCCGTGAGTGACTCCTCGAATGACTTCTCCAGCAGCTTCGAGCAGCTGCTTGAACAACTCTTCAACTCCGCTGGGTACGAATGATCACAAGTGATCGCCACTAGCAATCACTGGTGATCGCGACAGGCGACCACAAGTACTGGAACCTAGGTGATGTTTAGGATGATAATCCTATCTAATAAACCACAGCCCCCACGCCTCCACTTGACCCAGTAGCTGACATTCCCGATGTGGCACTTTGGCCTGCTCCAGAAAGCTTGGCCAACAGCCCCTACCTAATCTGCGGCACTCATACTAACACCCCACCCCACCAGTAACCCGGAGGCCTATTCTAGAAGCCCTAGCGTCCTCACCCCACGCCAGTGACCCAGCGACATACAAGTCCTGACTGCCCCGACCAAGAGCGACATAGCTGCCCTTCCTCTTATTCTAGAGGCCATATCCTCCTCAAGCCCAAAGAGTCGTTCGACAGGTCAACCGTTGAGGATTGGTGGGGTGGAGATGGTCATTGAGGATAACTGATTATTAGCTGCCTGGTCATCTGTGATCAATGATTGCGGAACACCCAATAATCACTTAATGATCACTAAAACTAAAATGAGTAGAAGAGTCATTCGAGGAGTCAATCGCTGAGAGCAGCTCCTCGATTACTCATTTGCTCGATCGCATCGAGTAGTTGCAGGGGCTGTTCCATGGCTTCCTGGTTCGAGCCAACAGATTAGGACGCAATCGACCAGGGAGAAGAAGGATCGAAAGCCAACAAACTTGAAGCGGCACAGTGTTTCAGCTGCACTTTTGAATAGAGTTTCGCCCTTTAAAATTGTGTTGAAAGGGCCGGAATGTGCAAGACCCAATACTTAATTGTAAAAGTACAGAGAAAATAATTCGTCTCGATATTTTTACAGTAGTTACTCAGAATCTGCTATTCTCCGTACTGCTCGACTAGTTTTGGATTTGTTTGCTGTGAATGTTATCTGTTTGTTTACCCCCGTCTTGGTGGCCAGTACTCGTCCCGTGTAGTCTCATGTGGTATATCCTCAAAACTAGGGCTGTCACGATTAATCGATTGATCGATTGTCGATCGGCCACGCCGAAATTGATTAGTATTTTTCGTTGTCGAAGAATCGGTAAATTTTACCCCTTTTTAGACGTTTAATAATTAAAAGAAAATTTGATGAAAAAATTATTGTTTCTAAAGGTAAAAGGTCACGAACGTGGACGTTAAACCTCAAGAAGCAGTCAGAAGTATTTGTCTTTTAGGTACATTCAAAGCTTTGATGTTCTGAACTTTTGAACCGTCAGATTAATAATCAAGACCGGTCGGTAGTTGCGAACTTGTGAAGTTCGCAACTGACGACCGATCTTGATTATTACACTGACGGTTCAAAAGTTCAGAATATCAACGCTTTGCATGTACCAAAAGGAGGTCCGTCTTCGTTGTTTACTTGAGGTAGGTCAACTGATATGAGATTCATTTTTAAAGAATTCAAAAAGAGGAAGAGGGAGAGTCATCTAGATACGATCAATCGATTATTATCGATTATTTGAGACGATTAATCGATTTCTAAATTAAAAAATCGTGACAGCCCTCCTCAAAACGAGGTAACCAATATGGTCCAGTCTTAAGTGTTTGTTATCGCGATATGATTGAATAAAGTAGCTTGCTGTTCAGATAAAGATAGGCAAGGAAACAACGATTTCAATACTAATATTGTTTTCGTGGAATTTTCGGAAAGGAAATAGCTCGCCTTAAACTTTTTAGTTTGGGGTCTTGGTGTGCAGACGAAATGTCACTACGCCCAATGTTTGGTTTACCGTGACGTGAAACCGAGAGCATGGTCATCGCAACTAGGCGGACATAATATTTGCAACTAGGGAATACTATTATCGGCAACTAGACGAACAGTTATTGAGGCGAGTGTGATGTCAAATAAATCGTCGTGTTTGTTTATTTAGCCACCGGTCAACGTTTAGCTATATGACTATGAGTGGGGAATGTATTCGCCTACTGATGGAATGGTACACTCCCAACAACCCTACCCAAGTTTCGCTATAATTTTCTCCCCACTATGGGCACAATATTATTAGTTACCGTGTGTCTGGAATTTTAATTTTTGAAGCAGCCATTTTTTAATGTCTTTATCACCGGTAGGTCCAGTCGACAGACTGCAATATGAGATTGGCAGTTATTAATCCGTACAAATCAATGGTTGCCTCCAGAAATGACGAAATAATAATGATCATGCTCCCTAACTATTTGGCGAAATGGAGTTTAAAGTTGGTGTGTCTGTGGGGAAAGATGCCATACGTAGCGTTGTAAAACGGGCGTGGAAAGAGCGCTCACTTGTGTTGATAGCTCTTTTCTTTAAGTGCAAGTTTATCATATTTCCCAACAGAAGGATTTCCATCATAAATTTTATGGCCTCAAGTCTACATATTGAGAAAGTAAATATTTATGTTTTCCATCACGTTCTTGCCATTTATCCCCGTTGGCATTTAGGCAATATACACTTCATCCTCCGCGGACTGGTCATTTTCCACGGGTGGGCAATATTTCCACGGGCGCAATAATATTAGATTCCAAACATTAATTATAGAATAATTATCAAAAAAATTAATTAATGAAGCACCGGGTATAACCCGGTGCTTCATTAATTAAAATTTTGCTGCTGATGATTTTTATTACCTGGTAAACGCATGCGTGGACATCTCTGACCACGCGTGGAATACAACCAAGCTACAGCGGCCGCACTGTATATCTTATCTTATACCTTATCTCATCTTATCTCATCTTATCTAATTAAGATATGGAGTTTACTTCCGTAGACATTTTTATGGAGAAATGGATATCGTTCTCTGTGCATTACAGATGGCGCCTTGTTCGACTGAAGGACGATATCTTAATTCTTTTAGCACCTGTCATCTGTTTTAGCGAATGGTGTGTATGTAAAAAAATACAAAACAAACTTGATATTTCCAGTAAACTCTTTTCTTGGTGGAGTGGACTGCCTCTTCCAATCAGAAGCGTAGATACATGATGTGGCGGAGGAGCGACGCTACCCCAATAAATACAACAAATCAAAGGAAAGTTATTCATATTTTGTCGAAAGCATATGTTGTTTAGACTGAAGTTTTGATAATTAACGTGTTTGGGGTGTCAAAGCCGTGAAAAGTTAGTTGCCTAATGTAAAATCAGCCTAAAACAACAAAATCTAAGGACAATTATTCATATTTTGTTTAAAACATTATTTTGATTATAATGTTTCGATAATTACCGCGTTTGGGGTGTCTAAAAACGTAAAAACTTAGTTGCCCATGTAAAATCTGTTTAACCCTTTACCTAACAAGAAAAAAAATCTTCAATAACTAATTTTTTCATTTTTTATCTCAAAAACATAGGTTATGACCCCTCATTGGAACGAGCTCGACGAGCTCGTTCCAACGAGGGGTCATAACCTATGATTTTGAGACAAAAAATGAAAAAATAATGAAAATTATTTGGTGATTTTTGAGAATAGCGCTGGACGGTTTTGGCCGTTACGTTGGGTAAAGGGTTAAACGTTCTATTGGTCCATCGTGGATTTTGTGCTTGCCCCACCACCGGTGAAAAGCTATCCACGCCACAGCCCCCTATCCCCATAGCTATGCTCCCATGAGGTTTTTCATATTCATTATCTTTATCTGAACACTCACACCGTGAACCATCGGGCACACATGCGCAACAGTATCTTTTTGGAGACGTGTCGTCATAACCTATGATTTTGAGACAAAAAATGAAAAAATAATGAAAATTGGTGATTTTTGAGAATAGCGCTGGACGGTTTTGGCCGTTACGTTGGGTAAAGGGTTAAACGTTCTATTGGTCCATCGTGAATTTTGTGCTTGCCCCACCACCGGCGAAACGCTATCCACGCCACAGCCCTCTATCCTCATAGCTATGCTCCCATGAGGTTTTTCATATTCATTATCTGAACACTCACGCCGTGAACCATCGGACACACATGCGCAACAGTATCTTTTTGGAGATGTGTCCCGTCGTGGAAAACAAAAGGACTAGTATGTGAAGGTTTCTCTCGGTAATATCGAGCAGAAAACCGTAAGCAATGATAATGGGAAGGAGCAATTATATATCTACAGCACATTTGCTAATGATCACTTGCGTTCGCCTTTCCCCGTTCATTGAAAATTCTGTTTATGTTGTCGCACGTCATTTACGCGCTTCGGGGCACACTGACCTTGTGACACGTGTCAGATTGAATCGAATGTGAACAAAAATCGATCACATTCCTAATAAGAAACATTAAACCAATACTTTGATTCAATGTTAATTTATATTTTACGACTTCATTATGCATTTGACTAATCGTGTCCTTTTCAAAATGGGGCGGGGGACGCCGTCGTGTCACAACGATAAACGGAGACTACATCTCCAAAATCATGGAATTTGCGAGTTAAATTTCAGTTTATGTCAACAATAATCAGAACTTATCGATGAAAGTTCAAAAGTGGCTATAATTTTCTTCCTTATATAGTTATATTAGTTGCCCAAGTTGCATAATGTCATTTCCATATTGGGTCGCAATCATCCCATTAAAAGTGATTAAAACTGATTGGCGATCTTGAGTCCGAAATTAGAATGCTGCCTGTGATTTTCAATTACTGAAAGACATATCAGCGAACCCATAAAAGTTTAGATGTTGTTGAATGAGCTGATTCTTCGATCAGTCAGGGGTGTAGCCAGACTAAATGGTGTGTGTGTGTGGGGGGGGGGGGGGGGGTGGCGCCAGGATTTCTCCGTCGCAGGAGCTGTGATTCCCAACAGGAGGGAGAACTAGAGATTCCTCGATTTTACCCAACGTAACGGCCAAAACCGGCCAGCGCTATTCTCAAAAATCGCCAATTAATTTTCATTATATTTTCATTTTTTTGTGTCAAAAACATAGGTTATGACCCCTCTTTGGAACGAGCTCGTTCCAATGAGGGGTCATAACCTATGTTTTCGAGACAAAAAATGAAAAATATCAGTTATTCAAGAATTTTATTTGCAAGTGTCGTCTGCTTTTCATGTTAGGAAAAGGGTTAATTTAGAAAAAGTCGTATTTGGGTTTCGGGGGGAGGGGTCCTCTCCCTAAGTTGAGAAAATTTTTCACTGTTATGCAACAAAATCATGCGAATATGGATATCATTGGAACCTGCTGAACAAGCCGGTTCCAATGATATTCATATTTTCATGATTTCATTGAGTTATACCTTTGAGAATTTTTCTAAAATATTAAATTTTATTTATTTTTTAAAATTGCTGTAGGCTGAATTCCAAACGGATGCCTTGCACGCTCTCGATTCTAGCATTCGTCGAATACTCTTAAGCACTATGTTTCAGTCCGTTTAAACGCGGCATGCCTTGTTGCAATTTGGACCCTCGACTCTTGTTTGTTGTTTGCAGCTAGCGTGTGTGTGTGTGGGGGGGGGGGGGGGTGAGGGGGGGCGAGGGGGTGGGGGGGCAAACATAATTTCAAAACTTCTCTGATTTGGTGCACTTGGGAATATGGGATTAAGCATACCGACCATTACACCACAACGTTCAA
Organism: Pictodentalium vernedei; assembly: GCA_031216915.1. Classification (NCBI taxonomy): domain Eukaryota; kingdom Metazoa; phylum Mollusca; class Scaphopoda; order Dentaliida; family Dentaliidae; genus Pictodentalium; species Pictodentalium vernedei. The sequence goes on along the minus strand of CM062296.1, from coordinate 88,114,884 downwards.
TACAACAAAAATTAAAATGATAGTATTGTTTTACTACGCTTGGCGAAAAAAAGAGGAGGGGTAAGTACCCCCACATACCCCTCCATGACGCCGCCACTATCAGTGTTTGAAAGCATCCATGTCTAATTGGATTAGTTTAAAGGAATTGTATCATTTAGCGCTCGATTCAGTAACGTAACTGTAATATTGGGGGCCCTTATGACACATATTGTAATTATTCGGTACATTATTTCTAGCACACTGACTGGGTACAAACATTCTATTCCGTATAAAATCAATCCGGCCTTGATTAACTTAAGAAGTTCTAGTGATGGTTAATGGTTACAGTATGGCCGTCGTGGACTGGTCACTTTCCACGAGTGGGCAATATTATATTAGATTCCAAATACTAATTATAGGAAGAATCATCAAAAACTTAATTAATGAAGCACCGGGTACAACTGTGTCGGTACCCCAAATCTGTCGTGCTGGGCCACCAACAGTGAGTCCGAATCGGCACTATAGACTTCCTCCCATTTCTATGACCGACTGTGCGTGTTATACAAGTCCAAATATCAAATCTAGTGTTTTAAAAAAGTACATGATAACCAGCAATGGAGAATTGGTGAATTAGGCTCCATCCTGGCGAAAACCACCTCGGTTATTGATCTGTAAGATTTGCAATATGGTGTGAAGGGAATGTCATCTGACGACCTCTGTGTCCGGGCTCTAAGTACCAAAAGTTTCTGCATATCCACAACATGTAGAGAGTGTTTTGTGCAAGTGCCGTCTGCTTTTCGTATTAGGTATTACTCCTTTGAAATCGTAAGACGGATTTTTCGGTCCAAGGCATAATTTCATCCATTTTTTGTCTTATTATAAGAGGTCTACACACGGGGCATTGATGATAAACTAATAACTGCAGTCTGCAGCTGCAGGGCTGCAGACTGCATTTATTACTTTTTATCCCCCACTGCATGTGTAACATACGTCTGTCCAGGGTGAGATAGCAGGGAGAGACAGATGTATATCACTCCACCCACGTGACGTTATACATTTATAACGTTATTATGACGTTATGCATATCGTATCAGTTTCTTGCTACCAACTAATTCATTTTGACGTCATCAGAATGCCGTGTGATCAAAGTCTGATGCTCTAAAACTCTTTAAACCCCAAGATGCCACCGTTCCTAATCGATTTCGTGGTATATACCTTTGGTATATACATAGCGTGTGCATGCTCTTTCCGATGGTGTCATTAGTTTTTCAAAACAACGAATACCAAATGAGTTGATTATATCAGCACGTGACCGCCGATTAACTCTGGCTAACGTAACCGCTGTATGGTGGGGGGGGGGGGGGGAGAAAAATAATCCCTGATGGGCACGGGTGTGGGATGGGAACATCTCACCCTCGGGACAAGATATTTGGTCCAGACACTCGGCAAGCGTCGTGTCTGGCCCAAATATCTTGCCGTCGGGTGAGATTTTCCCATCCCACACCCGTACCCATAAGGGATTATAATAATCCTCCCTGTATAGTTATCCCCCTCTGTAAGAGTACACAAAGGCGATACCATTCCAGGAAACGAGAGTTCAAATGGTTAAGATACTGCGACTTGAATAATGGTGTATACATATACAGTACATAGAGGATCTCAAACGAGTGATGTTTGGATATAAGATTTTTTGAAACGAGTTTGATGAATTTGATTCACAACGAGCCTTTGGGCGAGTTGTGAATCGAATTCATCAAACGAGTTTCAAAAAATCTTATATCCAAACATCACGAGTTAAAGATTCTGTGTATCACATGAATTTTCGAATGTTTTTTTTACACTTTTTATTTAATTCATTGTCGCTAAATTCTCCCAAAACAACCGATAATCAGTTCGTTGACTCAAACGCTTCACACCATGATGTCATGAATGCGCTTTACTTGCACCTGTTGGCGTAATTGACGTCATGTGAACTACACACAAGATTACAATGCTGCTGCTATGGGACCACGCGCCGATTAGACACTAGTTGATAATCAAGAAATAAGACATGGGTTGTTACGTGGAAATTAACGACGTTTCATGTGACATAAGAAGATTTGATGCAGAAAGGAGATGGAGAGTGGGCCGCCTTTACTGAACCGGACCTACCTCTTCACACAGCATGTCCCATAAATGGCAAAGAGATGCCGTAAAAAGAAAATAGTCCTTATCAATATATACTCTCTTTCCCTAAATTTAACGTCTAATTCCATTTTATATCGTTGCGATATTCAAGTAAACTGCCTGACAAAAATAGTCTTTGGGATGTAAAATAAAATAAAATAACTAGGCATCCTGCTGAAGGATGTTGTACTATACCGGATACGGCTATTATGAAATTCAATAACATCGTGTCTACCGTTGGATTGAGAATAGGCACGTTGAGGGTGTGGGGGTGGAGGGGCACCCCCCCCCCCCAACATTCGTCAAATTTACAATAGTAGGGAAAATTGAAGTCCTAAGTTGGAAAACAAGTTTGAACTTCCATGCAGAGCGCAAGAGGAATTTTTCCAAACATGTCTAGAATTGAACCCAATGTGGAGTTTTTATACTGAAAAGCAGCGAAAGTCCTCCATATATTGATTGAAAGGTAGTAAAAATTCCCCCAAAGTATTGGTTTGTAGTCCGAATTTGTACCAACCGAGAACTTCAATTGGACAGTTTACCGCCAAGAGGGTGGACAAATCGTCCCCTGAATACCAATGTGTTCTATGTGCCTACTGGCACATAGAACACATTGGAACTCAGGGGACAAAGGCATGCCTTGGTGATGTTGTTCGAATATTATCCAGTAATGATTATGGTACAAAAATTGAAAGAGATGCGAGTATCATCGATACTAGGCACTTCACAGGGCTAGCCGATAGCAACACCTCATCGTTGATATTGCCTGGAATCTTTAAATTACTGTCCAGTGAGATTGGAATTAGCGTGGCTGGTAGCATGGGTACACTCCAACGTCCGTTGGGGTAACATTGCCATAATAACGAATGTCGAATAAGGAACTGGGTATACGGTTGTCACGTCCCCTTTTTTAAGAAGTTCCTAATTTGTAAATGCAATCGGATGATAACGAATGTCGAATAAGGAACTGGGAATAAGTAACGATTGTTACTACAAGCTTAAATATATATTTATATATATATATGTATATATATTTCTAAAAAATTAAACAAATCCATACCATGTGATCCCCCATTGGAATTAGCTCGTTCCACTGAGGGGTCACATGATATGGTTTTGTAGAAATGTTTTGAAAAATTGAATAAAAAAAAACAATAAACAAAGTAATAAGTTTTGCTATCACGTGCGCTGGGTAAAACAGGTTTGGTGGGGAGATCCGTCAACCCACAGTGTTTCCATGATGTAATTTTATGTTGTTCATGCCTGTGATAAATGTGCAGGCTGTGCTCGTTTTACCCAGGCGCGTAGCGCGGATTCTATAATAGTGGTGCCCCAGCCAGTTGTTTTTGTGTTTTTTTTTCTTTTGGGTGGGGGGGGGGGGGGTGGAGATTGGAGAGGGGCAAATATGATATTAGTTTGAAAGACCGCTGTGTTGAGTTTCGTGGCCTCCCCTAGTCTTAACTAGGACTTTCCGGTTGTTAGGTCAGAAACCCAACCCACAGAGGAGCAACGCCCATAGGGTCCTAGTTAGGACAAGCCCACTCCTCTCACCCCTTTCTCGAGATAATTTTACAAAAAATTGTGCTCGAATAGAGAATCTGGGGCATTTGTAGCGTGTCCATCCTCCATATTAGAGAAGATTTAGGACTCTACGTTGTGTGAAAGTTCCATTGGGCCAAAGGCTTTTTTTAGGGGGGGGGGGCATCGACCATTTTAGACACCCCCCCCCCCCCTCCCCCGTAGCAACGCCACTGGTTTTACCGGTGTCATTAGTAGTTGGGGTAGATAATAAAAAGTTTCAAGAAGGGGAAGTGGGCGTGTATGAAGCGCTACACTCTTCATTCCTCTTAACTATCTCCACACATGAAGGTATCAACCAATACAACTGCTCACAGCAAACAGAATATTATCCATTAGGTCAGAAACCCAACCCACAGAGTTAAAAGGAAGAAACCATCGTTCCGCGAAATGGAGTCTGTAAGAAAATCATTTTCTTTCCCTATCATCTGCGGCAAAAACACCTTTTGTCTTTCACGTGTCTAAGCGTGGCCATTGGGTGGTGTCAAATTCGTTTTCATTCTGAATACACCTATTTAATTGAAAGTGCGATAAATCTGTTCCATACATTTGTAAAATTACTCTTCGTACAATAGTTCGCTGTGTTATATCTGAACCTTCCAACTGTGAGGACAACATTTAGCCCCGAGAGTTCTCGAAATGGTTGATTTTTTTTTACGTTTTTTTATCCTTGAAGGACCTACAACCTATAATTAATGATGTTCTTACATTTGTAAAGTGCCCCGTAACGGACAATTAAATGTTGTTCCATCGTTATCTTATGAATAGTTTTTCGTGTGGCTCACACTGATTACAGGGTATAATTAACCGACGAGTGGAGAATACCTGATGGTCACAGTGTGAACAACATCCCAAGACCAAGATTCCAGGAGATGGGGGTTAGCTAAATGGTCAGGAAGCAGTCGTCTTTGCTTACAAGTGTACTTGATATATAAACGTTTCTTTTTAAATTAAATTTTGAGATTTTATCGTCATTGCGGGAAATCATCTCAACTAACAGTTTGAATTGCCCTTCTGCACAAAAACATTGTTCTGTCTTCCGTCGACTGTTTTCCGTTTAAGATTTTATCTACCTCGACATAAGTGGACTCTTGCAAAAAAATATTTGGGGAAAAACTAAACATGTTCCAATGGCTTAGTGGGGATTCGAGCCCATGTCGATTTATTTATATATTGGGGTTTAGCCTGAGTACCCGGAGAGAATTACCGAGCAGCAGAGAGCAACTGTCCGACCCCTCAACGCACTAACTACACACAAGAAGGGTTAGCATTGGTTGAAGACAAGTGCACCATCGGCGTGCAGTACACATTAGTATACAGCGCCACCATGCCCCCATGTGGACAATCGGGATGAAGTGCCTTGTCCAGGGACACAGTGCAGTTACCCCCAGCGAGGATCAAACCTTGGAGCTTATGGCTTGAAGTCCAATAACCACTGAGCCACCGCGCTTCCTGAGACAACCTCGATAGAGTTTCCTTCGGTACTAACCGCCTAGTGAAACTTTACTAAAACTCTCACATTGCTTGGTTTAGTACGGTTTTGTTAGACGGTTGGACCAGGTGCCGAAGGCACCTCTCATCACCCACAAGCTGTCTGTTAAGAGCTATTTTCTTTTAATCGTGTAAGGGGCAGAGTGGAAATCAGCTAACAACTTCACTGTTGGTGTTTCATGGATTTGAGCAAACCGTCCAGTGAAGAAACACCCTGTCGCTGTGCGGCTTGGCGTTACTCGATTCCCGGGGCAAGTTCATCAGATTCATGAAGTATTGTTATTTTCGCTCGAATTGGTCCAAGCCAATAGTGCTAATAATGCGAAAACTTCCAGTGATAATACTTACAGAAATTTTCAACAATAACCATGCTGTCAGATATTTCCTTTTTTCAATTTTTTTTTCTTTTTTTTTATCATTGTATTTTTTCTTCATTTTATGTATTATGACTGTTTGTTGTTACTGTTCTTCTTTTTTATGTGGGTATGGCACGAAGACAGCCAGTATGGCTCCTCCCTCGCAATGACTTATTTGATTTTTATTATAATTTGTGAAAACTGATCATGTACTCGTGGACGATACAAAGAAAGGGTCTATCTCCGCGATTTGCCTTTTGAAGTAATCACCTTGCTTTCTCGACTTTGTAGTACCGGGAACAAAAGAAAAAGGAGATATTCTCGCCGCTTTTCAATGATGCGCAGAGAATTAAGCGATGCATTCTGCGATTAACACTAAATGTTTTCATTCTTTGCCTGTAAAGTGTATAGCTTCGGACTCTAGCATGGGCCCAAGGCGTATTTTGGAGACAAAAAAGTTACGAAATAGCAAAATTTGAATGGCGATTTTTGGAATTTGCATTGGCCAGATGTGGTTTTCACGTCAGGAAGAGTGTAAACCCTCCGGGCTACTATCAGTGATATTTTCCTGGGGGAACGCGGAGAACGCCACCCCCTCCACACTTTTCCCTGAGGGAGTACGCCGATCCCCCTACAATTTCAAGACCCGATATGGCTTGATCTTCACGAATATTCAATACTGGATCCTCTTGCTTACCGCACTTAAACCATTTTTGCTATATGTATCTCATACCCCCACGTACAACAAGAAGAGTTGTGAGAACTACAGTTTCCTCTAGGTGGTCCCCCGCCCCCTTCGGATACGGGGGGGGGGGGGGGGGGGCACTCGTTCCCAATGACGCGTCCCTCGTTGGCCATCGCAAAGCATTTAGTGCCCGTTCCTTGCGGGCACTCAACGCGCAGCGATGGTCGATGGAGGCCGCCCCACCTATTTCTTAATTTTGGAAAGGATAACTGTCTATGGTACACGGTACACAGTGTACCGATATTTAGAGTTTTGAAGCTTTAACCCTTTGGAAACTAAGCCGCTTTCACGAGTCTGGTTCATTATTCACTCCTGACATACATCGAGAAAAAACAATTACGTCGGTAGAAAATAAAGCCAAGTTTCCGTTTGTTACTTTTAACAAGCGAAAACAACAGACAGCTTTGGGCGAACTGATTTAACACTGAAAATTCCCATAGGGCTTTGAACTTTTTGAAAATTCCCAGACATTTTTACACATTTTTACACCAGAGTGCCATCGGCCGATGAAAAAAAAAGTCTATGGTGATTTTCAATGTTAAATCAGGTGCCCATATTCCTTCTAGACGTGAATTTTCAAAAAAATTAAAACCTTATGGGAGTTTTCAGTATTAAATCAGGTCCCCATTGTGTCTTCCCGTACTACTAATGACGAAAATTGCCAGTCACGTCAACCGGTTCTCGCCAGATCACCTTAGTTAAGTAACGTCGAGCCCGGTTAGTCCGTGAATGGGTTACCGTCTGAACGATCGATTCGCCTCCCGCGTTGTGTCCTTGGGCAAGGCACTTAACCCCGATTGTCCACATAAGGGCACGATGACGCCGTGCATTAAGGCGTACTGCACGTCGATAGTGCGCATGTCTTCAACCAATCTAACCCTGTCTGTGCTGCAGTGAGGAGTTACGATGTTGAGGAACTGGCAGCTGCTCGTCGTTGCTCGGTGGTTCTCTCCGGGTTCTCCGGTTTCCCCCACCCGTAAAATTGTCACCGAGACGATATGACCTTGGCTTTTAAAGTGTCGTTAAACCTTAATACATAAATATTACTACTCTACAGGAAAATACCTAAAGTTTGTGTAACGATGCGTACATCGATGATACAAATTGGGTAAACAATTTTGTATGAAATTCCCATACCGTTAGTGTTAAATTTACTGACAGCTTTAGGAAATTAAGGGGAGCTAACTTTTCTGTGAATGTCTTCCAGTGTCGAAACTTGTCAGTCATGTCTAATTTCAGAAACTAAATGCCTGCTTATTGAATTTGTGGGAAAAGACCAATCAACAGCTCCAACGTGCAGCCTTTGGGATGCACATTGAAAATATTGATTGTACTTACCCCAAATAACGAAAATGATTTCCTCCAACTGATGCATTAAACCGACATTGCTATTATACCATATTAACCCTTTACCTAACGAATCGCCCGTATCCGCCCGCGTAATGTGCAAACTGAGCAGTTGAAAAATTTAAATTTTTCAAAATATTTCAACAAAACCATATCATGTGACCCTTCATTGGAACGAGCTTAATGAGCTCGTTCCAATGAGGGGTCACATGATATGGTTTTGTTGATTTCTTTTGAAAAATTTAAAAAAATGATATTTAAAATAATAAATTTTGATATCGTATGCGTTGGGTAAAGGGTTAAACTCGCGACGGTGTGAAGTATTTATATAATTAAATGTTGTAAAGACGAGCAGCTCGCTTAGCCCAGTGTATTAACTGTAATTAGTCGATTGACATGTTATTATCCAAGTTCAACAATTGGTATACGTGCCGATATCATTCAGCCTGATCATTACTTAAATCAGTGATATATATACAGTACGTGGAGAGTGGATTGTAAATAAATCACCCGCGGAGTGGGGTTATCACCCAAGCTATAACTTTCAAATTGTGTTCATATCGACAAAAAACACAAGCAATGTTTCAGTCAATGGACCTCCGGGTTTAACCCGAAGGTTGAAACATTGCTGGTGCTGGCTGTGCTTTGCAACAAATTCGCAATTATTGCTTGGGTGGAATCTCCACTCTACGGGGGTGATTTAGTGATAATGCACTCTCCACGTACTGTATAACGTAGGTGACCACCCTTTTCGCCTGTCGATAATCTTGGCCGAACTTTCTAGTCTAAATTGTCCGGTCACTCATGAAATAATTTCCAATTCATTGTTTCAAAACTCGATCAATTTATTTGTATTGGGCAGGGAGTGAACACCCCATTTGGCACAAAAAACACTTTGTTTGGCACTAAAATATCCGGAATGGATTAAAATTTGGCACAAGACAATTTTGGACCAGCATGAACACTGACTTCCACTCAGTCTTCTGTATCTACCTTTATTTATTTATTAGGGTTTAACGACACTTTAACAGCCTAGGTCATATCGCGTCGGTGTCAGTTTTACGGGCGGAGAAAGCCGGAGCACCTAAAGAGAACCACCGAGCAACGACGAGCAGCTGCCAGCTCCCCAACATCGTAACTCCGCACTGCAGCACAGACAGGGTTAGATTGGTTGAAGACATGCGCTACATCGACGCTCAGTACCCCTTAGTACACGGCGCCATCATGCCCCCATGTGGATAATCGCGGTTAAGTGCCTTAACCAAGGACTCAACGCGGGAGTCCGATCGATCGATCAGACGGTCACCCATCCAAGGACTAACCGGGCTCGACTTTGCTTAACTTTGGTGATCTGTCGAGAACCGGTTACTGCAACGCCACCGCGCCCCGTATTTACCTTTAACCCTTTACCCAACGTAACGGCCAAAATCGGCCAGCGCTATTCTCAAAAATCGCCAATTAAATTTCAAAATATTTTCATTTTTTGTCTCAAAAACATAGGTTATGACCCCTCGTTGGAACGAGCTCGTCGAGCTCGTTCCAACGAGGGGTCATAACCTATGTTTTTGAGACAAAAAATGAAAAAAATTAGTTATTCAAGAATTTTTTTTGCAAGTGTCGTCTGCTTTTCATGTTAGGTAAAGGGTTAACTACAGTGCGAATGAAAATGTTTCAGACATATCCAGAGGGATAAAACGTCTTATCCATTGTTTCTACGGTGCCTCTACGGAGTGTCGTTGCTAGGCTAAATGAAGTAGGCGACAAAATATACATGTCGATTCCAGGGGCGCCAGAAGCACTTCAGGGCGGGGGTGGGGGAGGGGGCAATCCCCGGGAAAAGGGCATGTACTCGCATTAGCAACCCCACCATGACATGCCGAAACATGCATGTCTCAAAGGCCAGAGATGGGTGAGTTTGAGATGAGGTGCCACCTCCCGTCGGGAGGGGGGCACCTCATCCCAACCCCCCCCCCCCCACACACACACACACTGAGTTTTAAAAGCTCCCAGAACGGATTGAGGGGGGGGGAGTATTTTAGCTTTAATTCGAGAATAAATCATTGGAATGTATGAGTGACGAACCTCGGAAGGGCATTGTCTGCCCCCTTTCGCCTCCGTGGTTCGAATGCAGAGAGGGCAGCTGCTTCCTTTGCCCCATGCTTCTGGCCTCCCTGGTCGATTCACTACATTGTCACACCATCTATAGTACATCACATACAAGACAGACAACCTCCGCACGATCAAACAATCTGCTTAAGACAAAAAAGTATAGTTTTTTTCATGTGATTTTAATGTACAACACCGATAAACAAATTGACTGTGAATTTTCTGTCCTGTCATTATTCCATTTCTTATTTTACTATCCATATATTGTTAATAGGTTTGATTGGTTCAGCCCTGTAATTAAAACACATTCCGATTGAGATACAATCGTGTGTTGACAGAAAATAAAATAGATATCAAATTTTTATACATTCCTTCGCATGTCGGAAGATAAGCAGAATTAATTATACTGTTGTTCGCGAATTGTCTTCAGAATATAAATATGCTATATCGATATTATCTAAGTAGAAAGAGTGGGGTTGTGGCCATTAATTAACCTGGCTAATGGCCTGTAACGTCCACGTGGATACAAGCACTTAACGGAAACACAAAGCTTTTTAGCAGTGTGGACTAACCACAAAATTTATTTCGACTTTGCAAAATTGATGTAGCCTCCGCTCAGTACGTAGAGGATCTACAACGTGTACCGAGTTTATATAAAAAATTACAAAACGAGTTGCGTAAATTAGGTTGGGGCGGTGCTGCTGCAGCACTGCTGCTGCAGCGAGGTCCAGACATAATTCACTGGACGTGCTTTGTAAATTCAATTCATCTTAATAATTCAATATTTTATTCTTTTTTACCAAGTACAAAATGTCTTAGAATGTGAATATAGCATACACAATAAAAAATTGTTGCACACACGCAAAAAAGATACGAGTTACCACATATACTTTTAGGGCCCCAACTCTTTCCCTACCAATGACGACAACTGCTATACTTTAAACCATTCATGCGGTAACCGAACAACCAGTACAGTTCTCTAGTATTTCGCTAATGAAATGGTAGCGAGCAAATCAAAATCCGAAACACCGACTCCTTGAGAGCATATTTTAGATTTGTAATTACTCACAGTTTTTCCACACGAATGGACACTTCCAGAAGTGGGTGTGAGTCCACATGAAATGATCAAACAACTCAAAGGATAGTAGGGCTGTCACGATTAATCGATTGATCGATTGTCGATCGGTCACGCCGAAATCGATTAGTATTTTTCGTTGTCGAAGAATCGGTAAATTTTACCCCTTTTTAGACGTTTAATAATTAAAAGAAAATTTGATGAAAAAAATATTGTTTCTAAAGGTAAAAGGTCAAGAACGTCGACGTTAAACCTCAAGAAGCCGTTAGAAGCATTTGTCTTTAGGTACATTCAAAGCTTTGATGTTCTGAACTTTTGAACCGTCAGTGTAATAATCAAGACCGGTCGGCAGTTGCGAATTTGCGAAGTTCGCAACTGACGACCGGTCTTGATTATCACACTGACGGTTCAAAAGTTCAGAATATCAAAGCTTTCAATATACCAAAAGGAGGATCGTCTTCGTTGTTTACTTGAGGTATGTCAACTGGCTTGAGCTTCATTTTTAAAGACTTCAAAAAGAGGAAGGGGGGGGGGGGGGGGGTTCATCTAGATACGATTAATTGATTATTATCGATTATTTGAGACGATTAATCGATTCCTAAATTAAAAAATCGTGACAGCCCTAAAGGATAGCCGAAATGAAAGAGTTGGGACTATGCCATGGATCACCTGCTTCTGAACAGATCGTAGCGCTAAGTAGCAAAATTACATAATCTCTTAACACTTTCCCTACCAGCGACAAATATAAAATTAAAGTTCCAAACTCCAGATGCAGTAGCAGTTTGGCCAATAGTTTTCACCAATAAAGAGGCGACGAGTTAAAGACTCTATTTATCACATGACCCCAAAAACCGCAAGAGAAACATAAATGGAACGAGAAACAAGCTACGGCTTCTATAAGCTGCAACTTAAGATGCGTTGCTTATCGGCATAGTCCGTGTCAGGAAATAGTCCTCAATAAGGAACAGGTTTCATAGTATTTAATAACGCATATTTAAAGAAATAATTTTCAAATGAACATCAACTCTTGTTATAGACAACAAATGTTTTATCATTCCTCACCACCCCCCCACCCCCCCGAGTCTAAATCTACGATCATTCTCCGGTGTTTAATGGGCCGTGTTTTACTATTTTTAGGGAATGTGATTAACCCTTTTCCCAGTGTAACGACCAAAACCGGCCAGCGCTATTCTCAAAAATCGCCAATTAATTTTCATCATTTTTTCATTTTTTGTCTCAAAAACATAGGTTATGACCCCTCATCGGAACGAGCTCTTCGCGCTCGTTCCAATGAGGGTCATAAGTTATGGTTTTGAGACAAAAATAACAAAAAAATAGTAATTCAAGAATTATTTTTGCTGGTGTCGTCTGCTTTCATGTTAGGTAAAAGGTTAATAACGGAAGAAGGTTCAGATCATATAATAAATTTATTTTATTTTCGAATGTAATTTTCCCCTTAAAGTCAACTAAACCCAAGTGGGATTTGTCACCAAATATTCCAACAGCCATCTTATAGGTGGCTGAAAAGCAGATGAAGCGGGGGGGGGGGGGGGGGGGCATGTGTCTTTTTCCCAAATACAAGCCATGCGATTACTCAAGTTTAAAATTTTAGAATCTGCGCATAATAAATAAATATGTCAGTATATAAGCATTACTGTAATATGTTACCTGGAATGTAAATGACTAGTGCATCCTTTTGAACAATGACTTCCTCGTTCCTTTGGTTCTGTCTATTTGTTTTATATCCTACAACCACTTTTCAGCGCGAAGTCCAGCCTTCAGTTGAAACCATGTACGAATCGACCACATTCACCCGCGTAATTTACAAATTTAGCAGTTGAAAAGAATATATTTTTCACACTTTTGTGCAAAACCATTTTATGTGACCCATTATTGGAATGAGCACGTTCCAATGATGGTCCACGTGATATGATTCTGATGAATGTTTTTTTTAAATATTTAAAAAAATACTAATAAAAATACTAAGTTTTGATATCCTGCTGTTTGGTTAAAGGGTGAAATCGATGGCAGAAGAAGAAGAAATAGACAAAACTATACTCCAAATCATAGCATAAACATTGAGTTGATTGCGTGCATTTGTACATTAAATTGTATCTCCCCTGGAGTAGAACATACACAGAACAACACGCGTGTGTGAATGGGTTAATCGATATGGCACGAGTTCCAGCGTGGAAGGGTAGAACGAGAGGCCGCAGGCCTCGAAGTTTTATCCTTCCACGATGGCTCAAGTGCCATATCGATTAACCCATTCACACAAGCATGTCGTCCTATGTTTATTACACGCCTTCACGTCTTCAAAAACAATTAACAGAAGGAAACACAGCAATTCATTTGACAACTATCAACAAAAAGAACGCATTTTATCGCCAACCACATTTGTGAGAGAAATCCGTGTTACTATTTCGTCCCCTGAGTTCCAATGTGTTCTATGTGCCTGATGGCACATAGAACACATTGGAACACAGGGGACGATTTCTAGCTATCGCTCGCGACTCAAATTGTAATTGCGGTGCACGATTTGTAGACAATTATAGTGACTTTCACTTCAATTTAAAAATAGTCCGTCAACGATTTCCGTTCCTCACATGTGTGCGGAACGGATTTTCATTTTCCGCATGGTTTAGTGTTGCTGTAGGTGGTGATTTCAAAGAACGGGCGTGTAATAAAATGCGCTTTCTGTAGTTCTAAAGCACTACAGATGTAACTTTGTTCCACTAGGAGAACGAAATGTGTGGTGTCACACGAGAGGATGTCGTCAACTATTTTGGAGAAACAGTATAATAATCTCCCGTCTCTCCAATGACTTTTAATACCCTCCGTCGCATTCACGAAATAATGAGAATTAAGGAAGTGGACTTTCGCGAAGTATTTTTAATGTTTTTTTTTTCTCTCACCAAGCCGAACCACGTTAGGCCCAAAGCGTCTTGAACGTTTTTGACTCTTTCCTATTTTCCGATAATTCGTCTTTCGTCTCCTATGAAGGCTGATACACAGGTTTCGGTATTTCAGGGGAAGTAAACATCAAATTATTTACCAGAGACCGAATGCAAGAAAGTGAATGTCTGCTGTTTCCGAAACAAAACATGGAATCCCTAGCAAAATTGCAGCTCGGGGACCAACAATGCACTCCAGCCACTCACATGTGGAACATTTTCAGATATTTGCTCTTTGAAATTACCGACTGTAGCGTGTATTAGCGGCCCCTGATACAAAATCTGCATCTTGCAATAGGGTCCTGCGAATATTCGAGATTCGATTCGATATCGATACCATACGTATGCTTCGAGATCGATCCCAAATCAGTCTCAGGATTCGATTTTTTCGAATCTCTCGTACTAACTTCAATTTGTTACATTTGCAACAAAAATAGGATAAAACTGTCATTAGAAAAGTCATTCACGTAGGCTCAATTCCTATTTATTTGAGTAATTGACAATGTTTAATTGTTAGGTAAGGTGTGAATTTGGCCCAGAACATTATCCATAGTTTTGGTTTTTGAAGGCTTAACTTGTTACTATTCACGTTCTTAAGAACGTGAATAGTAACAAGTTAGGCCTTCAAAATCTAAAACTATGGACAATAGTCCTAGCTGTTTCATCGACGGTGCTACAGAGAATATTTAGTTATTGGTGTTTAAGGTGTTCACTCCGTCGCGTAAGGGTCATCACAGTGTTCCGTAACTTCCGTTTGATGCAATATGAAATAACTTGTCTTTTAAGATTCGATTCGGGACTCGATTCGATGTCGATATCAGAGACACGATTCGATTCGAGATTCGATTCGAAAGAAATTTGTGATTCGCAGATCCCTACCTTGCAACTGCATAATACAACCGTGTGCTTGGTTACGAGTTATTTAGGTTACTATTTATAAAATATTACAAGCTTCCGAGGACAATGTACATTTCTATACACTAAGAGAGAGAGAGAGCGAGGGAGAGAGAGAGAGAGAGAGAGAGAGAGAGAGAGAGAGAGAGAGCACTTCTCAAAAGTATAATGTATAATTATTAAATTATGGAACCACGTTGCTTTTAATGTCTCTGAATCACTGGAAGCAATCAATCTTGAATAAAACGTAGTTATTCTGTAACAGCGCACAGTCTTTTCGGCTGTTGCACGTGTGTTCGCTCAATAAGCTTATCCGAAGATCTCAAAAGGTCAAGGCGACTGCATAAACTTCCAACCGAAACGACAAGCATGTTTATGAGTCTGAAAAAGAAATCTGAAATTAAAATGCTAGTTACCATTTTATTCAACGCACATGATGTCGCAATTTAGTATTTTAATTACTTTTTGTAAAAAAGTACCAACATGTTTCTGCAAAACCGCAGCATGTGCCACCACCCCCCTCCCATTGGGATGAGTTCGTCGAACTCCTTCCATTAAGTGGATCATATTATATGATTTTGTTGAATTTTTGTGGAAAGTTATGTTTTTTCAACAGCTCAATTTGTAAATTACACAGAAGGATGCGCCAGATTCCTTTGGTTAATCAAGTTATTACAGTTTAGAATTGTAAGATAAAGCATCATCATCATTATTGGAGGGTGGGGGGCGGTGGCTCAGTAGGTAGAGGAGCAGGCTGCAAGTCAAGAGATCCTCCGCTCGAATCCCACCTGCGGCAACCGCGTTGTGTCCTTGGGCAATACACTTCACCCCATTGCCCACGTGGGGGCACGGTGACGTTGTGTACTGAGGCGTACTGCACGTCGATGGTGCACTTGTCTTCAACCAATGATAACCAGGCTTGTGTAGAGTTAGTATGCTGGGGAGCCTGACAGTTGCTCGCCGTTGCTCGGTGGTTTTCTCCGGGTACTCCTGACTTCCTCCACCCGTAAAACTGACAGACACAATGTGATCCTGGCTGTCGAAAGTGTCGTTAAACGCCAATAAATAAATAAATAGATCATCATCATCACCATATTTATGTACAAAATGTTTTCTCAGAGTCTCGTGCTTATTTCGAAGGCAGTATGTCGACTGGTCGAGATATCGTCGTGTGACGATATCTCGACCAGTCAACATATTGCCTTCGAAATAAGCGCGAGACTCTGAGAGAGTAGAAGATAGAACATATTGCCTTCGAAATAAGTTCTATCTTCTACTGAAGATAGAACCTTTTGGTTCTCACTGGACGACGTAGCCTAAGGAGTGCTCGACTCTGATTCAACATTTCGGTGATAAACGTAATGGTGAGAGTGCGGTGGCTCAGTGGTAGTCTGTTGGACTTCTATACTAGAGGCCCGAGTTCGATCCCCGTCCGGGACGACCCGCGTTGAGTCCTTGGGCAAGGCACTTTATCCCGGTTGCCTACACGGGGGCACGATGACTCCGTGTATTAAGGCCTACTGCACGTCGATGGTGCACATGTCTTCAACCGCTGTAACCCTGCTTGAGCGAAGCTTGAACAGAGTTAGAATGTTGAGGAGCTGACAGTTGCTCGTCGATGCTCGGTGGTTCTCTCCGGGTACTCCGGCTTCCTCCACCCGTAAAACTGTCACGGTCACAATTAGCCATTGTGCATAAATATGTGATCTTAAACACCAAATAAATAAATAAATAAATAAATAAATAAATAAATAAATAAATATATAAACATAATGGTGATCTTATATATTGTGACAGTAATATACACAGAATACCTGCTGGTCTTCAAAAGGAAAACCGCGATTGAAAACTTATATTTCCTTGTAGTCACGAATGTGAAAATTCTCACACTAACTCCAAAATAATAGATATTCAAAAGTGCGCTTGCTAGTGATGCTAATGTCGACTAGGGCTAGACTGGAGATCGCCACTCCACGCCCCATCACTCACACCGGTTCACTATTTGACATGTAACCCTAGTACTGGATTCGACTTGATTGGTTCAATGTCACTAACTCTTTCAGAGAGATTTTAACTCCTTAAGCCCCAATGCTATCAACCGAGTCGGTTCAATAACATCAGTTGGAAGAGTCCATATTTGTGTTTTGTGGAGAGGCCAATTCATATTTTCAACGTGCAGCCTTTGGGGTCACGTTGAAAATATTTATTGATCAACACCTCACATCCCATTCCCATTTAATGAAAGTATTGACGCATCATGTTCCTGGAAATGAAAAAAAGGACTCTCTGCCCCCAAATGGTTAAAATAATCCGATTATACGGTCGATCCCATTTGCCAGGGAATTAGGAGATGCTAAGGTTAAAATACAAACAACATTTCTTATGCCTATAGCGTTTAGAGGTGGAACCGTACGGCAGCGTATTCGTCTCACACAATAAGTTCTACTAAGTTGTCCTAACAAGGTAGCTGAATTGTTATAACATGACAATTTCAACCGCTTCTCATGGAAAATTTGTATTTAAAAACTCTTACATTTCCTACCAATTTTCTGTCACGTTCTCCGTACAGTATACATTTCTGCGCATGTCAAACAAGCTTTATACCCCGCTCGCCTCTGTTACTACCTGTAAAAAACCTGTATGTTACATTTTAGCTTTTAACCCCAATAACGGTGTAAAGCGTCTACTGGGATTAAAAAAAATACGGTGTGAAGCGTCTACTGGGACTAAAAAAAAACACACAGTAGGAAGTTCATCCATGACGTGACATGACGTAATTTGCTAACTCAGATACATTCACACTTCATGATGTTTCATTCAAACATACGACGTTTTGCGGTACTATCTACTACGTGCAATGACTTATTAAGTTTAAAATACCTAATTAAATACTTAAAATAAAATGTAAGAATTGTTAATAATAATTTGACAGAAAAAGCAAGGTAAATTCAATCAACTTTTGCGATGTGCCTCGCTGTCATTCAAGAATTCACATGCAGCCGGTAGTACTGCCTACCGGCGCAGAAGTAAACAAAACAAACCGTGCATGTGTTCGCGATAGAAAGTGTCGATTTTTTAATCCATTTTAGGTGACAACGTCGATTATTTATTAAGAGCATGTATAACTAAAAGAAATAGGTACTAGGGTCGGTAATCAGATTTAAACCACTCGTGGAATAAGGGATTTAACCACTCGGCAAGCCGAGTGGTTAAAGCCCTTATTCTTCTCGTAATTTAAATCTGCAAGCCGAGTGGGTAAAACCCTTATTCTTCTCGTAATTTAAATATGCAAGCCGAGTGGTTAAAACCCTTATTCTTCTCGTAATTTAAATCTGATTACCAGACCGTGTACGTATTTATTGTATATTTTAATTGAGAATAGAATGTGTTTTCATTTTTGGAATTCACTTCAAAAATTTCTGCAATCCTGTATAAGTATTTATATTAGTTCCTTGAATCCTTCACCCTAACAAACACATGAAAAACCAACTAACCGTCGTGTACATTTCTGCAGCCTAAGTCAGTGTATATTTTTATGCAGTGTGTCATATGGCAGTTAACATTTTTTTACAACGCACAGGGTTAGCCACACTTTCTGGTTATAAAATAAAACACTTTTAACTGAGTAACTAACCCTGTGCTCTGTGCAGGTTTAATGTAATTCTCATTTAAATCAACTCTTTACCCAATGTAATGTCCAAAATCACCAGGTACTATTCAAACCCAGCTTAAGATCCCTCACTTGTCTTTTTTTTTAGTAAATTCCAAAAATAAAAACATATTCTGTTTTAAATTAATTGCTTGTTGCCATAGCATATATTAGCATATATGCACCACACTGGTCCATCCACTAATATCATACACCTTCCTCAGTCCTATCCTTCCGGAGCCTCCCACTAGGTTTCCCCAGAAGATTACATGAGAAATCCCCACAACATGTTATACCACCCGCGCTTATTTTTTTAAACATTGCATGCTAGTAAACGTGTTAAATTGTCACAACAGCTTATTCATTTCGTTTTAACAACTTAGTGATCTCATTATAACAATTTAGCAATCTTGTTATACAGTTAAAATTAGAAGTCCTGTCACGAAAAGTGCACATATCTAGGATTAATTGCGCCTATCGAATGGTATCGGAAGCATGGCAGGTTCTACTGGTTACTCCTAGCAAACACGGGCAATGTTTCTGCCAATGGACCTCCGGGTTACCCTGAGGCCCATTGGCTGAAACATTGCTTGTGCACAGGCCATATGTACAGAATTTGATAGCCTTGCTATGGTCATAACGCGTAGATTTACGCGCAGATCAACGTGCTATTTGTGCTCATATCATGACAGGACTTCAAGGTTTAACTGTAACAGATTAGCTATCTTTGTTTGTTACTACCGTGGACAGCAACGTTGCTGTGCCTTGATGCTGTAGCCGGGATATTTTAGCAGTTGGAACTTGAGTTGTCTCATTCGAGGCACATCAAGTTCCCATGCCACCCATCACATCCCCAGTCGTTTATCTTCGCGACACGCCTTACTCGTATTTCTTTCAATCAATTTTTCGTAAACTTCCAAAAATGATCAGTTAGCCAAATTTAAGCAGTAGAACATACAGTATTATTTTAGGAATTTGTCTCACCATGCAAATCTGCTCAACTGAGCGAGGCAATTTGACCATTTTCCATTAATAATAAGTACATTTAACAGTTTATGAGCTTGCCACGTTCATTAAACGCGTTTCAGAACTTAATTGTCGCTTAGGGGTATTTCCTATTATCTGTCAGTGGCAACATACATTGTATTGTTCTGTTAAGTATAGCAGATATCGTGCAATATTAATTGTAACTCACATTACTAATAAGGGAGATATATTGTATGTAATATCAGTCGATTTGATCTCTTAATGATTAAATCTGCTTACAGCACAAGGAAATATCTAACTAATTATCCCTGGAACGCGGATAGCAAGTAGAACTAATTTTGCTTCAAACTATAAGGTACAGTGTGTGAGCAGACGACACCGAGAGTTACACTTGACGTAACAGCTGTGCTCAAAATAACTTTTTTTTCTTTGCGTAGCAAAATGCTACACATTTCAAAAAAATGAATAGCATTTTGTAAAAATTGCATAGCTATATTTGTATACCAGAGTTATGTTATGCTGTTTTGTATTGAATTCTTCTAAGTAGATAGAATAGTTTCCATCCATTTCTGGGCATTTCCAAATGATCTGCAACACATGAAACATTTACTATGTTTTTATTTAATTGAACTGCCTTTAGATGTTGCATGGACTTGGATATTTTCAATTGGCGTCTTGGTTGTTTAATAGAATTCTCAAAATGGAAGTTGGGATTTTCAATTTGATGGGCTTGAAGTTATTTTTAATGGACATTTTATACAAAATGTTGTAAAAACAGGAAGTATTTAAACCAACAGAACTCATCTTACATATGAAGTTGCTAATGATGCTTGATGGAGAATTAATCTGAGTTAAGCATGGAATGTTCCACAATCAGAAGTAAAGCATCAGTGAACTAGTTTTCAAATTTGTTTGCAAATTTTCATTTACATTTTGCGATACAAGATAATCAACTGCAGCCTAATAGGCTGCACTTGATCATCTTGTATCGCAAAAATGCTATACATAATTGAACATTGTATAGCTTTTTGCAAGTTTTGCATAGTAAAAAGCGACGCGACACCGCTTATTTTGAGCCCTACCTAACAGTGCAAATGCGTCGTGACTGCGAAAAAAATAACCATTTACCTAAAGTAAGGTAAAACCGGTCATCACTAATCAAAGAAGTTGTCATTCAAATTTCATTATCTTTTCAATTTTCAACTCTATACATAACTTATGACCCCTCATTGAAACGAGCTCGTCGAGCTCGTTCCAATGAGGGATTAAAGCTGTGTCTTTAAGACAACATGTACATTTTTACTTTTCCAAGAATTTGTTTTGCTAGTGTCGTCTGCCGCTAGGGTCAAGTAAATTATAATTAATTCGTCTCATTTTGCATTCACCTTTAATACCAATATTTGACATTGGTCCTTTGAACTTCCCCACAACAAACCAATGTCAAAGGTTGCATTATCGACGAAGAACAAGAAAGAAATATGTTTACGGTTGACCAATATCAAAAAGGGGGTCCAAGCGAATATGTGCTCTAATCTGTTGGGCATCGGATTCCGGGATCGATTCCCGAACTTTCAATATGACAGGGTACCATGCTTTTAAGTGGTGGGGTAAATGGCAGTTCTGTGTGCTGACAAATACCCACTTTGTGCAGACAAAAACATACCTTCTCATCATTCGAGACAAACAAGACCCCGAACCCCTTTCCCAAGAGAATGGTCATCCTCTCAACCGTCTGTCGGTGGAGAGCGGGTGGAGGAGGGGTCGCTGACAATAAAAAATTAGTGAGTTGTTCATACCCCAAAAAACCCAATATATCTACAATCTCCGCATAAGGGCTCACCTAAACAGACCAACTGCTAGAAAGCATAGCCGCGCACAGCAATATTACTACGCATTAACCACTTGATCACTGAGATACTTAAATAGACATCGCCAGATATTACGTCGCCTGGGTGCTAGAATGTACCATGTCCCTTAGGGGACATAGGACATTCTAGCACTCAGGCGACGATAATGCCGGCCAGTTCTCCGTTTGCATTGGTAGAGCGGTTCACTTGTAATTTATCTTTACACACCTACCCACCTCCCACAATTTACCTCACTCGACGGGGCTGTAGGATTGAATCTTTTTCAGAATCAGTTTGAACGCTTAACTATTAATCCATGTTGTAACCCCTGTTCAGTGGCGGCGCCATGGAGGGGTATTTGGGGGTACTTACCCCTCCACTTTTTTCGCCAAGCGTAGTAAAACAATATTATCATTTTAATTTTTGTTGTATTGAACGTTGCGGTGTAATGGTCGGTATGCTTAATCCCATATTCCCAAGTGCACTAAATCAGAGAAGTTTTGAAATTATGTTTGCCCCCCCCCCCCCCGTCCCCCCACACACACGCTAGCTGCAAACAACAAACAAGAGTCGAGGGTCCAAATTGCAACAAGGCATGCCGCGTTTAAACGGACTGAAACATAGTGCTTAAGAGTATTCGACGAATGCTAGAATCGAGAGCGTCCAAGGCATCCGTTTGGAATTCAGCCTACAGTAATTTAAAAAAATAAATAAAATTTAATATTTTCGAAAAATTCTCAAAGGTATAACTCAATGAAATCATGCAAATATGAATATCATTGGAACCGGCTTGTTCAGCCGGTTCCAATGATATCCATATTCGCGTGATTTTGTTGCAAAACAGTTAATAATTTTCGCAACTTAGGGAGAGGATCCCCACCCCCACCGAAACACACCCCAGCTCGGCGCTGCACAATCCCCAACTGTACCCCCTCACTTTTGTAACTCTGGCGCCGCCACTGCCCCTGTTCTGTTCATTACACCAACAATGTATGCATCGAGACATTAAATACAGACACTGTCCTTTCCATTAATACAAAAGTTTTGGAAAGGAGATTGTTTTTTTCCCCGGAAGAAGAAAACCAAATCTTTCAAATTACGGTGAAAACACATTCGCACAACAAAGAGCCAAAGTACGGCGGCGTAGAAGCGACATGTGATGTTTAGTTACTAAATTGAATATTCAATTTATTACAAGACTGTTTTTTCAATTTACTAAATTGAATATTCAATTTATTACAACACTGTTTTTCAATTTATTACGAGACTGTTTATTCAGTTTATCACGAGACTGTTTTTTCAATTTACTAAATTGAATATTCAATTTAGTAACTAAACATGTCGCTTCTGCGCCGCCGTACCAAAGTGAACTGTTATTTTGTGTTGGTAGGTGTGATATTGATACATAGAGATTATTACCATTATGTGGATGTACAAATTATGTATCCGAGTCGAGCTCTGGGTTCTAAGGGCAGATCACGACGAATCGAAGATGAGTCGTGATCTACCCTTAGAACCCGGAGCGAGACTCGGATACATATTTTGTACATCCACATAATGGCAATAATCATTTTATCTTACAATATATTGGGAATAAGTCAAGAATGTAGACGAATATATAACGAACTATTTATTCGTACGGATGAACAAAAAAAAAAAAATGGAACTCACGCGAAAGGAACGTGCTTGTATCCGAACCCCTGATACAAACGTCTGTATCAGGGGGTCGGATACAGGACAGTTGCGGAATGAATACAGACAAAATACATGTTGATTGTAAATTAAATAGAGATTATTACCATTATGTGGATGTACAAAATATGTATCCGAGTCGAGCTCAGGGTTCTAAGGGCAAATCACGACGAGTCGAAGACGAGTCGTGAGCTACCCTTAGAACCCGGAGCGAGACTCGGATACATATTTTGTACATCCACATAATGGTAATAATCATTTTATCTTACAGTATATTGGGGATAAGTCAAGAATGTAGACGAATATATAACAAACTATTTATTCGCACGGATGAACAAAAAAAAAAAAAAAATGGAACTCACGCGAAAGGAACGTGCTTGTATCCGAACCCCTGATACAAACGTCTGTATCAGGGGGTCGGATACAGGACAGTTGCGGAATGAATACAGACAAAATACATGTTGATTGTAAATTAAATAGATATTATTACCATTATGTGGATGTACAAAATATGTATCCGAGTCGAGCTCCGGGTTCTAAGGGCAAATCACGACGAGTCGAAGACGAGTCGTGAGCTACCCTTAGAACCCGGAGCGAGACTCGGATACATATTTTGTACATCCACATAATGGTAATAATCATTTTATCTTACAATATATTGGGGATAAGTCAAGAATGTAGACGAATATATAACAAACTATTTATTCGTACGGATGAACAAAAAGAAAAAAAAAATGGAACTCACGCGAAAGGAACGTGCTTGTATCCGACCCCCTGATACAACATCTGTATCAGGGGGTCGGATACACGACAGTTACGGAGTTAATACAGACAGAATGTAAGATAAATATTCTTAATGGCGGATTCAGTAGTTGCTTCTAATTGGTTGCCATAAAAAGCCAAGTTTTCTTTTGTAACCGCTCATAAGCGAAAACAACAGACATCCCAGAGAGGTGACTTATCTTTTCGTTTATGAACAGTAACAAAATGAAACTTTGCTTTATTGTTCTTTATTTTTTTTATTATTTTCTAAAAAAAAGCTAGCTTCTTAATTGGACCTTACTCGCGCGTGTAATAATTTCCAGGGAGATAACTTTATCGAAAGTCGATTTTCATGACGATAAAAGTCAGGGACGAACAGCTATTCCACGGCATGTTGTTGACTATATCAAAATAGTGATCCTTGAGGAAGAATAGTT
Source organism: Pictodentalium vernedei (assembly GCA_031216915.1). Classification (NCBI taxonomy): domain Eukaryota; kingdom Metazoa; phylum Mollusca; class Scaphopoda; order Dentaliida; family Dentaliidae; genus Pictodentalium; species Pictodentalium vernedei. Next base: position 88,090,819 of record CM062296.1, on the reverse strand, counting down.
TACCCGCCTCCTGTGTGTGGACTATTCGTCCTTGAGGACCTCAATTTTGACATCGTCAACTCCAATCAGTGCGATAATTATGACGGAAAATGAAGAGAAATTGAATTTATTTATTCATTTATTTGGGTTCAACGACACTTTCGACAACCAGGTTAACCTTGTATCGGAGAGGTTTACGGGTGGAGGAATCCGGGTACCCAGAGAGAACCATAGAGCAACGGCGAGCAACTGTCAGACTTCCCAACGTACTAACTCCGCACAAGCAGGGTTAGCATTGGTTGAAGACAAGTGCACCATCGACGTGCAGTGGGCCTTAGTCCACACCGCCACCGTGCCCCCACGTGGGAAATGGGAGTGAATTGCCCAGACCATGCACACAACGCAGGTACCGCTGGAGGGGATCGAACGTGGAACTTCCGGTTTGAAGTTCTATGACGTAACCACAGAGCCCCCGCGCTCCCCAAGAAATTGAATGGAGTTAACCCTTTACCCAATGCCGACGATATCAAAAATTATTATTTTAAGTATCATTTTTTTAAATGTTTCAAAAAAAAAATCAACAACGCCATATCATGTGACTCCTCATTGGGACGAGCTCAATGAGCTCGTTCCAATGAGGGGTCACATGATATGGTTTTGTTGAAATATTTTGAAAAAATTATTTTTTTCAACTGCTCAATTTGCATGTTACGCGGGCGGATGCGGGCGATTCGTTAGGTAAAGGGTTAAAATCACAACTATCTATGAAGTGATTATTTCATTGCACAAGGCATGCGCAAAATTGAGAAGTTCTTCATTTATATACCAATGCTCAACATGAAAATAACATAATTTGTTGGTATACCGGCCAAACGAGAATTCATTCAGCTCATTCGGTCTTTGGAGGATTCAACCTTGTGGCGTGCCGGTGTAAAAGGAATGGAAGTCCGTAGGAACGTTAGTCCCTCTGGACTATTATTCCGCGGAATTATAGTCCTAGGTCTAACATTTCTAGGAATAGTAGTCCGGCGGACTACTATTCCTAGAAATGTTAGACCTAGGACTATAATTCCGCGGAATAATAATCCAGAGGGACTAATTTTCCTACGGACTTCCATTCCTGTCACACCAGGCGTACATACGTAACAGATAGGGTGCCTCGGCCTCCTAATCTATTGTACAAATGGGGAGTGTCCGTTCAGTTCTAGTTCGTTCAGTCGGCGACCAGCTAGAAATGTCCCGTCCCATGGGTGGAGCTACCCATCATGGGACGGATCGGCAAGCTAGAAAGGAAATAAAAGTCAACAGATGACACAAAGAACGATAACTCTGATGTGAGTCGACGATCAAAGATTAGTGTTCGAAATATGACTTGCCAACATTGATCAATATGCTGCCAGCGGACGACCTTCGAGTGATTGGAAATATTACCAATGGTAGGAAATCGGAACTTGCCTACAAATTAGGGATGGGGCTGCAATAATTGTGTACATGGTAGAAGGGCGTAGGACATGGGGGTGGAACACGGGGGAGCGTGCCGCCGACTGCTTTCAGAAGTAGTTGAAAAAGAGAGAGAGAGAGAAAGAGCGAAAGAGAGAAAGAGAGAGAGAGAGAGAGAGAGAGAGAATATTTTGAGTTTCCGTCATTTTAATATTATAGGGAAATAGCAGAAAGGGGTGCCCGTAATCTTTATTCTTAAGATGTGATCGAAGATTCCCGCGTATGATTTGTCTCTTCTACGACCTCCAAAGTAGCGAAAAGGGCAGCTTTTTTTCATATTTACCAAAATTCCCCATCGGCACAGTACCGAAACCATATTTCGGCCTTTGGGGAAATCGTCAAAAATATGAAGTCAAAATGTGTTTTTGGTCTTAATGCAGAGGTGCGTTAAACCAAAACATGGTTTTGTGTTTTGCTTTCTACCATGCTACCTAGGCACATGGCCCACCAATAGCATATACCAGTTTGTGAATGGCACTCTATAATCCCCCAACACACACGAGTTCGAAATGTTTCCTACACCGGAAACATCGGAGGGCAGGTGTGTGTGTGTGTGTGTGTGTGGGGGGGGGGGGGGGGGGGTATCAAAAAGGCAAAAGGGACACTCAGTTCTGGTATGAGTTAAGGCTGGGAGTTTAAAACATATCAGCAATATTATTGTATCGTGATACTCACTAGTATTGACATTATAAGTTATCTCCGCCATCATGTATGGTATATGGAGATTGAATACACAGATGTCGGTTTTTAAACACCGAGCCTCAGGCGAGGTGTTTAAATGAGACATCCAGGTATTAAATCTCCATATACCATACATGTTGGCGGAGATAACGTTTTTGTCCCGTTTGAAACACAATAGAAACATATTGGAAACACATTTGTGGACGCGTTTCTCACGCTCCGCAGTAAATTGGACCAAACGCGTGAATTATTGTTTTGTTTGTACAAACATAAAGGACAGCAGATAGAGTTACACCCCTTCCCATGGGAAACGCGTGAACATATCGACCATTTTATTATCAGTTTTGCTCTTATTTTATTTTTGTCAAGTTATTTGGTTTAAGTATTCGACTATTGAATTTATAATAGCAAAATATGTTCGAATTGTCGGAAATCTAATAATATTTATGACCATTTTCAGGTTTTTTGGTTCGATTTTTATATCGAGGCGAGCGGAAGCGAAAAGCTTTCATTTAAACCATATACCCCCGATGTTTCACGTGCCCATATACCCTGGACATTGCACTCTCTGATATACCTTGGATGTTGAGTGCACCCTTTTCCATGGCTATTTGTCCAAGGCATTCTGACCAATTAAAAGGCAGAATTTATCGGGATAAAGGGACAACATTTTATAACGATTTAGAAACCTTATCGCCGATTGTACAACTTTGGCACACATAAAAAATACTCGAGAGTTTTTCTGTTTCAGTCTTTTCCAGTAATGCACTTCTGGCGAAAAAGGTCACGCACTGCCGACTTGTCCCAGGGCAAGGTGGCAGCCCACTCCCTTTCCCCCTCTTCCGATGCCTTAATCTAGGCCCCTTTATTCTGGGGGAAATATTAACTTAAGCTAGGTATCCTACGAGACCTATATATTGAGATTGCTGTAGAAAGCCACATTCCGAAGTATTTGTTGGTACAAACCTGCACTCTAAATCAGTTGGATTGAAAAACAACCCAAATCGACTAGGTTGAGTGAATATGAACGCATCTGGGAATATGAACCCAACTCGAAAAATTGACATCACAGTGTTGATTTATACCGACAGAGATAATTCTCTTGTAGGGTTAATCCCACAAGGAACAAATGCCCACCACAATGCTGGTTAATTTTTTCATCAAATCCCACAATTTGCCTCTGCTGAGAGCATCACCTTTTCTGTATTTTGCACACTCTAAAATCATATGGGTTAAAAATCAACCCAAATCAACTGGGTTGAGTGAATATGAACCCAATTGGGTTCATATTCACTCAACCCAGTTGATTTGGGTTATTTTTAACCCAACTGATTTTATGCGTGTAACGCCGATAACCAGCGAACGTTTTCCACAAAATATTATTACTATTATTTTTTTCAGTCTTTTAAAGTAAAAGGTTGAGGAACGTTGAGTGGATGACAACGAACTAACAAGCGTAACAACAAACTCTCGTATTGAAATCTTCCGGCTGTTTCATTCCATCCAAACCCTACCTTACTTTTCACTTCTTAGCTTTATATGAAGTATGACAAACGAAATTAAATTTGCTCGCCACAAAAGAAAATGATTTCGCCATAACGAACGAGAGACCACCCCCCCCCCCCCCAACTCTCTACAGTATTGGTGTTCCTGCCAAGCTCTTATGGTCGCGACACAAAAAGGAGGCAAAAATGACTCTCTCCATAGTGGGGATATCATTTTGTTTTTGTTCACTGAACTGAAGTTGAAGGACACACTCAGCAAATGTCGTTACCACTTTACACTGCAATAAATATTCACAAATATGTTTGATTTTGCCAGAGAAAATTTGTTATGAGATAACCTACTGGAAAGAGCTTTATGAGCACTGTGTATTATACAACACCTTCTGATTGGTCCAAATAAAGTGACTTTTCAAAACCCAGACACGGCTCGAAGATGACACCCACAGGAAAAGTTATTGAGTATGTAAAAAAAAACCCACCAATTTCCGCTCCAAAAACATGGGGTTAGGTCCTAATTTGAACGAGCTCAATGAGCTCGTCCCAACGAGGACTCATAAGCTATGTTCCAATGAGGTGGTCACTGCCTATACTTTTGCGTCAACAATTGAAATACATCATGAACTTGGAATGGCAATAGCGCTGGTCGAATATCGCCATCACATTCGTTGAATGGTTACTTCATCGACTGATGCTTTGGTCTGATCTCACTGAGACTGTCATCAACATTGTTAACATGTATTTTTGGCTGCCACTCATTTAGGAGCCAAATTGTCGTTTTTTTAAATTTTAAAGCAATACCAACGTAAAAAAAAATAATAAATAAAAACTTAATCACGAACACACTATAGTCGCAACTACGTCTTCGCTGTGGCACTAATAGCCGGCGACTCAAGGAGCCCCGTGTGCAGAACACTAGCTGGGGTGGGGTGCGGGTAGTGGGTACAGAACCCACCAGGTCAAAATGGTTCCACCGATTGTGATAAAATAGATCCGAAAGTTACATCGTCATTGTCTAGGGGCTTCAGGAGAGTCAAATCTTGTATACTGAAGGATTTCGCATGGTTTCGCCTTTTCTCCAAAAATTATAGCGAAATTCTTTGTTCGCTGAACGACTATTGATGAATGACGGGGAGGTGTGGTGGGGCTGGTGTTAAGTGTTAAAGATAAAAAAAAATACATGCTACCAAATAAGTTTAATCTCATCACAATAATCACTCCTTACGAATTAAACTGTATTTCATTTGTTTCATTATCTTTCGTTAGTTTTCACCCATAAAAGTGCACTAATTCCGACTCAGTCTACGGTAATAGAACAAACTTCGTCAGTTCTTCCCCATCCTGAAGTTGAGGCCGTATTTTGAGAGACGAAACCCCTCATCCAGCGCCACAAAATCAACCATAATTGGTCAGTTTATGATACCATTCGCTGTACATGTGTATCCGTTTTCTTCGAAAGAGAGGCTTTTTGGTTTGTTTGGATTTTTTAATGTTTTTTTTGCATTCGTCAATTTTCTTGATAAACTATTACGTGCATTCTCTTTATTTCATATCGAGCTGGGATAGGTTTGATGGGGGGAGGGGGGGGGGGGGGTTCGGAAAAAAAAATGAATGAACGTGGTTAAAGGGAAATAACTCTAGCTAAATTTTGCCAGAGGCGTTTCCATTTTGCAGGGATTTCAACCGGTCTTCAATTTTCGTCTCAAATATCGAAAGACTTGTAAACATTTGTACATCGATAGCTTACCCCCACCAGCCACCCCCCCCCCCCCTGCCCTATGATATTTAAATATCAAAATGTTAAGTCGCAGAGGTTTTTTTTCCATAATGCAGAGTAATGCAAAGCTGCAAAACATACAAAACACCGTCGCTCGTATTATTACGGGATCCAGACGCTATGATCACATAACTCCTTTTCTACATAAGTTACATTGGCTCCCTGTTCAACAACCTATCACTACCAAAATTTTGGTGTTGGTCTTTGTGTGCATTAATGGATCGGCTCCAAAATATCTTCAGGACTTTTTGACTGTTCAATCTTCAAAACGGAATCTCCGTTCATCCAAACAGCTCAAGCTTCTTGTTCCCTTTTCCAGTTTCACCTTGGTGAATACCAGGGCCTTTTCCTTTGTAGATCCAGGACACGGGAACCCATTGCCAGTGCATATCCAAGCTCCCATAAGCTAAGACGACTTCAAAACAAAACTCAAGTCCTATCTCTTTCTGGGGGCCTTTGAGGTTTCAGCTATCTAATTTGATGAGTTTTTGTTTACGTCAGTGCTTTTAGCAGGGAGCTCAAATATGTATTTATATTCCATGCAAAGCGTTTTAGAGCACAACCTTGTGATTGTACGCTGTATAAAAACTATGTACAGTACGTGGAGAGTGTATTATCACTAAATCACCTGCGGAGTGGAGATTCCACCCAAGCAATAAGTGCAAATTTGTTGCAAACCATAACAAGTACAAGCAAAGTTTCACCCAATGAACCTCCGGTTAAACCCGGAGGTCCATTGGCTGAAACATTGCTTGTGTTTTGTGTCCATATGTGCAGAATTTGAAAGTGGTACTTTGGGTGATAACCCCACTCTACGGGTGATTTTGTTACAATCCACTCTCTACGTACAGTAGTATTATTACAGTGGAGCCCACTTAATTCTATATCTCTTAATTGTATATCCCTGTTAATTGAATATCATTTCCCAACACAAAATCATTTACCATACTTCCAATACAACTTTGACCTGTTAATTGAATATAGGTTATAGAGTAAACTCCTGTTAATTGAATAAACAATCTTGTAATATGTCGAGAAATTACCCTGACTCGCCCCAGTTTTCCTTTGTTTATAGACTTATTTGGGGCCTCAGTACATCCAGTATAGGCATTTAATCTATTATATCTTGTTTGACAGACCTCATGGAGCTCTGTCAAACAAGATATAATAGAATAAATGCTAAGTTTATCTCTAGAATACAGGAAAGTGACACAATCTCTGTTAATTGGATACTCCTGTTAACTGAATAATTTTCATTGGCAAAATGGCTATTCAATTAACAGGGTTCCACTGTATTATTATTTTAATGCTACTTGGAATTTAACCAATTCAATCTTGTTTGACAGAGCTCGATGGACTCTGGTAAACAGCACTGAATTGCTTATTATGGGAGAAATTTGCATTATCAATTTGTCTTTATTATTTTGACATCTGTGTGCAGATGGTTAAGTGAACGTAAACCCTTAACTAATCTAAAACTACTCGACCTCGCTCGCCTGCAATACTTTTGATAGCTGCGGGGAACAATGAAATGACTTTTCCGCTGAAACATTGTACGTTCTTATTAAGGATTGTTTAAATTGAACCGTCTAAGTTCGGTGAAAGTCAATCGTATAAGCTCGTATATATGACTTGACTCGCACTATGTGTGTGCGGGGGGGGGGGGGGGCTGTGGGGGGGGGGGGGAGGGGGTTGTTTGTGGATGATGCTACGTGTGTACAAAATCGCCATGGGATAAATATTTCCCTTAGTCATTATTTATAACTTCTGAGGACAAAACAAAACAAGCACTTAAATTTTCATCACATGGACCCCGGGTTACACCCGATGGTTCATGTCATGAAAGTTCGCAAGTGTTTACTGTGCTGTTATGAATAACTATAGATACTTTTCGAGTGGTGATTATATGGCACTGCGATTAAGTACCAGGTAGTATTTATTTATTTATTTATTTATTGGTGTTTAAGGTCACATATGTATGCACAATGGCTAATCATGACCGTGACAGTTTTACTGGTGGAGGAAACCGGAGTACCCGGAGAGAACCACCGAGCAACGGCGAGCAACTGTCAGCTCCCCAACATACTAACTCCACACAAGCAGGGTTAGCATTGGTTGAAGACAAGTGCACCATCGAAGTGCAGTACGCCTTAGTACACAACGCCACCGTGACACCACTCGGGCAATGGAGATGAAGTGTCTTGCCCAAGGACACAACGCGGTTGCCGCAGGTGGGAATCGAACCGAGGACCTCTCGGCTTGCAGCCTGCACCTCTACCTGCTGAGCCACCGCGCTCCCAGTACCAGGTAGTAAATCACACTCTTCATTCTTATACGCAGCCGAATTATAACATCTGTTTACGTCATTACAGGTACGTGTATCCCAGTAGAGGTTAGGGATGATGTTAATGGTCTCTATATTTCATAGTAGCTAGAGTATTGAACATTGTTGGGCACGCTGGTTTTTAACAGGAATTGAGCTACGTTAATGGTGCAGTTGACAGGGACGAAAGAGCACTTACTCAGCGCGCTATTACTTCAAAATGATGCACAATACAATGATAGGACATCTAGTTTCAACGGTACTTGATTAACTTTTTGGAGTTAGTTAGTTAGATAGATAGATAGATAGATAGATAGATAGATAGATAGATAGATAGATAGATAGATAGATAGATAGATATTTTTCAAAACAAAGGAGCACGGGCGCAGGTCGGGAAATCGATTTCTGTTGTAAATTATTTCTATGGAATTCAATGTTGTTTTAATATTTTTGAAGTTATATGACTTTATGACAAAATGAACTCATCTCAAAAGTGCTTTCACAAGAATGTTTCGAAGACTGGGATTTTTTTTAAAAGCTATGATGCATCGTTTGTTAATGGCTTCTGGCAGTTTTGTGTTTAATTCTGAGAAGTTGTTTTTGAAAATTTTTGCAATTTCGACATTGCGTCGATTATAAACCAAAGGAAAACAAATAATTTTATTTGGCAACCCAGAGTATTCTCTATTGAGTCCGTATGGGAGATAGGTCCTGAGCTTACCAATCCAATAGTTTTCACGCTCAAGTCGTTTGTCTGTTGTGGCTTCATCATCGTCCAAAAACGGAATTTGCTCAATGGGTTGAAAACTGAAATGTGACTTAATGTCATGACCCGGGAGGTTAAAGTGGTCTGAGACTGCCTTTCCTGAATCTAAACGGATATTTGATAAATGGTTTTGCATTCTGACGCGCAGAGGGTTTTTCGTCTGGTCGACATATTGGATATGGCATAATTTACATGTGATTAAATAAATGATGTTTTCAGAATCACAGTTGAAGTTGTTTCTAACTTGGTAAAACATACGGGTTTGTTCGCTAAAGAATGTTTTACCGGTATTCATGTAGTTCATACGATGTATGTAACAAATTTTGCGTTGACATAGATTTACTGATCCATTTCCCAGAACTGGGCGGTTATGCCGAATTTTCGTGGGGTGCGTTGGCTCAGAGTCCCGAATGGGTGTCTCTATCTCACGGATTGTATCAGATTTAATTTTTCGCAAAAGTCGTTTTGAGTAACCGCGTTTAACAAGTGTTTTGAAAAGAATTGAACATGCGTGATTGAGGTCGCTTCTGTTCGTACAATTTCTATGGAATCGAATGATTTGAGATTTTACCAACCCATTGAATAGTTTGGGTGGGTGGTAAGAAGCTCTATGGAGAAGTTGGTGAGAATCGGTCGGTTTAAAAAAGACTTTTGTGTCTAGTACGTTGCTACGCCGGAAATGAGGGCCCTTGAATACAGTCACATCCAGAAAATCAATGGTATTTTCTGAAATGCAGGGCTGTAATTTAATGGATTCATCGTGGTTGTTCAGGATTTCCAAGAATTCGTTGAAGTCATCACGGCCATGGGGCCATATGATGAAAATGTCGTCTTGGAACCTGTGATAACATAATGGCTGTTTTTTGCTTTAGCAAGAGCACCTCTCTCCCATTCTGCAACAAAAATATTAGCAAAATTTGGACTGAATTTTTTACCCATACTACATCCACTTATTTGGAGGTAAAATTTATTGTTAAATTCAAAGTCGTTACCTTTCAATGATAATTCTAACAATTGCAGGATTTCTTCCGATGGCCTGTTTGGGTCATCGTACCTTTTGAATGATTTTTTTATTGCCTCTAGACCAGCGTCAATACCAATGTTAGTATACATACTTTCAATGTCTAGGGTAATGAGGAGACTGTCGGAAGGAACCTGCAGTTTGTTAATTTTCATTAAAAAGTCCTCAGTGTCTTTGAGGAAGCTCGGATGGCGGCAAGCAATTGGTTTTAAATAAAAATCAATATACTGTGAAATGTGGTAAGATTCCGAGCCACAGTCGCTGACAATAGGCCGACCAGGAGGGGTAAATTCGTCACTCCAACTGCTGAGTGGTTTATGTATTTTAGGCAAGAGGTAAAACTTACGATTGTTTGAATCCCTCTCTGCAATTAAATACTCGACATGTTTTTTCTCAATGAAGTCGTGGTCCAGCAAGCTTTTTAGAATTCCATTAAATTTTGAACAATTTTCTTGCCAAATTGGTGCTTCTAAAGGTTTGTAATATTTTGGGTTATTTAATTGGCGTTCAGCTTCTTTAATATAATTATCTTTTGACATCAGAACTGTAGCAGATCCTTTGTCACAAGGCTTGATGATAATTTGTTTGTTGTTTTTCAGCGTCTTCAGGGCGTTTCTTTCGATTTGTTTCAAATTTTGATTGTCTTTCAAAAATGATTCCGGGATTTGGCTTACTTGTTCTTTAGCTTTTTGAGAAATCTCATTAATTTCAGGTTTAACTTTCCGAGGTGATGGGCACCACCCGGTTGGATTGGCAAAGAGGTCTTTTGAGCCTGTTGAATTTCGAAATTTATCTGCCAATGCTGTTGCCCTAAAAAATTGTTGGCTTGCTGGACCACCGTTCATTTCGTTAATGTAACTGTAATCATCCATGACGACTGCACCTGTCCCAAAATCTACGGTTTTGGGCTTAGGTTTTAATGGGGCTGGGGCGGGAACAAAAGTTAAACCATACCTGAGTAGATCTTTCTCACCTTCAGTTAATTTTAGATCAGGAACCAAGTTAACTATTTCGGTCCCTAGTCCTACTTTCTCTCCATGGCTGATGCCTTCTTCTGTAATTAGTTTAAAGGCTGCTCTTTGATGTATGGTTCTATGCGTGGCAGCCATCCTTGGTAGATTTTATTCGCTGTTTCCGTCGACCAGTGGATGGGATCACCTGGGCAACATTTAAACTGGCTTGCTGGAATTGCCGGGATTATCTCCAAATTCTTTGTTGACTTCGCAGCCTCGTTGATAACAGTCAAATTTTGTTGGTCCCTAGAACATAAACTAGAAGAAAAATTATGTTCCTGAAAAAGAAGTTTTGTATTAGGGTAACATTTGCGGAAATTGCTTACCATATTACCTAGTCTACCAGTTGATGTGTGACCAATCTTTTTTCTGTTCTGCACGTCTATGCGCCAGTCTTCTCTATTGTTGACCCCAACGTTAAATAAAATTGCTTTGGGATGTTGTCGATCTTTCTCTTTTTCCATGTTCTTAGCCATCTGCCGAATGTGGTTTAAGGTTCCACCAGAGTATGATGCGATGAACGTGTTGGGTGGAGGGTTGGCATCAATCCTCGAGATGTTTGATGATCCGATGATCCAAACAGGTTTGTTTGGCTTGACTGGCAGGGTCCAGCTGTTCTTGTTTTCACCAGATTTCCAGAATCGGTAGAATGACGACTTGCCGTTTGTAGATGGTTTCTTTTGAGGTGGTGTCTTGACTATGCTGGCGTACGATGGCGATTCCGGTGTTGTGGAGCAACGTGCTGTAAATGATGTTTTTTTGGTCGCTGGTGCTGTTGGAGAGATGGTTTCTCGTCTTTTTCTTTTCGATGGCGTTTCTCTGGAAGTAGAAAATAAAATTTGCTGGCGGGCCACCGGCGATTTAGAACGAGCACGTTGATTGAAAGAGGTCTGGCTAATGACCGCTGTTTTTTTGAACTGGGACAGAAGTTGATCCGAAAGAGAATAAAATTTGTCAATAGTACTTTCTTGTAGTCGATTACCAAAATTCTTCTGTCCCCATTTAACTGCCGTATTCCGTGCTCGTGGAAAGTCCTGGGGTTTTAGAAAAGGAGCCGAAAGAACCAGGTCTTGTTTTTCTTTTAGAGTTTTTTTGTAATAATCTACCAAAGTTTGTATAACTTCAAAAGCCCATTTTTTGTAAGATTATTGAGCGCGTCCGAAATCTGAATGGTTGGCAAAGCCGGCCGAAAGGTTTTGTTGCGCTCGTCCACTGTTTTTTGGAATGTTTTTGGGAGGACTTTCGGTGCCAAACAGTCCTCGAGAAAAGCCAAATGGTGAAAAAGTTGAAGAATTTGGTAAAGGGATTTTACCAATTTTGCATGTGCCGAATATGCCGGGTCTTTTTGCCGCTCTTGGCGGTTAACAAATTTGGATTTTGTGGAATTATTATTAGCCATTTTTCCCGGTCTTAATTTAGGCTGAAATAAATTATTATTAATACAAGCAAAAATGATGAAAAAGTAATGAAAAAATGATGCAAAAATGAAAATGGATGAATAAATAAAATGTGAATACCTAATGAAAATGTTGATGAAATAAATAGAGCGCACTGTCGTTGCCTCGACGTTTCGGGTTAAATGCCCTTCTTCAGGAAGCAGGTGAATTCGATTTTCCAATTATCCCAAAGCGTTTAAATACCTTTACTTCATCTGTTGATGAGGCCAAACTGGCCAATCACTGTGTGTGAGATGGATTCACTCAGTGATTAGTGGAAAACAACCTTTCAAATGTCATCAAACTTTAGCGGTATTTCTACTGTCAATGTTTGATGGCATTTGAATGACTTGTGATCACTGGCTGAAGACCGTTGGAAATCAAACTCATGACAATGCGCAAAACAAATCGACAGATAAATAATGTTTTTATAATAGAAATAATTCAAATAGTCTGGCACTGGCGGATAGATATTTTTCAAAACAAAGGAGCACGGGCGCAGGTCGGGAAATCGATTTCTGTTGTAAATTATTTCTATGGAATTCAATGTTGTTTTAATATTTTTGAAGTTATATGACTTTATGACAAAATGAAATCATCTCAAAAGTGCTTTCACAAGAATGTTTCGAAGACTGGGATTTTTTTTAAAAGCTATGATGCATCGTTTGTTAATGGCTTCTGGCAGTTTTGTGTTTAATTCTGAGAAGTTGTTTTTGAAAATTTTTGCAATTTCGACATTGCGTCGATTATAAACCAAAGGAAAACAAATAATTTTATTTGGCAACCCAGAGTATTCTCTATTGAGTCCGTATGGGAGATAGGTCCTGAGCTTACCAATCCAATAGTTTTCACGCTCAAGTCGTTTGTCTGTTGTGGCTTCATCATCGTCCAAAAACGGAATTTGCTCAATGGGTTGAAAACTGAAATGTGACTTAATGTCACCCGGAGTACCCGGAGAGAACCACCGAGCAACTGTCAGCTCCCCAACATACTAACTCCACACAAGCAGGGTTAGCATTGGTTGAAGACAAGTGCACCATCGAAGTGCAGTACGCCTTAGTACACAACGCCACCGTGCCCCCTCTCGGGCAATGGAGATGAAGTGTCTTGCCCAAGGACACAACGCGGTTGCCGCAGGTGGGAATCGAACCGAGGACCTCTCGGCTTGCAGCCTGCACCTCTACCTGCTGAGCCACCGCGCTCCCAGTACCAGGTAGTAAATCACACTCTTCATTCTTATACGCAGCCGAATTATAACATCTGTTTACGTCATTACAGGTACGTGTATCCCAGTAGAGGTTAGGGATGATGTTAATGGTCTCTATATTTCATAGTAGCTAGAGTATTGAACATTGTTGGGCACGCTGGTTTTTAACAGGAATTGAGCTACGTTAATGGTGCAGTTGACAGGGACGAAAGAGCACTTACTCAGCGCGCTATTACTTCAAAATGATGCACAATACAATGATAGGACATCTAGTTTCAACGGTACTTCATTAACTTTTTGGAGTTAGTTAGTTAGATAGATAGATAGATAGATAGATAGATAGATAGATAGATAGATAGATAGATATAGATAGATAGATAGATAGATAGATAGATAGATAGATAGATAGATAGATAGATAGATAGATAGATATTTTTCAAAACAAAGAAGCACGGGCGCAGGTCGGTAAATCGATTTCTGTTGTAAATTATTTCTATGGAATTCAATGTTGTTTTAATATTTTTGAAGTTATATGACTTTATGACAAAATGAACTCATCTCAGAAGTGCTTTCACAAGAATGTTTCGAAGACTGGGATTTTTCTTATAAGCTATGATGCATCGTTTGTTAATGGCTTCTGGCAGTTTTGTGTTTAATTCCGTAAAGTTGTTTTTGAAAATTTTTGCAATTTCGACATTGCGTCGATTATAAACCAAAGGAAAACAAATAATTTTATTTGGCAACCCAGAGTACTCTCTATTGAGTCCGTATGGGAGATAGGTCCTGAGCTTACCAATCCAATAGTTTTCACGCTCAAGTCGTGTGTCTGTTGTGGTTTCATCATCGTCCAAAAACGGAATTTGCTCAATGGGTTGGAAACTAAAATGTGACTTAATGTCATGACCCGGGAGGTTAAAGTGGTCTGAGACTGCCTTTCCTGAATCTAAACGGATATTTGATAAATGGTTTTGCATTCTGACGCGCAGAGGGTTTTTCGTCTGGCCGACATATTGGATATGGCACAATTTACATGTGATTAAATAAATGATGTTTTCAGAATCACAGTTGAAGCTGTTTCTAACTTGGTAAAACATACGGGTTTGTTCGCTAAAGAATGTTTTACCGGTATTCATGTAGTTCATACGATGTATGTAACAAATTTTGCGTTGACATAGATTTACTGATCCATTTCCCAGAACAGGCCGGTTATGCCGAATTTTCGTGGGGTGCGTTGGCTCAGAGTCCCGAATGGGTGTCTCTATCTCACGGATTGTATCAGATTTAATTTTTCGCAAAAGTCGTTTTGAGTAACCGCGTTTAACAAGTGTTTTGAAAAGAATTGAACATGCGTGATTGAGGTCGCTTCTGTTCGTACAATTTCTATGGAATCGAATGATTTGAGATTTTACCAACCCATTGAATAGTTTGGGTGGGTGGTAAGAAGCTCTATGGAGAAGTTGGTGAGAATCGGTCGGTTTAAAAAAGACTTTTGTGTCTAGTACGTTGCTATGCCGGAACTGAGGGCCCTTGAATACAGTCACATCCAGAAAATCAATGGTATTTTCTGAAATGCAGGGCTGTAATTTAATGGATTCATCGTGGTTGTTCAGGATCTCCAAGAATTCGTTGAAGTCATCACGGCCATGGGGCCATATGATAAAAATGTCGTCTTGGAACCTATGATAACATAATGGCTGTTTTCTTGCTTTAGCAAGAGCACCTCTTTCCCATTCTGCAACAAAAATATTAGCAAAATTTGGACTGAATTTTTTACCCATACTACATCCACTTACTTGGAGGTAAAATTTATTGTTAAATTCAAAGTCGTTACCTTTCAATGATAATTCTAACAATTGCAGGATTTCTTCCGATGGCCTGTTTGGGTCATCGTACCTTTTGAATGATTTTTTTATTGCCTCTAGACCAGCGTCAATACCAATGTTAGTATACATACTTTCAATGTCTAGGGTAATGAGGAGACTATCGGAAGGAACCTGCAATTTGTTAATTTTCATTAAAAAGTCCTCAGTGTCTTTGAGGAAGCTCGGATGGCGGCAAGCAATTGGTTTTAAATAAAAATCAATATACTGTGAAATGTGGTAGGATTCCGAGCCACAATCGCTGACAATAGGCCGACCAGGAGGGGTAAATTCGTCACTCCAACTGCTGAGTGGTTTATGTGTTTTAGGCAAGAGGTAAAACTTGCGATTGTTTGAATCCCTCTCTGCAATTAAATACTCGACATGTTTTTTCTCAATGAAGTCGTGGTCCAGCAAGCTTTTTAGAATTCCATTAAATTTTGAACAATTTTCTTGCCAAATTGGTGCTTCTAAAGGTTTGTAATATTTTGGGTTATTTAACTGGCGTTCAGCTTCTTTAATATAATTATCTTTTGACATCAGAACTGTAGCAGATCCTTTGTCACAAGGCTTGATGACAATTTGTTTGTTGTTTTTCAGCGTCTTCAGGGCGTTTCTTTCGATTTGGTTCAAATTTTGTTTCTCTTTCAAAAATGATTCCGGGATTTGGCTTACTTGTTCTTTAACTTTTTGAGAAATCTCATTAATTTCAGGTTTAACTTTCCGAGGTGATGGGCACCACCCGGTTGGATTGGCAAAGAGGTCTTTTGAGCCTGTTGAATTTCGAAATTTATCTGCCAATGCTGTTGCCCTAAAAAATTGTTGGCTTGCCGGACCACCGTTCATTTCGTTAATGTAACTGTAATCATCCATGACAACTGCACCTGTCCCAAAATCTACGATTTTGGGCTTAGATTTTAATGGGGCTGGGGCGGGAACGAAAGTTAAACCATACCTGAGTAGATCTTTCTCACCTTCAGTTAATTTTAGATCAGGAACCAAGTTTACTATTTCGGTTCCTAGTCCTACTTTTTCTCCATGGCTGATGCCTTCTTCTGTAATTAGTTTAAAGGCTGCTCTTTGATGTATGGTTCTATGCGTGGCAGCCATCCTTGGTAAATTTTATTCGCTGTTTCCGTCGACCAGTGGATGGGATCACCTGGGCAACATTTAAACTGGCTTGCTGGAATTGCCGGGATTATCTCCAAATTCTTTGTTGACTTCGCAGCTTCGTTGATAACAGTCAAATTTTGTTGGTCCCTGGAACATAAACTAGAAGAAAAATTATGTTCCTGAAAAAGAAGTTTTGTATTAGGGTAACATTTGCGGAAATTGCTTACCATATTACCTAGTCTACCTGTTGATGTGTGACCAATCTTTTTTCTGTTCTGCACGTCTATGCGCCAGTCTTCTCTATTGTTGACACCAACGTTAAATAAAATTGCTTTGGGATGTTGTCGATCTTTCTCTTTTTCCATGTTCTTAGCCATCTGCCGAATGTGGTTTAAAGTTCCACCAGAGTATGATGCGATGAAGGTGTTGGGTGGAGGGTTGGCATCAATCCTCGAGATGTTCGATGATCCGATGATCCAAACAGATTTGTTTGGCTTGACTGGCAGGGTCCAGCTGTTCTTGTTTTCACCAGATTTCCAGAATCGGTAGAATGACGACTTGCCGTTTGTAGATGGTTTCTTTTGAGGTGTTGTCTTGACTATGCTGGCGTACGATGGTGATTCCGGTGTTGTGGAGCAACGTGCTGCAAATGATGGTTTTTTGGTCGCTGGTGCTGTTGGAGAGATGGTTTCCCGTCTTTTTCTTTTCGATGGAGTTTCTCTGGAAGTAGAAAATGAAATTTGCTGGCGGGCCACCGGCGATTTAGAACGAGCACGTTGATTGAAAGAGGTCTGGCTAATGACCACTGGTTTTTTGAACTGGGACAGAAGTTGATCCGAAAGAGAATAAAATTTGTCAATAGTACTTTCTTGTAGTCGATTACCAAAATTCTTCTGTCCCCATTTAACTGCCGTATTCTGTGCTCGTGGAAAGTCCTGGGGTTTTAGAAAAGGAGCCGAAAGAACCAGGTCTTGTTTTTCTTTTAGAGTTTTTTTGTAATAATCTACCAAAGTTTGTATAACTTCAAAAGCCCATTTTTTGGTTAAATTGTTGAGCGCGTCCGAAATATAAATGGTTGGCAGAGCCGGCTGAAAGGTTTTATTGCGCTCGTCCACTGTTTTTTGGAATGATTTTGGGAGGACTTTCTGTGCCAAACAGTCCTCGAGAAATGCCAAATGGTGAAATAGTTGTAGAATGTGGTAAAGGGATTTTACCAATTGTGCATGAGCCGAATATGCCGGGTCTTTTTGCCGCTCTTGGCGGTTAACAGATTTAACATTTGTGGAATTTTTAGCCATTTTCCCGGACTTAATTTAGGCTGAAATAAATAGTTATTAGAACAAGTCAAAATGATGAAAAAGTGATGAAAAAATGAAGCAAAAATGAAAATGAAAGAATAAATGAAATGTAAATACCTAATGAAAATGTTGATGAAATAAATAAAGCGCACTGTCGTTGCCTCGACGTTTCGGGTTAAATGCCCTTCTTCAGGAAGCAGGTGAATTCGATTTTCCAATTATCCCAAAGCATTTAAATACCTTTACTTCATCTGTTGATGAGGCCAAACTGGCCAATCACTGTGACTGAGATGGATTCACTCAGTGATTAGTGGAAAACAACCATTCAAATGTCATCAAACTTTAGCGGTATTTCTACTGTCAATTTTTGATGGCATTTGAATGACTTGTGTTCACTGGCTGAAGACTGTTGGAAATCAAATTCATGACAATGCGCAAAACTAATCGACAGATAATTAATGTTTTTATAATAGAAATAATTCAAAGGTCTGGCACTGGCGGATAGATATTTTTCAAAACAAAGAAGCACGGGCGCAGGTCGGTAAATCGATTTCTGTTGTAAATTATTTCTATGGAATTCAATGTTGTTATAATATTTTTGAAGTTATATGACTTTATGACAAAATGAACTCATCTCAGAAGTGCTTTCACAAGAATGTTTCGAAGACTGGGATTTTTCTTATAAGCTATGATGCATCGTTTGTTAATGGCCTCTGGCAGTTTTGTATTTAATTCTGTGAAGTTGTTTTTGAAAATTTTTGCAATTTCGACATTGCGTCGATTATAAACCAAAGGAAAACAAATAATTTTATTTGGCAACCCAGAGTACTCTCTATTGAGTCCGTATGGGAGATAGGTCCTGAGCTTACCAATCCAATAGTTTTCACGCTCAAGTCGTTTGTCTGTTGTGGTTTCATCATCGTCCAAAAACGGAATTTGCTCAATGGGTTGGAAACTAAAATGTGACTTAATGTCATGACCCGGGAGGTTAAAGTGGTCTGAGACTGCCTTTCCTGAATCTAAACGGATATTTGATAAATGGTTTTGCATTCTGACGCGCAGAGGGTTTTTCGTCTGGCCGACATATTGGATATGGCATAATTTACATGTGATTAAATAAATGATGTTTTCAGAATCACAGTTGAAGCTGTTTCTAACTTGGTAAAACATACGGGTTTGTTCGCTAAAGAATGTTTTACCGGTATTCATGTAGTTCATACGATGTATGTAACAAATTTTGCGTTGACATAGATTTACTGATCCATTTCCCAGAACTGGGCGGTTATGCCGAATTTTCGTGGGGTGCGTTGGCTCAGAGTCCCGAATGGGTGTCTCTATCTCACGGATTGTATCAGATTTAATTTTTCGCAAAAGTCGTTTTGAGTAACCGCGTTTAACAAGTGTTTTGAAAAGAATTGAACATGCGTGATTGAGGTCGCTTCTGTTCGTACAATTTCTATGGAATCGAATGATTTGAGATTTTACCAACCCATTGAATAGTTTGGGTGGGTGGTAAGAAGCTCTATGGAGAAGTTGGTGAGAATCGGTCGGTTTAAAAAAGACTTTTGTGTCTAGTACGTTGCTATGCCGGAACTGAGGGCCCTTGAATACAGTCACATCCAGAAAATCAATGGTATTTTCTGAAATGCAGGGCTGTAATTTAATGGATTCATCGTGGTTGTTCAGGATTTCCAAGAATTCGTTGAAGTCATCACGGCCATGGGGCCATATGATGAAAATGTCGTCTTGGAACCTGTGATAACATAATGGCTGTTTTCTTGCTTTAGCAAGAGCACCTCTCTCCCATTCTGCAACAAAAATATTAGCAAAATTTGGACTGAATTTTTTACCCATACTACATCCACTTATTTGGAGGTAAAATTTATTGTTAAATTCAAAATCGTTACCTTTCAATGATAATTCTAACAATTGCAGGATTTCTTCCGATGGCCTGTTTGGGTCATCGTACCTTTTGAATGATTTTTTTATTGCCTCTAGACCAGCGTCAATACCAATGTTAGTATACATACTTTCAATGTCTAGGGTAATGAGGAGACTGTCGGAAGGAACCTGCAATTTGTTAATTTTCATTAAAAAGTCCTCAGTGTCTTTGAGGAAGCTCGGATGGCGGCAAGCAATTGGTTTTAAATAAAAATCAATATACTGTGAAATGTGGTAAGATTCCGAGCCACAGTCGCTGACAATAGGCCGACCAGGAGGGGTAAAGTCGTCACTCCAACTGCTGAGTGGTTTATGTATTTTAGGCAAGAGGTAAAACTTACGATTGTTTGAATCCCTCTCTGCAATTAAATACTCGACATGTTTTTTCTCAATGAAGTCGTGGTCCAGCAAGCTTTTTAGAATTCCATTAAATTTTGAACAATTTTCTTGCCAAATTGGTGCTTCTAAAGGTTTGTAATATTTTGGATTATTTAATTGGCGTTCAGCTTCTTTAATGTAATTATCTTTTGACATCAGAACTGTAGCAGATCCTTTGTCACAAGGCTTGATGATAATTTGTTTGTTGTTTTTCAGCGTCTTCAGGGCGTTTCTTTCGATTTGGTTCAAATTTTGTTTGTCTTTCAAAAATGTTTCCGGGATTTGGCTTACTTGTTCTTTAACTTTTTGAGAAATCTCATTAATTTCAGGTTTAACTTTCCGAGGTGATGGGCACCACCCGGTTGGATTGGCAAAGAGGTCTTTTGAGCCTGTTGAATTTCGAAATTTATCTGCCAATGCTGTTGCCCTAAAAAATTGTTGGCTTGCCGGACCACCGTTCATTTCGTTAATGTAACTGTAATCATCCATGACAACTGCACCTGTCCCAAAATCTACGATTTTGGGCTTAGATTTTAATGGGGCTGGGGCGGGAACGAAAGTTAAACCATACCTGAGTAGATCTTTCTCACCTTCAGTTAATTTTAGATCAGGAACCAAGTTTACTATTTCGGTTCCTAGTCCTACTTTTTCTCCATGGCTGATGCCTTCTTCTGTAATTAGTTTAAAGGCTGCTCTTTGATGTATGGTTCTATGCGTGGCAGCCATCCTTGGTAAATTTTATTCGCTGTTTCCGTCGACCAGTGGATGGGATCACCTGGGCAACATTTAAACTGGCTTGCTGGAATTGCCGGGATTATCTCCAAATTCTTTGTTGACTTCGCAGCTTCGTTGATAACAGTCAAATTTTGTTGGTCCCTGGAACATAAACTAGAAGAAAAATTATGTTCCTGAAAAAGAAGTTTTGTATTAGGGTAACATTTGCGGAAATTGCTTACCATATTACCTAGTCTACCTGTTGATGTGTGACCAATCTTTTTTCTGTTCTGCACGTCTATGCGCCAGTCTTCTCTATTGTTGACACCAACGTTAAATAAAATTGCTTTGGGATGTTGTCGATCTTTCTCTTTTTCCATGTTCTTAGCCATCTGCCGAATGTGGTTTAAAGTTCCACCAGAGTATGATGCGATGAAGGTGTTGGGTGGAGGGTTGGCATCAATCCTCGAGATGTTCGATGATCCGATGATCCAAACAGATTTGTTTGGCTTGACTGGCAGGGTCCAGCTGTTCTTGTTTTCACCAGATTTCCAGAATCGGTAGAATGACGACTTGCCGTTTGTAGATGGTTTCTTTTGAGGTGTTGTCTTGACTATGCTGGCGTACGATGGTGATTCCGGTGTTGTGGAGCAACGTGCTGCAAATGATGGTTTTTTGGTCGCTGGTGCTGTTGGAGAGATGGTTTCCCGTCTTTTTCTTTTCGATGGAGTTTCTCTGGAAGTAGAAAATGAAATTTGCTGGCGGGCCACCGGCGATTTAGAACGAGCACGTTGATTGAAAGAGGTCTGGCTAATGACCACTGGTTTTTTGAACTGGGACAGAAGTTGATCCGAAAGAGAATAAAATTTGTCAATAGTACTTTCTTGTAGTCGATTACCAAAATTCTTCTGTCCCCATTTAACTGCCGTATTCTGTGCTCGTGGAAAGTCCTGGGGTTTTAGAAAAGGAGCCGAAAGAACCAGGTCTTGTTTTTCTTTTAGAGTTTTTTTGTAATAATCTACCAAAGTTTGTATAACTTCAAAAGCCCATTTTTTGGTTAAATTGTTGAGCGCGTCCGAAATATAAATGGTTGGCAGAGCCGGCCGAAAGGTTTTATTGCGCTCGTCCACTGTTTTTTGGAATGATTTTGGGAGGACTTTCTGTGCCAAACAGTCCTCGAGAAATGCCAAATGGTGAAATAGTTGTAGAATGTGGTAAAGGGATTTTACCAATTGTGCATGAGCCGAATATGCCGGGTCTTTTTGCCGCTCTTGGCGGTTAACAGATTTAACATTTGTGGAATTTTTAGCCATTTTCCCGGACTTAATTTAGGCTGAAATAAATAGTTATTAGAACAAGTCAAAATGATGAAAAAGTGATGAAAAAATGAAGCAAAAATGAAAATGAAAGAATAAATGAAATGTGAATACCTAATGAAAATGTTGATGAAATAAATAAAGCGCACTGTCGTTGCCTCGACGTTTCGGGTTAAATGCCCTTCTTCAGGAAGCAGGTGAATTCGATTTTCCAATTATCCCAAAGCATTTAAATACCTTTACTTCATCTGTTGATGAGGCCAAACTGGCCAATCACTGTGACTGAGATGGATTCACTCAGTGATTAGTGGAAAACAACCATTCAAATGTCATCAAACTTTAGCGGTATTTCTACTGTCAATTTTTGATGGCATTTGAATGACTTGTGTTCACTGGCTGAAGACTGTTGGAAATCAAATTCATGACAATGCGCAAAACTAATCGACAGATAATTAATGTTTTTATAATAGAAATAATTCAAAGGTCTGGCACTGGCGGATAGATATTTTTCAAAACAAAGAAGCACGGGCGCAGGTCGGTAAATCGATTTCTGTTGTAAATTATTTCTATGGAATTCAATGTTGTTATAATATTTTTGAAGTTATATGACTTTATGACAAAATGAACTCATCTCAGAAGTGCTTTCACAAGAATGTTTCGAAGACTGGGATTTTTCTTATAAGCTATGATGCATCGTTTGTTAATGGCCTCTGGCAGTTTTGTATTTAATTCTGTGAAGTTGTTTTTGAAAATTTTTGCAATTTCGACATTGCGTCGATTATAAACCAAAGGAAAACAAATAATTTTATTTGGCAACCCAGAGTACTCTCTATTGAGTCCGTATGGGAGATAGGTCCTGAGCTTACCAATCCAATAGTTTTCACGCTCAAGTCGTTTGTCTGTTGTGGTTTCATCATCGTCCAAAAACGGAATTTGCTCAATGGGTTGGAAACTAAAATGTGACTTAATGTCATGACCCGGGAGGTTAAAGTGGTCTGAGACTGCCTTTCCTGAATCTAAACGGATATTTGATAAATGGTTTTGCAAAAAAAAAAAAAAGAGAAAGGTTTTTTAGGAGAAATTCAAAATGGTTTCAGGAAAGGACGAAGAGTCACTGATCACCTATTTACACTCACCCAACTGATAGAATCAACAAAGGCTGAAAAGAAAAAGATGTTTCTGGCATTTCTAGATGTGAAAAAAGCGTACGACCGAGTGTGGAGGGAAGGTATGTGGCGAAAGCTCGAGGGCATCGGACTGGGGGGTGACTTTGTGGGAATCATGAAAGCACTGTATACAGATGTGCAAAGCCAACTCAGTCTAGGGAGTATCACTACAAAACGAGTCCCTATGGATATAGGCCTCAAGCAGGGGTGTATCTTTTCACCGATTTTGTTTGCATTGTATGTTAAAGATTTAGGGGACGAACTATTTCAGAGTGCGGAGGGGGTAAATGTTGGAGACATAAAGATACCAGGCTTATTCTTTGCGGACGACATGGTGTTAATGTCTAGAACTGAACAGGGGCTAGAGAAACTGCTGGAAATTGTTGGTAGATATGGGAACACTTGGCGGCTCGAACTAAATGAAAATAAAAGCAAGGTAATACCCGTTGGACGCAAAGTAGATATGACGAAGAGATGGAGAGTGGGGGAGTTCTCAATCCCCGAAGGGGAAAGCAAACAAATCACTGTAGGAGAAACGGGAGAGTATGAGTATCTAGGGGTAAGCATAAATATAACGGGAAGAGGGGTGTACAGAAATTACTCAGCCAAACTGATTCTGAAGGGGAAAAGAATTCTGAACCAACTAAAACTTTTAGGGAAAAATAGTTTCAATAAGGTCTTTGTGGGGAAAACACTGTGGGAGAGGGTGGGTTTACCAAGTATAACGTATGGCACGGACGTGATTCCATTAAACCAAACCGTTATTAAGAAGTTGGAAAGTACTCAGAATGATGCCGGCAGATGGATAACAGGGTCGAGTAATGCTGCAGCTTTGGAAGCAGTAAGGGGGGAGCTTGGGTGGATGAAAATCAAGGACAGGGTAGATTTGGGAAAACTGTGTTACTTTAACTACTTGAGAAACCTGCCTGACAACCGGTGGTGTAAATTGATGCTCGATACCATTTGGAATTCTAATATAGAAACGGGGTGGTCAAAACATGTGAGGGAACTAATGGACAATTACTCTATAGAGGTCACAAACATAGAAGTAGGAATGAAAGAAGGCAAAAGGTTTGTCAAAGAGAGAGTCATGGAAGACTGCAATCGAAACTGGCGAGCAGGGGTTAGCGTGAAAAGATCACTGCAGGGGTTACAATATAAAGAAAAGCCAGCTTTTGAGAAGTACCTAGATGGCACCTTTGGAGGGTCACTGCTGTTCAAACTGAGATCAAGATCACTGGAGCTTCGGGGAAAAATTGGGAGAGATGGGGAAAAGGGATGCCAAATGTGCCACTCTGGAGTAGTGGAGACCCTGGAACATTTTCTCTTGGAATGCCCACAGTATATACCTCATAGAATAAAATTTACTGGAAGAATAATGCAGAAGTGGGGTGAAGAAACAAAGGATGGATGGCTGAAGGGGGACACGAGGGAGAGGGTAGGAATGCTTATTGAAGAAATTGAAAAAGAGGAAGTGGGGGACACTATTAAGCAGTTTATATCTGAATGCTGGGAGGAGAGGAGGGGAAGAGGGGGTGGGGTGCAGGGGGAATGATGGCCTTCTCTTATGAGGACCGCGACGAATCAGCGGCTGGCCAAAGAGTTATTATTATTCTGACGCGCAGAGGGTTTCTCGTCTGGCCGACATATTGGATATGGCATAATTTACATGTGATTAAATAAATGATGTTTTCAGAATCACAGTTGAAGCTGTTTCTAACTTGGTAAAACATACGGGTTTGTTCGCTAAAGAATGTTTTACCGGTATTCATGTAGTTCATACGATGTATGTAACAAATTTTGCGTTGACATAGATTTACTGATCCATTTCCCAGAACTGGGCGGTTATGCCGAATTTTCGTGGGGTGCGTTGGCTCAGAGTCCCGAATGGGTGTCTCTATCTCACGGATTGTATCAGATTTAATTTTTCGCAAAAGTCGTTTTGAGTAACCGCGTTTAACAAGTGTTTTGAAAAGAATTGAACATGCGTGATTGAGGTCGCTTCTGTTCGTACAATTTCTATGGAATCGAATGATTTGAGATTTTACCAACCCATTGAATAGTTTGGGTGGGTGGTAAGAAGCTCTATGGAGAAGTTGGTGAGAATCGGTCGGTTTAAAAAAGACTTTTGTGTCTAGTACGTTGCTATGCCGGAACTGAGGGCCCTTGAATACAGTCACATCCAGAAAATCAATGGTATTTTCTGAAATGCAGGGCTGTAATTTAATGGATTCATCGTGGTTGTTCAGGATTTCCAAGAATTCGTTGAAGTCATCACGGCCATGAGGCCATATGATGAAAATGTCGTCTTGGAACCTGTGATAACATAATGGCTGTTTTCTTGCTTTAGCAAGAGCACCTCTCTCCCATTCTGCAACAAAAATATTAGCAAAATTTGGACTGAATTTTTTACCCATACTACATCCACTTATTTGGAGGTAAAATTTATTGTTAAATTCAAAATCGTTACCTTTCAATGATAATTCTAACAATTGCAGGATTTCTTCCGATGGCCTGTTTGGGTCATCGTACCTTTTGAATGATTTTTTTATTGCCTCTAGACCAGCGTCAATACCAATGTTAGTATACATACTTTCAATGTCTAGGGTAATGAGGAGACTGTCGGAAGGAACCTGCAATTTGTTAATTTTCATTAAAAAGTCCTCAGTGTCTTTGAGGAAGCTCGGATGGCGGCAAGCAATTGGTTTTAAATAAAAATCAATATACTGTGAAATGTGGTAAGATTCCGAGCCACAGTCGCTGACAATAGGCCGACCAGGAGGGGTAAAGTCGTCACTCCAACTGCTGAGTGGTTTATGTATTTTAGGCAAGAGGTAAAACTTACGATTGTTTGAATCCCTCTCTGCAATTAAATACTCGACATGTTTTTTCTCAATGAAGTCGTGGTCCAGCAAGCTTTTTAGAATTCCATTAAATTTTGAACAATTTTCTTGCCAAATTGGTGCTTCTAAAGGTTTGTAATATTTTGGATTATTTAATTGGCGTTCAGCTTCTTTAATGTAATTATCTTTTGACATCAGAACTGTAGCAGATCCTTTGTCACAAGGCTTGATGATAATTTGTTTGTTGTTTTTCAGCGTCTTCAGGGCGTTTCTTTCGATTTGGTTCAAATTTTGTTTGTCTTTCAAAAATGATTCCGGGATTTGGCTTACTTGTTCTTTAACTTTTTGAGAAATCTCATTAATTTCAGGTTTAACTTTCCGAGGTGATGGGCACCACCCGGTTGGATTGGCAAAGAGGTCTTTTGAGCCTGTTGAATTTCGAAATTTATCTGCCAATGCTGTTGCCCTAAAAAATTGTTGGCTTGCCGGACCACCGTTCATTTCGTTAATGTAACTGTAATCATCCATGACAACTGCACCTGTCCCAAAATCTACGATTTTGGGCTTAGATTTTAATGGGGCTGGGGCGGGAACGAAAGTTAAACCATACCTGAGTAGATCTTTCTCACCTTCAGTTAATTTTAGATCAGGAACCAAGTTTACTATTTCGGTTCCTAGTCCTACTTTTTCTCCATGGCTGATGCCTTCTTCTGTAATTAGTTTAACGGCTGCTCTTTGATGTATGGTTCTATGCGTGGCAGCCATCCTTGGTAAATTTTATTCGCTGTTTCCGTCGACCAGTGGATGGGATCACCTGGGCAACATTTAAACTGGCTTGCTGGAATTGCCGGGATTATCTCCAAATTCTTTGTTGACTTCGCAGCTTCGTTGATAACAGTCAAATTTTGTTGGTCCCTGGAACATAAACTAGAAGAAAAATTATGTTCCTGAAAAAGAAGTTTTGTATTAGGGTAACATTTGCGGAAATTGCTTACCATATTACCTAGTCTACCTGTTGATGTGTGACCAATCTTTTTTCTGTTCTGCACGTCTATGCGCCAGTCTTCTCTATTGTTGACACCAACGTTAAATAAAATTGCTTTGGGATGTTGTCGATCTTTCTCTTTTTCCATGTTCTTAGCCATCTGCCGAATGTGGTTTAAAGTTCCACCAGAGTATGATGCGATGAAGGTGTTGGGTGGAGGGTTGGCATCAATCCTCGAGATGTTCGATGATCCGATGATCCAAACAGATTTGTTTGGCTTGACTGGCAGGGTCCAGCTGTTCTTGTTTTCACCAGATTTCCAGAATCGGTAGAATGACGACTTGCCGTTTGTAGATGGTTTCTTTTGAGGTGGTGTCTTGACTATGCTGGCGTACGATGGCGATTCCGGTGTTGTGGAGCAACGTGCTGCAAATGATGGTTTTTTGGTCGCTGGTGCTGTTGGAGAGATGGTTTCCCGTCTTTTTCTTTTCGATGGAGTTTCTCTGGAAGTAGAAAATGAAATTTGCTGGCGGGCCACCGGCGATTTAGAACGAGCACGTTGATTGAAAGAGGTCTGGCTAATGACCACTGGTTTTTTGAACTGGGACAGAAGTTGATCCGAAAGAGAATAAAATTTGTCAATAGTACTTTCTTGTAGTCGATTACCAAAATTCTTCTGTCCCCATTTAACTGCCGTATTCTGTGCTCGTGGAAAGTCCTGGGGTTTTAGAAAAGGAGCCGAAAGAACCAGGTCTTGTTTTTCTTTTAGAGTTTTTTTGTAATAATCTACCAAAGTTTGTATAACTTCAAAAGCCCATTTTTTGGTTAAATTGTTGAGCGCGTCCGAAATATAAATGGTTGGCAGAGCCGGCCGAAAGGTTTTATTGCGCTCGTCCACTGTTTTTTGGAATGATTTTGGGAGGACTTTCTGTGCCAAACAGTCCTCGAGAAATGCCAAATGGTGAAATAGTTGTAGAATGTGGTAAAGGGATTTTACCAATTGTGCATGAGCCGAATATGCCGGGTCTTTTTGCCGCTCTTGGCGGTTAACAGATTTAACATTTGTGGAATTTTTAGCCATTTTCCCGGACTTAATTTAGGCTGAAATAAATAGTTATTAGAACAAGTCAAAATGATGAAAAAGTGATGAAAAAATGAAGCAAAAATGAAAATGAAAGAATAAATGAAATGTGAATACCTAATGAAAATGTTGATGAAATAAATAAAGCGCACTGTCGTTGCCTCGACGTTTCGGGTTAAATGCCCTTCTTCAGGAAGCAGGTGAATTCGATTTTCCAATTATCCCAAAGCATTTAAATACCTTTACTTCATCTGTTGATGAGGCCAAACTGGCCAATCACTGTGACTGAGATGGATTCACTCAGTGATTAGTGGAAAACAACCATTCAAATGTCATCAAACTTTAGCGGTATTTCTACTGTCAATTTTTGATGGCATTTGAATGACTTGTGTTCACTGGCTGAAGACTGTTGGAAATCAAATTCATGACAATGCGCAAAACTAATCGACAGATAATTAATGTTTTTATAATAGAAATAATTCAAAGGTCTGGCACTGGCGGATAGATATTTTTCAAAACAAAGAAGCACGGGCGCAGGTCGGTAAATCGATTTCTGTTGTAAATTATTTCTATGGAATTCAATGTTGTTATAATATTTTTGAAGTTATATGACTTTATGACAAAATGAACTCATCTCAGAAGTGCTTTCACAAGAATGTTTCGAAGACTGGGATTTTTCTTATAAGCTATGATGCATCGTTTGTTAATGGCCTCTGGCAGTTTTGTATTTAATTCTGTGAAGTTGTTTTTGAAAATTTTTGCAATTTCGACATTGCGTCGATTATAAACCAAAGGAAAACAAATAATTTTATTTGGCAACCCAGAGTACTCTCTATTGAGTCCGTATGGGAGATAGGTCCTGAGCTTACCAATCCAATAGTTTTCACGCTCAAGTCGTTTGTCTGTTGTGGTTTCATCATCGTCCAAAAACGGAATTTGCTCAATGGGTTGGAAACTAAAATGTGACTTAATGTCATGACCCGGGAGGTTAAAGTGGTCTGAGACTGCCTTTCCTGAATCTAAACGGATATTTGATAAATGGTTTTGCATTCTGACGCGCAGAGGGTTTTTCGTCTGGCCGACATATTGGATATGGCATAATTTACATGTGATTAAATAAATGATGTTTTCAGAATCACAGTTGAAGCTGTTTCTAACTTGGTAAAACATACGGGTTTGTTCGCTAAAGAATGTTTTACCGGTATTCATGTAGTTCATACGATGTATGTAACAAATTTTGCGTTGACATAGATTTACTGATCCATTTCCCAGAACTGGGCGGTTATGCCGAATTTTCGTGGGGTGCGTTGGCTCAGAGTCCCGAATGGGTGTCTCTATCTCACGGATTGTATCAGATTTAATTTTTCGCAAAAGTCGTTTTGAGTAACCGCGTTTAACAAGTGTTTTGAAAAGAATTGAACATGCGTGATTGAGGTCGCTTCTGTTCGTACAATTTCTATGGAATCGAATGATTTGAGATTTTACCAACCCATTGAATAGTTTGGGTGGGTGGTAAGAAGCTCTATGGAGAAGTTGGTGAGAATCGGTCGGTTTAAAAAAGACTTTTGTGTCTAGTACGTTGCTACGCCGGAAATGAGGGCCCTTGAATACAGTCACATCCAGAAAATCAATGGTATTTTCTGAAATGCAGGGCTGTAATTTAATGGATTCATCGTGGTTGTTCAGGATTTTCAAGAATTCGTTGAAGTCATCACGGCCATGGGGCCATATGATGAAAATGTCGTCTTGGAACCTGTGATAACATAATGGCTGTTTTCGTGCTTTAGCAAGAGCGCCTCTCTCCCATTCTGCAACAAAAATATTAGCAAAATTTGGACTGAATTTTTTACCCATACTACATCCACTTATTTGGAGATAAAATTTATTGTTAAATTCAAAGTCGTTACCTTTCAATGATAATTCTAACAATTGCAGGATTTCTTCCGATGGCCTGTTTGGGTCATCGTACCTTTTGAATGATTTTTTTATTGCCTCTAGACCAGCGTCAATACCAATGTTAGTATACATACTTTCAATGTCTAGGGTAATGAGGAGACTGTCGGAAGGAACCTGCAGTTTGTTAATTTTCATTAAAAAGTCCTCAGTGTCTTTGAGGAAGCTCGGATGGCGGCAAGCAATTGGTTTTAAATAAAAATCAATATACTGTGAAATGTGGTAAGATTCCGAGCCACAGTCGCTGACAATAGGCCGACCAGGAGGGGTAAATTCGTCACTCCAACTGCTGAGTGGTTTATGTATTTTAGGCAAGAGGT
This sequence comes from Pictodentalium vernedei, assembly GCA_031216915.1. Lineage (NCBI taxonomy): Eukaryota > Metazoa > Mollusca > Scaphopoda > Dentaliida > Dentaliidae > Pictodentalium > Pictodentalium vernedei. The sequence goes on along the minus strand of CM062296.1, from coordinate 88,060,647 downwards.
AAAACTTACGATTGTTTGAATCCCTCTCTGCAATTAAATACTCGACATGTTTTTTCTCAATGAAGTCGTGGTCCAGCAAGCTTTTTAGAATTCCATTAAATTTTGAACAATTTTCTTGCCAAATTGGTGCTTCTAAAGGTTTGTAATATTTTGGGTTATTTAATTGGCGTTCAGCTTCTTTAATATAATTATCTTTTGACATCAGAACTGTAGCAGATCCTTTGTCACAAGGCTTGATGATAATTTGTTTGTTGTTTTTCAGCGTCTTCAGGGCGTTTCTTTCGATTTGGTTCAAATTTTGTTTGTCTTTCAAAAATGATTCTGGGATTTGGCTTACTTGTTCTTTAACTTTTTGAGAAATCTCATTAATTTCAGGTTTAACTTTCCGAGGTGATGGGCACCACCCGGTTGGATTGGCAAAGAGGTCTTTTGAGCCTGTTGAATTTCGAAATTTATCTGCCAATGCTGTTGCCCTAAAAAATTGTTGGCTTGCTGGACCACCGTTCATTTCGTTAATGTAACTGTAATCATCCATGACAACTGCACCTGTCCCAAAATCTACGGTTTTGGGCTTAGGTTTTAATGGGGCTGGGGCGGGAACGAAAGTTAAACCATACCTGAGTAGATCCTTCTCACCTTCAGTTAATTTTAGATCAGGAACCAAGTTGACTATTTCGGTTCCTAGTCCTACTTTCTCTCCATGGCTGATGCCTTCTTCTGTAATTAGTTTAAAGGCTGCTCTTTGATGTATGGTTCTATGCGTGGCAGCCATCCTTGGTAGATTTTATTCGCTGTTTCCGTCGACCAGTGGATGGGATCACCTGGGCAACATTTAAACTGGCTTGCTGGAATTGCCGGGATTATCTCCAAGTTCTTTGTTGACTTCGCAGCCTCGTTGATCACAGTCAAATTTTGTTGGTCCCTAGAACATAAACTAGAAGAAAAATTATGTTCCTGAAAAAGAAGTTTTGTATTAGGGTAACATTTGCGGAAATTGCTTATCATATTACCCAGTCTGCCTGTTGATGTGTGACCAATCTTTTTTCTGTTCTGCACGTCTATGCGCCAGTCTTCTCTATTGTTGACACCAACGTTAAATAAAATTGCTTTGGGATGTTGTCGATCTTTCTCTTTTTCCATGTTCTTAGCCATCTGACGAATGTGGTTTAAAGTTCCACCAGAGTATGATGCGATGAAGGTGTTGGGTGGAGGGTTGGCATCAATCCTTGAGATGTTCGATGATCCGATGATCCAAACAGGTTTGTTTGGCTTGACTGGCAGGGTCCAGCTGTTCTTGTTTTCACCAGATTTCCAGAATCGGTAGAATGGCGACTTGCCGTTTGTAGATGGCTTCTTTTGAGGTGGTGTTTTGACTATGCTGGCGTACGATGGCGATTCCGGTGTTGTGGAGCAACGTGCTGTAAATGATGGTTTTTTGGTCGCTGGTGCTGTTGGAGAGATGGTTTCTCGTCTTTTTCTTTTCGATGGAGTTTCTCTGGAAGTAGAAAATGAAATTTGCTGGCGGGCCACCGGCGATTTAGAACGAGCACGTTGATTGAAAGAGGTCTGGCTAATGACCACTGGTTTTTTGAACTGGGACAGAAGTTGATCCGAAAGAGAATAAAATTTGTCAATAGTACTTTCTTGTAGTCGATTACCAAAATTCTTCTGTCCCCATTTAACTGCCGTATTCCGTGCTCGTGGAAAGTCCTGGGGTTTTAGAAAAGGAGCCGAAAGAACCAGGTCTTGTTTTTCTTTTAGAGTTTTTTTGTAATAATCTACCAAAGTTTGTATAACTTCAAAAGCCCATTTTTTGGTTAAATTGTTGAGCGCGTCCGAAATATAAATGGTTGGCAGAGCCGGCCGAAAGGTTTTATTGCGCTCGTCCACTGTTTTTTGGAATGATTTTGGGAGGACTTTCTGTGCCAAACAGTCCTCTAAAAATGCCAAATGGTGAAATAGTTGTAGAATGTGGTAAAGGGATTTTACCAGTTGTGCATGAGCCGAATATGCCGGGTCTTTTTGCCGCTCTTGGCGGTTAACAGATTTAACATTTGTGGAGTTTTTAGCCATTTTCCCGGACTTAATTTAGGCTGAAATAAATAATTATTAGAACAAGTCAAAATGATGAAAAAGTGATGAAAAAATGAAGCAAAAATGAAAATGAACGAATAAATGAAATGTGAATACCTAATGAAAATGTTGATGAAATAAATAGAGCGCACTGTCGTTGCCTCGACGTTTCGGGTTAAATGCCCTTCTTCAGGAAGCAGGTGAATTCTGATAGGACATCTAGTTTCAACGGTACTTGATTAACTTTTTGGAGTTAGTTAGTTAGATAGATAGATAGATAGATAGATAGATAGATAGATAGATAGATAGATAGATAGATTAGATAGATAGATAGATAGATAGATAGATAGATAGATAGATAGATAGATAGATAGATAGATAGATTGATAGATAGATAGATAGATAGATAGATAGATAGATAGATAGATAGATAGATAGATAGATAGATAGATAGATAGATAGATAGATAGATAGATCGTTTATTTGAAATTGTACGCCCTTAAAAAGGCAGGTTGCTACATGATAATATAACATTGACATCAGAGCATCTTGAGTACAAACAATTGTCAATATAATCAAGAGTTTAAATGTTCACTGAGGAGAAGAATATTCTTGAACACATAATCTACCATACGGCGTTAGGCGGTAAAGAAGCCAGAACTGACTCCCTTAATTTGAAAAACCTGTAGACCATCTTACAGACTGATGCCCCTGTAGTTATTTGATTGTTTTGCATAATGCTGTTGAACTGGCTTTCCCTGTTCATCCCACTGAACTCTCCATTATTGTGCATCATAATAACAAACAGTTCATTTCTCAGGGATGAATAGGCTGGACAGTCCATCAGAAAGTGCATCTCATCCTCGATTTCTCCAAGGTTACATACTTTACACAGGCGTTCTACCACCGGGACCGGGGGTTGTGCATGGCGACATGATGTGCACTTTGTAGGTCTCGCACTCCAGGTGTTGGGTATTATACCATTAATTATTAGTTTCTTTCCCAGAATTGCCCATTATCAAGCTCAGGTGGTATGACTTCAAACTTGTCTGATATGTCGCCGATCTTGGCCGATATGAACCAAGTCAGAGTTGCTTCCCTTGATGCTATACAAGGCACAGCCAGTTCACTTGTAGGGCTGCACGGTATATCGATAAACCGATATATACCGGTATTTAAACCAATATCGATTGAATACCGGTGTAATTACAAAAAATATCGGTTTATCGTCATTAGTTATTTACCCGCAATTTAATTTTCAAGATGTCTGGAGTTTTTTAACCGTAGCCCCGAATGAATAATATCATTCCTTTAAACAAGGAATCGTCTGCTCGTAATATACAAATTCAACAGTTGAAAAAATAATTTTCAAAAATTTCAACAAAACTATATCATGTGACCCCTCATTGGAACGAGCTCGTTGAGCTCGTTCCAACGAGGGGTCACATGATATAGTTTTGTTGAAATATATGAGGAAAATCTGATAAACTAATTTAGAAAATAATAAATTTTGATATCGTCTGCGTTGGGTAAAGGTTTTTCGAACCGCATCATCAAGGCATGCTAATTCGTTCCGACTGTGATGCCTGGAGTCGCGATTGTGGAACTTGTGTTCATATATCTGAACAGTTTTCGATAAACCGGTATACCGCGGTATTTTTTTGAATACCGATACCGGTATTCAGTTTTGAATATCGTGCAGCCCTATTCGTTTGTATCGAAATTCTTCGCCGTTATTCGCCGAACGCTATCAGGAGCACTGACGTTATCGGACATAATGGAGTAGTTTGAAGCGGTGTATTTGTATGGTGAGGAATTAACGATGGCAATAAGTAAGAACTAGGTGGATGAAGAGAAGAAAGAAGATAGTTGTTCAGAAGATTCAACGCAACATAAGACTCGGAATCGCAAGCGGAGATTCCTCGAAGAGGTAGTTAAGTTGTCTGGATGTCGCGGCTTCTTCAGTGGGGAATCTGAGACATTCAGATCGCTAAACTAAGAGACGAGGAAGCTCCCGACTTTCTGAAAAGAATGGAAAACAATAACACTATCAGAAAACTGTAACAGTTCTCAGGGACGTGGCGACAGGGGGTGGGGGTGGGGTGGGGTAGGGGTTTGGGGGGGGTATCATCCCCAATCCTGGCCAAAATTTCCTATAGTTGGAAATTCACAGGGCAAGTCATTTATAATTGGAAATTCCATCTATCTGGATTTTAGAGCTTCTTTGGTGATGCTGATGTCTCCTTTACTTCCCCAAATCCCAACTCGGTTTCAAATCGGCAAAAACTTCAACTGTTACTACTTAGAACTGCAGTGTACGCAGTATCGAGCTTCATAAGTATGCAGGATGTCAACCCTGCACACCCCGATCGGAAACCTCTAGCCACGTCCCTCACAGTTCTGCGAACATTTTGTAATTATTTGTGAGTAATAAGTCAAATGGATATTACTTAAGTAAGTTTAGGTAAGTTTCACATCGGCCGAGATATCAGCCATCGGTAACTTCATATCAGTCTTCGGTCTTCAATCTCGGACTGATCTACCAATGGAAGCATGCATTTTGTCACTCCCCGGGGTTTCAATGGGGAAACAAACCTGTTTGTAGAACAGGTTTTGTAAAATTATTGTTCGCACCTTGGTTCGCTTTCGTTCACTTTTAAAATTTTTCATCCACGTGCAGCAACATGTTTTTATGTTTGTTTGTTTAAATGTGTTTTCATTTTTGTTGTAGACGCATCAATTTCTTTAAAAAGTATAGCGGTCATTCTCTTTATTGCACACTGAGCTGGGACGAGGTTGATCCTTTCAGAATCCATAAATTTACAAATGTGGTTAAAGGGAAATAACTCTAGTTAAATTTCGCCAGACGCGGTTCACTTGACACTGATTGCAGCTGCCGTTGTTGGTGTTTTATAGGTATCGCGGAAGTAAATATTTAGTTTAGAGTGATCTGCCTTGAAATGTTGCTCGGATATTGCATCATAGTCTAAAATAAGACTCCTAGAAAAAAAACTTATTGCTTGAGAAAACTGTTAAAGCATTTTATTAGGTTTTTACAACAATACTGAATATTTCACAAGAGAAAAGAGATTTTCTAAGTATTTTCTGGGTCTATAAAATTCAGTTAACTATTTGTGTATTTTTGTTGGGAATTCCCAGAAAAAAATGAGTTCAAGGACGGTACTTCACTTCCTGGTCCATTTTCTCTCTTATTTGTTGCATGACCCCGTGTTTTCTAGCCACAGGAAGTTGTGTGAAGGTCTGTACTTTAAGTAGGTATTTAAATATTGAATTTAAAGTGATGCGATCATATTTGTTTCCACATAAGTGTTATAATGGTCGCCTATGGGAACATATTTAGTTCTGTGAGACCTTAAGATCTCATATTTCTCACAATGGCTAATCGTGATACAACCACTGCTAACTTTTCATCAGATATAAATATTTAAACAACGACAGTCACGCGTTTCCATTTCAAATGAATTACAAACGCCACTCACTTTTCTGCAGATATAAATATTCCCAATCTGAAACAACGACAAACTTGTAAACAATGGAACATCCATCGGTAATTCCAACGACAATAAAAAAAATAAAAATTAAAGCCCACCTCCCCCACCCCACCCCACCCCCACCCCACCTCCACCCCCATCCACTGGTTTGAAAAAAATGTTCATGCAGTCCAAACTATTTTTTGCCTAACTAGTTTCCCTTTGTTCTTACACTTAGAGACCCACTAAAACATCTCCCTATCCTTCCACGTTTATTTCGTCCTGTAATGAGTAATGGTAAATGAAAATAATGATGTGGGGTCCAATGTCGCAGTTTCGCGGAAAAGGTGGCTGTGACTGTGAACAGCCATCAGCGGTAATAGAAAGATAGGAACTGTTCGAAGTGATGAATGTCATATGTTAACCCTTTACACAACGAATCGGCCGTATCCGCCGGCGTAATATGCAAAATCAGCAGTTGAAAAAGTATTATTTTTCAAACAATTTCAACAAAACCATATCATGTGACCCCTCGTTGGAACGAGCTCGTCGAGCTCGTTCCAACGAGGGGTCACATGATATGGTTTTGTTGAAATTTTTTGAAAAATTTGAAAAAATTATATTTAAAATAATAAATTTTGATATCGTCTGCGTTGGGTAAAGGGCAGTTCGGCGAATAATGGTCACAGTTATGATATATGTATATCCTTCTGGGGAGGTCAGAGCCAATAGGTCTTTGAGAGATTGCGAACACTTGTGTATGGCCTTCATAACCAATGTTTTGGAGACAAAAAATGAAAATATAATGAAAATTAATTGGCGATTTTTGAGAATCGCACTGGCCGGTTTTGGTCGTTACGTTGGGTAAAGGGTTAAGACAAGTAAACCATCGACGTGCAGTACGCCTTAGCGCCACCGTGTCCCCACGTGGGCAATTGTGATTAAGTGCCCTGCCCAAGGACACAACGCAGTTACCCCTGGTGAGGATCGAATTGTTGACCTTTCGGTTTGAAGTCCAATGCCCTAACCACTGCACCACCACATTCCCTTCTAATGGTAATAAAATAATGTTGGTTAGAAAAGATAAATACGCACTGAAATGAGTCCGTAATAAAAATGTTGGTAAATTTTACATTTTGTAGATATAAAAACCAAAGAAATTTCAAAGGAGATAACTTTATCGACGACATTCGGCAGGTGTGAGTCACCCAGTTGTGTGGTTAAGGCATGTTTGTTGTATGTGTGAGTGGTTAGAGCATGTTTATTATGCTGTATGTGAACTTTGAGTAAACACGGCCACTGCTGTAGCTGTTACTGTGGAGACTGTGTGCGCTGTGGCTCAGCAAGCACATTGGACTTTGAACCGAAATGTTTGACGGCTCGATCGTGACCAGTGATAACTACGCTGTGTCCTAGTGCAATAAACATAATTCTAATTGGTCATCTGGTGGCACGGTGGCACTATGTACTAAGCCATGCTGCACGTCGAAAATGCAATAGCCTGCAACTCTGCTAACTCTAAGTAACGTTTGGAGAGTGTGACAGCTGCTCTGCGGATTTTGCCTACACACTAAAAACTAAAGTGTTAAAACTGACACTTTCAAGGTGTTAAACCCATTCTAACTCCTAGGGTTTGATTTTAACACTCAAAGTGCAATGCTTTAAGCACTTGGACATTACAATCGTCAGACATCTGAAACTTGAATGGATGGCACTTCCCATGTATCTAGCATTGGTGGTTCTTTCAGAATCGTCCATGATTTGATTTGCGCTTGGTGGGTACATAATTAAAAGGACACAACGCAGATGAAGCGGATCAGGCTCGAGAGTTCGAGCCTGATCCGCGTCATCTGCGTTGTTTCCTTTTAAGTGTCGCGACATAATTCTTATCAAGTGGTATTAGTATAACACCTGTCAAGTTCTGGGATATCTACACTTGAACAAAGTGCTAGTTCAGCACTTAGTAAGTGTTAAATACAGCAGTTCAAGTGTAGTTGTTAACACTTTAGTTTTTAGCGTGTAGTTCTCCCTATCCTCCATCCTATAAACTGCCTGTCACGAAGTGCCCCTTACTGCTGAAAGTGCCGTTACTTCCAAAACAAATAAACTGCCAAGACAGTTGTGCAGAAAACCTGTTGGTTTAGCATGTACAGGTGAAGAAAGTCAGGTTGGATGTTTGGTGAAGAGGCCACCATGAGGGATACATTACAAAGTTGTGAAACATAAATAGCCTGTAAAGCGTCAACCGAATGTTCCCTATGAAGTTTATGGAGGGTGATTTTATATCAATCGATATATGGTCCTGGTCCTGTAGGTATTTCTGGAAAAGTCAGAGGTACACAAGTGGACGGGATGGTGTCTGTTGGGCGCTAGAGATATGGAACGGCCAATGGGTGTCAAGGAACCGTCTCTAATCTCTCATTTATGTTTTATATCTGAATCAATGTGTCATGGCTGATTTCCGTGTGGAATTTGCTGTTGTGTGCTTTTTTGTATTGTGCAGAGAGTCTGATGGTGTTCCATGGAAATCTCTCTGAGAATAAACTCACATGACTGGCGATTTATTTTTATAAGGGTATAACGGCACTTTAGACAGCCTGAGTCACTTCGTGTCGGACAGTCTTACGGGTGGACATAGCTGAAGTACCAGAAGAGAACTAACGACACCCCGGTGTAAAAGGAATGGAAGTCCGTAGGAAAATTAGTCCCTCTGGACCATTATTCCGCGGAATTATAGTCCTTGGTCTAACATTTCTAGGAATAGTAGTCCGGCGGACTACTATTCCTAGAAATGTTAGACCTAGGACTATAATTCCGCGGAATAATAGTCCAGAGGGACTAATTTTCCTACGGACTTCCATTCCTGTCACACCGGCGAGCAAGTGTCAGCTCCTCATCATTCTAACTCTGTTCAAACTCCGCCCAAGCAGGGTTACAGCGGTTGAAGACATGTGCACCATCGACATGCATTACGCCTTAGTACACAGCGCCACCACTCCCGCAATTGCGCAAGCAAGATTAATTGTCTTGTCCAAGGACGCAACGCAGGTAACCCTGGCGGGGATCGAACCGTGGACCTTTCGAGTTGAAGTCCAGAGCCATAACAAGCGAGCCACCGCGTTCCAACATGACAGGCAATGTAATAGACTTGAACACTTTTTAATCTTAGTTGCCGATGTTGTGTTTTTGGACCGGCATTTATGGTTGTTAGTTGTAACTCTCTGAGGTGCTAAGGACGCCTTGTTGACCTGTTGCGTCTATAGACGTTCCGTTTGTTCAAAGCGTCGAATCAGGTTGAACAGAATGATCATGTTGTCATTACCCATCTGGCAAGAGTGTGGATGTCCCAGTTATTTTGTGTTCGGTTTGTTGTTGGGTACACACTCATCGGGGTGTGTGTACGGGATATGTGGTGGTATAAAACGAGTCCTTGTGTATTTGGAGGTAAGCCTTTATAACTGAAGTCCCTTGAAGATAGAGCATATGTTGTTTGTCGTCACATAATTCTCAGAGTGTCCTCTGTGGACCCGTAGTTCGTGGTGTTGTTGCTGGAGTCATTGCTGGTGGAGTCAGTGTAGACGGTTCTGTGGATTTGTCAGAGTCATGTAAGCCTTTGTCTATATTGATTGATGATGTCACAGGAAAAGATTTGGATGACTGAAATGTGGAGTCAAGTGTTGAGATGTTGAAATGCGTGAAATGCGTCAAACGGACTCCTGCGGACTTTTGGGACGCTGTTGAATGTTCGATGTCCTCAATAGACCAGTAAGTGGATAATAGGTTCACTGGTATGAGAGTAGGTGGCCGAATATCAGTAGGTCCGAGCGCGATGGGTCATTGGTTGGAGGATTGGACCTTAAACTAAAAGGTCGACTGTTCGATCCCGACCCTTACGGGCGTACTATACGTCGATGGTGCACTTGCCTTTAGCTGCTACTATCTGTGCTTGTACCAGGTTAATAAGATGGTTTACCCTACAGTTTCGCCCTGCTACTCGGCGTTTCTCTCCAGATACTCCAGCTTCCTCTAACCGTAAATCTGTTTGGCTCGGTAAAATGCTGACTGCAGGCAGGCAGGCAGGCAGGCAGGCAGGCAGGCAGGCAGGCAGGCAGGCAGGCAGGCAGGCAGACAGGCAGGCACAGGCAGGCAGGCAGGCAGGCAGGCAGGCAGGCAGGCAGGCAGGCAGGCAGGCAGGCAGGCAGGCAGACATACAGACAGACAGAGACAGACAGACAGACAGACAGACAGACAGACAGTTGGCATGCTGTCGCCATCGTTAATATGGACCTGTTTGTATTACCCATATTGATAGCTGGTGTCTTTGGTGGACGCAAAGCTGTGAGTTGTTTGAACAGGTAGAGTCGTATACTCAGGTATTGTGCAGCCACCGTGGAGTAGTAGTTATCTACGCAAGGACGGTGATGTCCACGCATGCGTTTATCAGGTGATAAAAATCATTACCAGCAAATTTTTAATTAATGAAACATCCGGTTGTACCCGGTGCTTCAATCATGAATTTTTTGACGATTATTCCTATAATTAGTGTTTGGAACCTAATATGATTGCTACCGTGTAAATATTGCCCACCCGTGGAAACTGATCAGTCCGCGGCGGCCGTACTGTAGAGTAGGGTCATGCGATTATTCGAGATTCTATTGGATATCCATTCCATACGTCAGTTTCGAGATCGACCCCGAATCAATCTCAATATTCGGTTTTTTCGAATCTCTCGTACTGACTTCAATTTGTAATATTTCCACCACAAATTGGATAAAATTGACAGACAATTCATTCATGTTGGCTCAATTCATATTTAATTAAGTAATTAGCAATGATTAATAGTTAGGTAAGGAGTAGATTGTGTCCAGAACATTATCCATAGTTTTTGAAAGCTGAACTTAGTTTAAACAGTTTTTATTCAAAGAGTAAAAGATAAACACATGCAAAACATATGCAATAAGGAGATATACAACTTAATAATAGGAACATCGATACAAGTTAAGCATAATTGAATAATGGAAAATTGAGATATTGACAGGATTCGGCATCAAGCCTGAGCTTATTTTAAGCCGTCTCCTTTCACCTTCAGCATTCGAGAAGGAGGGATTGACATTTTGTGAAATGTTCTGTACAAGCTTTATTGGAACTGTTTTTGCTGTGAGAGAGAGAGAGAAAGAGAGAGAGAGAGACACAGACAGGAGAGAGAGAGAGAGAGAGAGAGAGAGAGAGAGAGAGAGAGAGAGAGAGAGATAGGAAAAGGAGAACGATAGAGAGGGAGAGGAAAAGAGAATGAATGGTACCGGTCGACGTAGGGAGGTAGTAAAAACGCTCCGGGGAGTATAATTATCACAAAAAGGTTGCAGATGATTTGTAGCTGACTCTTTAAAGATTATACAGATCTTTACCAGTGAGTTCCCCTTTGCAACAACACTGACCGAAAGAGACCGTTACGCGATGTAAAAGGCCTGCTTTTATCCACACTTCTCATAACAGCACATTACTAAAATCTTTTACTTTTGATTATAAACTCTTGGACTTTTAGAAATACCTGTGTGTTCGTTATGTTATCGTTGTATTGTGAACCAAATATTAAAGTATCGTTGTCTAAATGAATACCGAGAGCTCCAAGGGTACTGAGCCGCGTTGCATCGTAAATCGGACAATACAGTAAGAAATGTTCACATGTTTCAACGGCTCCACACCGACAGAACGGTGAATCAGACAAATGATTATTGAAGAGGTCTTCCTGAAGGTTACTACATCTTCGTCTTAGTTGGCAGTGCATAATTTGGCCCTTTTGGTTGTAGCTCTGATTAAAATGTTTAGGGGGTTTTCGAAGATTATTATTCACTACGCGCTTGAAGGCAACAGTTGTTGTACAGTTTCGAGTATCTACAGGCAGGTCATTCCATAACTTTACAGATGAATAAAGATATGCACGCTGACCTTGGGTTGATCTTCGTTTAGGTAACGACAAGTCACGAGAATTCCTTAGGTTGTAGTCTTGTGTTTGTGATACTTGTGATGGGATATAATTGTAAAGGTATGCTGGGGTTTGTTTTTGAACCATTTTGTGAAACTAGATAAGTTTATGTTTCTTACGCCTTGCTTCCAAAGATTCCCAGACAGTTTCTATTTCGAGTTGGGTCCTAGATATACTTTTTGTTGCACCTGTAACGATTCTCGCTGCTTCCAATTGATTTTTTTCCTAGTCTTTGGGATTCTTCAACTGTACAGTTGTCCCACACTTGACAGCCATATTCTAACAGGGGGTGGATGAAGGAAAAGTAGACTGTTTGTAAAGTGGAGCGATTCAACCGATATTTATACTTTTTAAGAGTATTTAGAACGTGAATAGTAACAAGTTAAGCCTTCAAAAGCTAAAACTATGGAAAGAAGGCAGAGCTGTTTCAGCGATGGTGCCACGGGGAATATTTATTTATTGGTGTGTAAGGTGTCCAGTCAGTCTTGTAAGGTGCATCAGTGTCCAGTTTTTTGTTTGTTTTTTTTTACCGACTGGAGCTGGATGCAGACATTACTGTGTGGAGGTGGGAATCCTGCTGGAATAATGTTATAGTAGTTAATACCAAAGAGTAAATTTGACATAGTTACGACTTGCATGGAGCTCACATTTTCTAATTCCACATACTGCTAACTTGCAGTAAACTACTTTAAATTCGATGCCCATGCAATATAATGTGTACCAACCACACACTCTACTACCAGTTTCGTATGGAACAAAACACTTTTGTATGCATTCTTCTTTTTTGTAGTTACATGTTTCACATTTCTTTTCATGTTTCAGTTCATCTTAGCACAAAAGTGACTCAATAAGCTTACCACAATATATTCTTACAGGGCATTTTGACACCCACTACAGGAAAGACCAGTATGACAGTAGTTCTAGTTAATTTCCTAATTGCCGACGGGGTTCAAGGCATTACTGTAATGATCTTCATTCACCTAATTCTAAGCGGTGACGTTGAACTCAATCCGGGGGCTATTAGCATAATACACATTAATTTAAGGGGACTTCGAAATAAAAAAGACCTATTCCATGCAGAGTTGGGGTATTGTGATATAAAAAGGTGTGACAGAGACCATGCTAACTGCTGATGCAGAAAACGACAATCTCGGCATCCCAGGTTATCACACCCCTTTGCGTAAGGGCAGGGACCATGGACTAGGGGGAGGGGTTACTGTGTACATAAAAACAGGTATAATTTTTAAACGTCGACTTGATTTAGAGCGACCGGGTGACCGATGATCTTCCAAATACTTCATTTGTAGCTGAGTCTTCGCCATAATGGTATGCGCGCTGTCTATCTTAATGTTGGCAAAAAAACACATCATGGCGGACTTATGGGTGTCGGGATTAAATGCTTTGTAATTTGATGTGCTTCATATGTATTAGAAATGAAGTTTTCCACCAATTTAGAAATATTGTTCTGGTGCATGATATTTTGTCACTTTTGCACAACTGCATAAACACCATATAATGTAATTTTGCTGTGTAAGGGTACGGCGTAAAGATAGACTTAGCATGTTCGCCAAACCTGATTTCAAATGAATGAAATACAAATAGTGTTTAAAAAAAGTGTCCAGTAACTTCCAGTAACTCGAGTTTAGCGCGAGTTTATCCACGAGTTTAACGCAACTCGTGGTTAACGCGAGTTTATCCGCGAAAATAACGAGAGTTTATCGCTCGTCTGTTCATGATATCAATGCGAGTCTATCCGTAAGGGTAATGCCAGTTTAACGCGATTTTATCCGCTGTGTTTAGGCGAGTTGAACGCGAGTTTATCCGCGACGATAACGCGAGAGGATGCGCGAAGTTAACTCGAGTTTAACGAGTGTTTTTTGCCGCGAGGTTAACACGCGTTTATCCACCACGAGGTTAACTTGAGTTTTTCGCGAGTTTATCGGCGATGTTAACGCAAGTTTATGCGCGAGGTTATCGCTAGTTTATCCGCGTTGTTAGTGCGAGTACAACGCGAGGTTAGCTTGAGTTTAACGTAATTTGTCCGCGAAGTTATCGCGAGTTTAGCTGCGTTTTTAGCGAGAATTAACCCGCAAGGTTATCCGCGAGGTTAGCGCGAGTTTAACGCGTGTTTATCCAGGATATTAATGCGAATTTATGCACAAGGTTATCGCGAGTTTATCCGCGATATTATCACGAGTTTGACGCGAGGTTAACATGAGTTTATCCGCGAGGTTAACGCGAGTTTGGCGCGAGTTTTTCCCGAGGCTAACATGAGGTTATCCCCGAGGTTAACTCGAGTTCAGCGCAACTTTATTTGTTTGTCCGCAAGTTTAACAGGAGTTGATTCCCGAGGTTAACGCGAAATAAGCGCGAGTTAATTCGCGAGGTTAACGCGTGTTTATCCGCGGGACTAGCGCAAGTTTATGCGCGACACTAACGCGAGCTTAACACAACTTTATCCGCGAGATTAACGCGAGTCTAACGGCTAGATTAACGCGAGTTTAACGCGAGGTTAACTCAAGTTAAACACGAGTTCATCCGTGAGATAAACTCGAGTTTAACATGAGTTTAACCGCATTGTTAGCGTGAGTTTGACGCGAGATTATCCGTGCGGTTAGCGCGTGTTCAACGCGAGTTTATCCGCAAGGTTAACGCGAGATTAACACGAGTTTATCAGCGAGGTTAACTTGAGTTTAACGCGAGTTTATTGACGATGTTAACGCTAGTTTATTTACAAAGTTATCGCGAGTTTATCCACGTGGTTAGCTCGAATTAAACGCAAGGTTAACGCGAGATTAAAGCGAATTTGTCGGCGAGGTTATTACGTGTTTATAGAGACAGTGTTGTTAGAGACAGTTAATCCTCGATGTTAACGCGAGTTTATCGCGAGATTATCTGTAAGGTTAACGCGTGTTTAACGCTAGTTTATCCGCAAGGTTAACGCGAGTCTAACACGAGTTTATCCACGAGGTTAACTCGAGTTTAACCTGAATTTATCGGCGATGGTAACTCGAGTTTACGGCGAGGTTACCGCGAATTTACCCTGTTTTTCAGCGCGAGTTAAACGCTATGTTAACGCGAGTTTGAGGCGAGTTTAACCGCCAGGTTATCGCGAGTTTGGCGCGAGTTTATCCGCGATGTCAACGCAAGATTAACGTGAGTTTATTTGCGAGGTTACTACGAATTTATCCGCGAGGTTAACTCCAGTTTAGCGGGCGTTTATGCGCGAAGTTAACGCTATTTGGCGCGTGTCCATCTACGAGTGTAACGCACTTTATCAGCGAGGTTAACGCGAGCTTTATGCGAGCATTACGCGAGTTTAACGCGAGTTAATCCGCGAGGTTAACTTGTGTTTATCGGCGCGGTCAGCGCGAGTTTATGCGCAATGTTAACGCGAGTTTTTTTTTCCGCCAGATTAACGCGACTGTATCCGCGATATTAATGCGATTTTGTGCGAAAGGTTATCCGCGTTATTAGAGCGAGTTGGACGTGCGTTTATTCACGAGGTCAACGCGTTTGGCGCGAATTTATGCGCGACGTTAACGCGAGTTTATCCGCGCGAGGTTAACTAGAGTTCAACGCCAGTTTATCGGCAATGTTAACACAAATTTTTGCGCGAGGTTATCGTGAGTTTATATGCGTTGTTATAGCGAGTTTATCCGCGAGTTAATCCTCGAGGTTAACGCGAATTTAACGTGTGTTTGTTCGCGAGTTTTACACGAGTTTATCGCCGCGGTTAACGCGAGATTAACTCGAGTTAATTCGCGAGGTTAACGAGGTGAGCAGGAGTTTATGCACAACGCGAGTTTATCCGCGAGTTTAACGGGAGTCTAACCGCTAGGTTAAACTGAATGTAAATCAAGGTTAACTCGAGTTGAACGGGCATTAATCTGGGAGGTTAACGCATGTTTATCTGCGAGGTTAACGCGAGTTTATCCGCGAGGTTAACGTGAGTGTAACGCAATTTAAAAGTGAGTTAATCCGCGATGTTAACGTGTGTTTACCCACGAGTTTAACGCGAATTTATCCCCGATGTTAAGGCGTGTTTAACGCAAGATTAACACTCCTGAAACCGCGAGGTTAACGCGCGTTTGTCCCCGGGGTTAATGCAAGATTAAATCGCGTGTTTAGCTCGTGTTCATCCGCGGGATTAGCGCGGGTTTATGTGAGACGCTAACGCGAGTTTAATCGCAAGATTAGCGCGAGTTTATCCGCTAGGTTTACGCGAGTTTAAAGTGAGGTTAACTAGAGGTTAACGCGAGTTCATCCGGGAGGTGAATTCGAGTTTAACGGGAGTTTATTCGCGTTATTAGTGCGAGGTTGAAGTGAGGTTAATGCGAGAGTATCCGTGAGGTTAGCACGTGTTTAACGCGAGTTTACCCATAAGGTTATAACGCGTGATTAAGACGAGCGTTAATCTTGCGTCAACCTTGTGGATCAGCTTGCGTAAAATGCGCGTTAAACTCGCGATAACCTCGCGTATAAACTCGCGTTTACTTTGCGGATAAACTCGCGGTTAAACTCACGTTAACCTCGCGGAAAAACACGCGCCAAACTCGCGACAGCCTAGCGGATAAACTCCTGTCAAACCTTGCGTTAAATTCGCGTACAACTCGCGTTAAACTCGTGGGAAACTCGTGTCAAACTCCAGCTAACCGTGCGGATTAACATCCATTATCCTCGCGGGTCAACTAGCATTAATCTGGCGCCAAACTCGCGATGTCCTTGCGGATAAGCTCCTGTCAAACTCGCGTTAACATTGCGTTAACCTCGCGGATAAACTCGCGTAAAACTCGCGCTAACCTCACGGTTAAACTCACGATAAACTCGCGTTAAACTCGCGAATTAACTCTCGCTAACAACGCTGATAAAGTCGCGTTAACCTCGCGGAGGCATTTGCGTTAATATCGTCGATAAACTCGCTTTAAACTCGACTTAACCTACAGCACCTTTTATTTGACCAGATGTCTTGGTTGCCCCCTACAGCACCTTTTTATTTGATCAGATGTGCCCATCTAGAAGGTTTTCTGGGAGGTTGTCACGTCTAGGGCCTTGGTTGCCCCATATAGAAAGACATTATGCGGATGGGCAACATGTCAGTCAACTCGTCTTCATTTGTGCCACCCTACAGCACCTTTTATTTGATCAGATTTGCCCATCTAGAAATTTTTCTGGGAGGTTGTTACTTTTAGGGCCTTGGGCCTTAAAGAAAGGCATTATGCAGACGGGCAGCATGTCAATGAACTCGTCTTCATTTATGCCACCCTACAGCACCTTTTATTTGATCAGATTTGCCCATCTAGATGGTTTTCTGGGAGTTTGTCACTTTTAGGGCCTTGGTTGCCCCATAAAGAAAGGCCTTATGCGGACGGGCAACATGTCAATCAACTCGACTTCATTTGTGCCACCCTACAGCAGGTGCCATTTTTCCTGTTTAAATGGAATAAAAAATGTCAAAATGTCAAATAAGGAATAAGTAACTAACTTCACATCGCTGGGAATTTGGCAGGTTTGTCACTTTTAGGGGTCAAGTTCAGCCCCTTTTAGGGGGCTCACAGGGAAGGTCAAGGTGTCCTTGAATTGAATTTGTCTCGTTCTGTGCCACCTACACCACAGTTTGTTTGTCAAAATTCCTCCATTATAAGGAAATTTGGCAAGTTTGTCACTTTTAGGGGTCAAGTTCAGCCCCTTTAGGGGTCCCACAGGGAAGATCAAGGTGTCCAAAAAATTGTCTCGCTCTGTGCCACCCTACACCACAGTTTGTTTGGCAAAAGTACTCAATTATAGGGGAATTTTGCAAGTTTGTCACTTTTAGGGGTAAATTTCAGCCCCTTTTAGGGGTCCCACAGGGAAGGTCAAAGTGTCCTTAAATTTGTCTTTTTCTGTGCCACCCTACACCACAGTTTGTTTGGCAAAATTACTCCATTATATGGGAATTTGGCAAGTTTGTCACTTTTAGGGGTCGATTTCAGCCCCTTTTAGGGTCCCACAGGGAAGGTCAAGGTGTCCTTAAATTTGACTTATTCTGTCCCACCCTACACCCTACACCCTACTTTGTTTGGCGAAAATTCTCCATTATAGGGGAATTTGGCAAGTTTGTCACATTTAGGGGTCAAGTTCAGCCCCTTTTAGGGGTCCCGCAGGGAAGGTCAAGGTGTGCTTAAATTTGTCTTGTTCAGTGCCACCCTACACCCCACTTTGTTTCGCAAAAAATCTCCATTATAGGGGAATTAGGCAAGTTTGTCACTTTTAGGGGTTAAGTTCAGCCCCTTTTAGGGGTCCCAAAGGGAAGGTCAAGGTGTCATTAAATTTGTCTCGATCTGTGCCACCCTGCACCGCAGTTTATTTTGCAAAATTACTCCATTATAAGGGAATTTGGCAAGTTTGTCACTTTTAGTGGTCAAGTTCAGCCCCTTTTAGGGGGTCCGCAGGGAAGGTCAAGGTGTCAAAAAAATTGTCTCGTTCTGTGCCACCATACCCCACAGTTTGTTTTGCGAATTATTTGCATTATCGGGAAATTTTGCAAGTTTGTCACTTTTAGAGGTCAATTTCAGCCCCTTTTAGGGGTCCCACAGGGAAGGTCAAGGTGTCCTTAAATTTGTCTTGTTCTCTGCCACCATACACCCCACTTTGTTTGGCAACAATTCTCCATTATAGGGGAATTTGGCAAGTTTGTCACTTGTAGGGGTCAAGTTCAGCCCCTTTTATGGGTCCTGCAGGGAAGATCAAGGTGTCCTTAACTTTGTGTTGTTCTGTGCCACCCTACACCATACTTTGTTTGGCAAAAATTCCATTGTAAGGAAATTTGGCAAGTTTGTCACTTTCAGGGGTAATGTTCAGCCCCTTTTAGGGATCCCACAGGGAAGGTCAAAGTGTCACTAAATTTGTCTCGATCTGTGCCACCCTACACCGCAGTTTATTTTGCAAACTGTCTCCATTATAGGGGAATTTGGCAAGTTTGTCACTTTTAGGGGACAAGGTCAGCCCCTTTTAGGGGTCCAACAGGGAAGGTCAAGGTGTCCAAAAAATTGTCTCATTCTGTGCCACCCTACCCCAGAGTTTTTTTGGCAAAATTACTCCATTATAGGAGAATTTCGCAAGTTTGTCACTTTTAGGGGTCAAGTTCAGCCCCTTTTAGGGATCCTGCAGGGAAGGTCAAGGTGTCCAAAAATTTGTCGCTATCTGTGCCACTCTACACCACAGTTTGTTTGCAAAATTATTCCATTATAGGGGAATTGTGCAAGTTTGTCACTTTTAGGGGTCAAGTTCAGGCCCTTTTAGGGGTCCCACAGGGAAGGTCAAGGTGTCCTTAAATTTGACTTGTTCTGTGCCACCCTACTCCCCACTTTGTTTGGCAAAAAGTATCCATTATAGGGGAATTTGGCAAGTTTGTCACTTTTAGGGATCAAGTTCAGCCCTTTTTAGGGGTCCCACAGGGAAGGTCAAGGTGTCCAAAAAATTGTCTCGTTCTGTGCCACCCTACACCCCAATTTGTTTGGCAAAATTATTTCATTATAGGGGAATTTTGCAAGTTTGTCACTTTTAGGGGTCAAGTTCAGCCCCTTTTAGGGGTCCCACATGGAAGGTCAAGGTGCCCTTAAATTTGTCTTTTTTGTGCCACCCTACACCCCACTTTGTTTGGCCAAAATTCTCTATTATATGGGAATTTGGCAAGTTTGTCACTTTTAGGCATCAAGTTCAACCCCTTTTTGGGGTCCCATAGAGAAGGTCAAGGTTTCCTTAAATTTGTCTTGTTCTGTGCCACCCTACACCAAAGTTTGTTTGGCAAAATTCCTCCATTATAGGGGAATTTGGCAAGTTTGTCACATTTAGGGGTCCTATTCAGCCCCTTTTAGGGGTCCCACAGGGAAGGTCAAGGTGCCATTAAGTTCGTCTCTTTCTGTGCCACCCTGCCCCACAATTTGTTTAGCAAAATTTCTCTATTATAGGGGAGTTTGCCAAGTTAGTTACTTTAGGGGTCAAGTTCAGCCCCTTTTAGGGGTCCCACAGGGAAGGTCAAGGTGTCCAAAAAATGTTTATTTCTCTGCCACCCTACACAACAGTTTGTTTGGAAATTACTCCATTATAGGGGAATTTGGCAAGTTTGTCCCTTTTAGGGGTTACGTTCAGCCCCTTTTAGAGGTCCCACAGGGAAGGTCAAGGTGTCCTTAAATTTGTCTTGTTCTGTGCCACCCTACACCACACTTTGTTTGGCAAAAAGTATCCATTATAGGGAAATTTGGCAAGTTTGTCACTTTCAGGGGTTAAGTTCAGCCCTTTTAGGGGTCCCAGAGGGAAGGTTGAGGTGTCCCAAAAATTGCCTCGTTCTGTGCCACCCTACCCCACAGTTTTTTGGCAAAATTACTCCATTATAGGATAATTTCGCAAGTTTGTCACTTTTAGGGGTCAAGTTCAGCCCCTTTTATGGGTCCCGCAGGGAAGATCAAGGTGCCCTTAAATTTGTCTTCTTCTGTGCCACCCTACGCCATACTTTGTTTGGCAAAAATTCCATTATAGGGGAATTTTGCAAGTTTGTCACTTTTAGGGGTCAAGTTCAGCCCCTTTTATGGGTCCCACAGGGAAGGCCAAGGTGTCCTTAAATTTGTCTTGTTCTGTGCCACCCTTCACCACACTTTGTTTGGCAAAAAGTATCCATTATAGGGGAATTTAGCAAGTTTATCACTTTTAGGGGTCCAGTTCAGCCCCTTTTAGGGGTCCCACAGGGAAGGTCGAGGTGTCCCAAAAATTGTCTCATTCTGTGCCACCCTACACGATAGTTTGTTTGGCAAAATTAATCCAATATAGGGGAATTTGGCAAGTTTGTCACTTTTAGGGGTCAAGTTCAGTCCCTTTTAGGGGCCCCACAGGGAAGGTCAGGTTGTCAAAAAATTGTCTCGTCCTGTGTTACCCTACACCGCAGTTTGTTTGGCACAATTTTTCCATTATAGGGGAAATTTGCAAGTTTGTCACTTTTAGGGGTCAAGTTCAGCCCCTTTTAGGGATCCCACAGGGAAGGTCAAGATGTCGTTACATTTGTCTTGTTCTGTGCCACCCTACACCTTAGTTTGTTTGGTCAGTTTTCCTTTTTTTCGAATATCGAATAAGGAAAAATGAATAAGTAGGTAACTTCACAGTGCTATCGTCCACTGCAATTTTACCCAAGTCGTACGCTGCAATTCTACCCAATTCGTCCGGGACTCGTTCTCTGGGGGAAAGTGTTGAAGTATTGTAGATTGAATCATTTTTTATTTATTTATTGATATAATAATTTTATTGTATATTATCTATTGTAATATATCTTAATGTACCTCATTGCATTAAAATTTCATATACTTATACGAAATTCTGAAAACAGACATGTCAGAACAAAATAAACTACTCAGCAATCTAATTAATTTTTACACTGTTTAACGCGGCTCTGATTACTGTTTATTCAATGGATTACCTATAATAATTATATTATTACAGCAACAGTTCTTAAAGTATATATATGTTTTATTAAGTTCCGCAACATAATCTTTTAATTTTGCAATTATTCATTGAAGAGCGCCACTGGTGTTTTACAGAGAAGAATTGCAAAATTATTCCCAAATGTATTATAAGCATTAATTATATTAAGAAACGCATCAAAAATTATGTTATATTAAGTTTCAAACATAATCTTATAATTTTGCAATTATTCATTGAAGCGTGCCATAGGCGCTTTACAATGAATAATTGCAAAATTAGTAGCAAATGTATTATAAGAATTAAAAATACTAAGAAACGCGTGAAAACTTGTTATAATTATATTAAGAAACGCATCAAAACTTGTTATATTAAGTTCCGTAACATAATTTTATAATTTTGCAATTATTCAATGAAAATATTTGCTATGCTATGCTGTTATTATCTTGTTAACTGAATAAATTCATTATTTCGTTTGATACTGAATAAATATCATTAATTTTATTTTCCATGTTTTTATGATATTCAAACCCTTGGTGGACGAATTGGGTAAAACTGCAAGCGGAGGAATTAGGCAAAATTGCTAGCGGGCGATTCTGTATACCCTTTTTTCAAGCAAACGTTTCCTTACTTTTACAACACTTTAACATTCGGATAATTCAAAAACTGCGTTTCTATTCGTTTTGATACTTCACGAGATACGTGTCAATGCATATCTGTATACAATCGCACCAATATAACAACAATTATCAGTTATGTTATCGGTTATATGTGCCAATTTACGATTAAGGTTATCACCGGCAGACAAGTTGCAACGAAATCAGGAGAGTTCGATCAGAAATAACGAGATCATCAGCTGAGCATATTGACAAACCTACAGAAGAACAGAATTCGAGTAATAATAATAACACTTTGGCCGGCCGCTGATTTGTCGTGGTTCTCGGATGAGGAGGCATTGGTTACCACTGAAGTGTAGATATGTATATATCACACAAAGTTTAGAGGCGAATTAGGTTGCAACAGAAAAACGCACGAATTTGACATTTTGTTTGATTGCCGGTCACAGCCAAAACATTCCCAGAGGGGGGTAGGCCAATTGCAATTGAATGGGCAATTCGACACCGGACGTTACGTGATTTTTTCTCTGAAATTTACTATCCAATTCAAAAAATCTCATTGACGGCTATAGGGAATTCTGTTCTGGAACACATTGGTATGTGGAACCCTTTGCAGGCCTACGGCCCGCTTGGGGTTCCTATAAATTCGTCGAAAATCGAGGAAGCTTCTAAATGCTTTAAATGAGGAGAACTCTGGCATGTCTAGTTACATGACTATGTTACTGGCTTCGGCCTTCTCGACACTAATGGCCAATTATATCAGGGCTATTACCAATCTGAATGAAATGTGATCTTGTCTCAAAAGTTATATATACCCAGTACCATCGAAAAGTAATAATAAACCATATCATTTTCCAATTTGATCATCATGTGATTATGAGCAAAATCTACAAACATACAACTGAATATAGATTCGGCTTCTCAGCGGCCGGCCTACTACTCTGCAAAATTCTAACTCATAAGTATTTAGTCGAACTACCAAATATTCACACCGCAGGGTGAACAACAAAGTTAAAAACCAATCAACGAAATATGAAGTATGAGGAATAAAATTAATCAATGAACAAAGTAAGGTGAAAATGAAATCAAGTGTTCAGAAAATGCTACGTAAATCAACCCTGAATGAATGAGAATGTGAAATAATAAAAACAAACAATTTAAAATTTATTAAAAAGGTTGATTTCCTTCAGGAACAACAAAACTTTATGTGAATTTGTATTATAAAATAGGTCTCGAAGAGACACAACATTAAAATACTGTCGTCTAGTAAGATCAAAATCAGTACAATTTAAAAGAATGTGCTCCACTGAGAACACCTGCTGGCAGGGAACACACTCTGAACGCATATTACCCTCTAACAAAAATGAATGTGTAAGTCGTGTGTGACCAAAATGACATCGAGTCAGAATAACATGATTTTTTCTACAAAGGTTACTGGATGGGTAGTGATCAAATATGTTTGGTTGGAAGCGATGGAGCTTGTTATTTGTCACTCCATCCCATTCCACCTGCCACAGAGATTTGATGTAGTTACTAATTTGTGGTTTGAAATCACTGAAAGGGATGTTAAAATCAACGAGAGGCTTGGCTAAAGCCTGTTCTGCTGTACTGTCCGCTTTGGTGTTACCAGCGATACCTACATGTCCGGGTAAAGCACGATATCATCTTGGTCAGACATGAGAGTTGTCAACGTCTCACGAAGTTCAAAAATGAGAGGGTTCTTCAACTTGGGGTTGAGTAAAGCAAGTAAAGAGGAAAGATAGTCAGAAAAAAATAATCGACTTCTTTTCTTGAGCATTCTCGATATGATCAAGAGCGAGTTGTAAACCTTTAACTTCAGCTGTGAAAATAGAACTTTGATTCGGTATTCTGATTGAGGAGATATGATCACCAGTAACAGCAGCTGATGATACTTTGTCACGATCTCTTGATCCATCTGTATAGATCCTTGTACATGCACTATACTTTGACTTAATTTCAGCATATTTCTGCTTAAATTGCAGAGAATGTGTTTCAGACTTTTTGGTAGAAGCAAGATCTAAAATAACCGTTGTTTTTTTAAGATGCCAGGGAGGAGTCTGTGGTACACGGTTTTCTTTAATGGCATCTGGTTCAATTTTGGCAGATTCCATATGGGACTTAATTCTAATTCCCAATGGAGGAATATGTTTCTGGTGGCAGTTAAAAAAATGGATATTTCGAGGTTCTGCAGCACAGGTATAAGCAGGATTTGAAGGATTAGAAAGAAGTTTAGAGACATATTGAAGGGAGAGTTTAATTCTGCGCTTCTCAAGAGAAGGCTCCTCCGCCTCAACAAGCATTGATTCTATTGGTGAAGTTCTAAATCACCCAAGATAATTCGAATACCACTATTATGAATTGCATCAAGTTGTTGCAAGTATAATTTTCTTGCAGAACCATAAACCACGCAACCATAATCTAATTTAGATCTGACAAGTGATCTATACAGATGGATCAATGTTTTTTGGTTGCACCCCGATCAGTGCTACCAACTACCCTGAAGAGGTTCAGTGCCCTTTTACATTTTACCTTTAGTTGTTTTATGTGAGAAGTGAAATTCAGTTTGTTGTCAAACAACAAACCCAAGAATTTCTCTTCCTTAACAACAACTATTTTCAATTCCGGATCAAGGTGGTATTTCCAGAGCCTACAGAAATGAACACACAATTAGTTGTCGTCTTAGAGAATTTGAAGCCATTTTCTGTAGCCCATTTCTGGATTCTATTCAAACACAGCTGAAGTTTGCACTCTTTAGCATTCATTTTTTTGCTGCTATAGCAGATTAAAAAGTCATCGACATACAATGACAAGTCAACCATATTGTCAACTGCATCAATAATACTATTGATTTTCACTGAGAAAAGGGTAACAGATAAAATACTACCCTGAGGAACTCCCAATTTCTGCTCGTGAGGATCAGATAATGTTGACCCAACACGAACCTGAAATTGGCGGTCCTTTAAAAAGTTTTTAACAAAAAGGTGCATACGCCCTCTCAACCCCTTTTTAAAAAGATCTTTTAAAATCCCATACGTCCATGCTGTATCGCATACCTTCTCCAGATCAAAGAAGGTGGCAACCACATGTTCTTTTCTGGCGAAGGCATTTCTAATAAACGTTTCAAGTCTGACCAAATGATCCACAGAACGTCACTGGCCTCTGAAACTACACTGAACATCCGCAAGCAGATTGTTTGATTCCAGAAACCAGACAAGTCGGTCATTGATCATCCTCTCCATGGTTTTGCACAGACAACTGGTAAAGGCAATAGATCTGTAATTGCTTGGGTTGCTGCGCTCTTTATCAGGCTTAGGAATAGAAATTATTGTAGCTTTTCACCAGGAAGGTGGAAACTGGTCAGTCACTCATATGTTATTAAAAATAGATAATAATAGTGCAAGTGAAGTTTGAGGCCCCACTTGGGTACAGTGAATGGTTCATTGGGTATCAATTGCATTGAATCAATTACACTTACTAATTCATCCATGGGTAAATTTTCCAAATGACTTAACACCTTTGGTATCGCGACTTGCGAAAGGTTAACTCTGTCCAAGACAGGTTTCCACACCTGTCCTTGATTAAACGAAAGGTTTGGCAAAAAGTCCTTGACATTAACTGATAGGTAGAATTATCTTGATCATGGAAGTAACTGTGTAATATTAATTGTCCACTCGTCTCTATGCATAAGGGCTTAAGATCGAATAGCCCTATCGATAGTAATACTTTTCGAGGTTTCAGATTCTTACGTTTTGGACAAGTTGTCGTGAATCGCAGTGTTACATCAGTCATGGTATACTATAACCCTTCCTCGATGTGTGCCACAAAAAAGGCAAGTCAAATTTCAACCTGATATCAGTAACACATAACCTTTTTACCTCACCCCACATGTTTAGGAATAATGCAAACAAACAGCTCGATGTTGTATGTATTGTTTGTACCACTCCCACCAGTTTGCAAAACAATCTCTTATCATCTACACACTTATCATGTCCAATTTCTGGTATATATCAAATTCTTTGTTTTTCTGTGATTAATGTATCTGACTGTAATCAATATGGTGTGACTAATTTACCAGCAGCTTGTGAAACGTCCGAAGTTACATTATTCAGTGGTACAGGCAATGTCTGTAGTCTAAAAATCTCAAATTGAAAATATGTTTTTATTAAAGGTTCTTTGACTGAAATCACTAGTTTGTATTGTGCAAATACTGTATCAGTTGTTAGCAAATGGTAGTAATGCCACAATTCCTTCTTTAAATCGAGGGGCAATTGTGTATGATCATCAAGCTTTCCCTTGCAAACTCAGTAACACCATTGTCAGCAAGGTTGGGTTAATGATTCGCGGTGATAACTTTTCATCAGCTAATGTATCCATTTGGTCATGCTCATCACGCATATACACTTCAGTTGTTGAAATCATCAGTTTAATCTGTACCAATACCACCCCAACTGATGGTATGCATGAGTAAAATATTCTATCAAGGAGAGACAGTTATCTATAACTTGCAGAATTCTTTCAACGTGCTCGTGAAAATGGTTACAGTAGCAGAGAGATTCACCATAAACGCTCTAATCTCTTGAACTGCTTCATCAATTAATTGTATAAATGGTCAAACTCTTTATTTGAACATAAATCATCATCTCTTGATTTCTTGACAATCAGTCCAGGTTTTACGTAATACCTCGCAAATCCGATTCAGTGACAGTGTCAAAGAGAAAACTTAACCCTTCTCCTACAAAGTTAAATATTCTGGTCTCATCTCAAAATGAGGATGTGTGCCCACTTAATTTGTGATAATCGTTCAGGTTCCGTTTTACTCGCGTAATGCGATCATTAATTAACCTTACCTCTTGGCAAGAATCCATGATCTTCGATTTTAATGCAACATTAAGGATGTCATTCTCACTTCCATATCTTTCACACATTTGCTCCAAATTCTTACTAATTGCATTATAAAAATGACTTGTCTTTCCAATTTCTCCATAAATTGAATAAATGGTCCTAATTCATGCACGTAAATGGTCGACAAGTCACTATTGACCATATTAACTTCTTCCACCTTCGTGAATATCACATTATTTCTGATTATTGTTGTCCCTTCAATGGCTATGATTAACAAACGTGCAATGGTATACCAGTGTAACAGCATGATCCTACAATGAGAAGGAAAGCATGTGTTAACATGGTGGGTGATTCCAGTGCCAAATATAACATTTTATCTCCATAATTCACCATACAACCGTGAACGTCTAGATATTGGTCAAAACTCAGTGAAACCGCAAAGTTGGTTCACAATGCCAACATCGATCTTACCGAGTTTTCTTTCTCCAACAAATCATAAGTCAATACAATTTTGTCACCAACTCTCACAGGCTTGGCAATTTCAGGAGAGCGAATTTTAGCTCTCCTTACTGCCCTCCTGAAAGAATTAAGGAGAGCGAAAAATTGCCCTCCTAAATATTTTGGTCTGGGATGATTGAGATTACATGTATTATGCTCACATTAAATTATTGTTGTAAAGCAAAAATGTAATTTAACTTCGAAGTCACATAACATCACGTAATTTCATTTTAAAAGTGGTTTAGTGGTAAAAGGTAATGGCTGCAACCATACCCAAACACTGTTGCAATCATTTGAAGCAAAATGGGTCACAGCAATATTTTTTTTCTGTCAGTTTCAAGTTCAACAACTGACATCACAGTTTGAGGGGTAATTATTCAAGGAATATTGACACTATAATATACTACCATTACTACTATCCTGTCACTTGAAGCACTTGCACCAGGATGTGACTGTAGATTCAAGCAGACCTGTTGTCCAAGAAAGTCATACGCCTACCACTACCACCTTCAACTTTCTTGGACAACAGGTCTGAGTACACACACAGGCCTTGTCAAGTGTGTGTTTGGTTGTTGAGTGAGACATCCAGATGTCTAAGAGATTTCGCTTTACCTTAGTAAAGTTAATAAAATCACTGATGTAGTCTGTTGGTTTCAGTTTCAATGAGTCCGTTCAACTGGATACTTAAAATGCTGTGTAAGGCTAATTGCTCTCCTAAGCTGATTGAGGAGAGCGATTTTTTGCCCTTCTGCATTTTTCAGAATGCCAGGCCTGCTCTCACAATCCTGCCTCCACTCGTGGTAGTAACAATTTATACTTTTTAACCCTTTACCCAACGTAACGGCCAAAACCGGCCAGCGCTATTATCAAAAATCGCATATTAATTTTCAAAATATTTTCATTTTTTGTCTCAAAAACATAGGTTATGACCCCTCTTTGGAACGAGCTCGTCCCAACGAGGGGTCATAACCTATGTTTTTGAGACAAAAAATGAAAACAATTAGTTATTCAAGAATTTTTTTTGCAAGTGTCGTCTGCTTTTCATGTTAGGTAAAGGGTTAATTGGTGGTACTCCCAGGGACAATGTTGGTGAGCCTTTCACCCGATACAGTTTCACTCTCGCCATTATCACGTAAGACATTTCTCTAATATTTCTTATTAAACTTCCAATCTCTCGACTTTTGGAGTTTTCTGTCTTACATTGTCCATTCACTGCCATCGGCTCATCAGACAGAAGGGCTTGAGTCGCTTTTCGCTTTCAAGATAGTATCACAACTGATGCTTTAATTCTTCTATGGGCAAACTCTCCTCTTCTGAAGATCTGTCTATTATCCCAAATCATTGGGATTAATGGAGTCTCATTTCCATTTTCGTCCTCACCTCACTTTCACTGTCAGTGGCTAACTATAACTGTGGTGTTACATACCTTGGAGTTCTATTCTATTTACTTGCTGCTGGAACCTCCCATTCCTGACAAGCTAAACTAAGTATTTCCCATTGACATTTAAGGATTCGCCCTGTTAGCTGATCTTTTATTTTTAACCCACATGGTCTGTTTTGTCTACAACTCTGAAAGGATATTCCCACTTCTTCTCTAACTTACTTTTTGACCTCCCATTCTGATACATGACAGGATCTTCTCCATCAAACTGAAGGTCTTTTCTTTCATGTTTCCTTAATGTTGTTGTATCACGATACGTTTTTGTTGACTTGCATGTTGCTGGGAAAATGTTCTATGATGTTCCTGAATTGCAATCTTATGAGGTTCTTCCACTATATATTTCTGACTGGGTTTCAACATTGTATCTAGCGGTAGAACCACATACCTTGTGTGCAGCAAATAGTAGGCAGAGAATCCAGAGGACTCCCATTAAATCGGATGTCAGCAAGAGCTTGATTAACAAACAAATCCCACAGACTTCAAGATTTTTCTGAGACATTTTATCTAAGACATCACTGAGTGTTCTATGAAATCTTAAACTTTTCCATATTATCAGAAGTGGTCGCCTGGTGTATTTTTAAATGCTCAATCAAATATTTCATAACTTCATTACAATTTCTTGTCCATTAACAATTCCAATGGACAACCAAATCTTTAGAATATTTGATCTATTAATAGATTTGCGACCGTTTCTGCTTTCTTATCTGGCACCAGAAATGCTTCAGGCATCCAGAATACATATCAATGAATGTTACTATGTATTTGCTCCCTGGCAGCCTAGTTGGGAATGGTCCACTCATACCCAATGCTATTTTAACAAATGAATAAGGTGGCCTATCTATTTCTTGCACAGGCAAGTGCATTGTTTTTTGTATTCCTAGCTCGACAGGTAAGACATTTTTCCACACAATGATAGATAGTTTTATACAAATCCAGGGACCGATCAGGACTATTTAAAATACGCTCTAGCCTCGGAGCCTATTTTTCAATTCATGAGCCAGATTTCAATTTACGGAGTCACACTGCTGTTTGTAACACACACTGCAAATATGTAATAGCTCTCATCATTTTAATTTAGTACACTGTAGCAAACATTAATCTTCACTGTGGTTTCTGATCAAGTCTTGGCTGCCTATTTAGGCAGCCAAGACTTGATCAGAAACCACAGTGAAGATTAATGCTTGGTAATTAAGACTTGAAGTATTAACTTAAGCACTCTACAACAATGATAAATGATAATCATATATATAATACATGTAAGAGTGTCTCTCTCGATTATCCATCGAAAGAATATCAAAATATGATCTGAGAAGTTAAGCGCCAACTGAGAAGCCTATTTCTGAGATTTAAGAGCCAGGTCCTGATGTTTCAGAACCAAATACGCACTGGCGCATGCCCAGGTCGGTCCCTGCAAATTTGGCCAGAAATAATTTCTACTGATATTAGCATTCATTTTATCTCTCCCCAGATGTTCTTAGTCTTCATGGTATTGCCTCAACATTTCACCTGTTAAATGCTCAGGCATACACAATCTCACTCTTTGATTATCATCTGTAGCACTAATATCATACAACACGTCTTCTATCAACATATATTTACTACTGATATTGGCCTAAGATACTCCTACTAAGATACTTCTTCTTAATCTCCACTGGTCTACTATCTTTCTCCTGCTCCATTTTCAAATTTAAATCCTTATAATTGATTTTCACAGGCTCCTTGGCTGAACTTTGTTTTTGTTGTACTGGCACATGGGCAAATCGCTTAGGATCGGTTTTTTCCTCACTGTTTATAACCCCCACTGTCAGAGCTTTATCTGTATCTACATTATCCATATTATAATCTGGGACAACATTCGCTAACCCTTCGGGTAGTGGTGACAACAAATCTGCACACGTATTTCGCCTCCCTGGTAATTATTTAAATTTTACAATTATAACTGGGTATTTTTAATGCCCAATGTTGGACTTCAGGATTGTTCTGTGGACTCGTCAACAAGTACAGTAGAGGAGCATGGTCTGTCTTGATGACAAACTGTGCACAATGTAAATAATTGTCAAGTTTGTCATTGTGCTTGGCAGATAAGGGTTCAATTTTCCCACAATACATCTCCGTTCCAGTGTTTAATGTTTGTTAGTAGTGTTAACCAACATAACCAGTATATTTCCATTATTGGTACTCACTATGCTATTACTTACCATTACACCAGGTTGCTCAGCTAAAAAAACTTTTTCTAATTCATAATGTTCAAAAAAGTCAGAGTCAAATGTTGCCCTAGCACCTACTGTCTGGGCTGTACTCAAACAAGTACCCTGGGGTTTCAGTTGAATGTTATTGTCTAAACAGCTTAAATACGACACATACAAGTCTTTAACAAGTGAGCACTAATTGTCCATTTAATTTTATTTTTCTCTCAATCCCCAACAAATGTTTACATTATTTTCTTTTATCCAGTCTAAACATAAAATCATGCTCCTATTTAATTCATCTAACACCAAAACCTCTTGTGGCTGTGGCATTCCATTGATGGTAAAGTATATTAAAATCAATCCCGTTGGGCTAATGCTTGTGGCAGAAACTCATGTTATATTCGGCAGTTGATTTTTATCACCTTCCAAACGAGGGTGATTTCTCAAATTCTTCCAAATTTTTTCGCTGATACACGAAGTCTGACCACCAGAGTCGGGCAAAGCTAGAATCCTTTGCTTTTCTGGATCATCACGCTATCTAGCGACGATGTGCCACACAAATATTTTCACCGTCTTAGTTATTGTAGATTATTTTCTTTCTTGGCAGTTTTGCATTCGGTTTCCTATTTCCCGATTCATTTCCAGCTGCATTTACAGGTGAACCCTTCTCTGGAACTCTGTTTTCCCTTTTTTGGTTTGGATGACCTTTATGAAAACTTTCATAAACAAAGTTATTGTCCTCAATATGTTTTCAGCTCTTGTTCTGAAAAATGTCTCTTGGGTACGATTTGAGTGCAATCTTTCATGAAGTGGCCTTCAACTAGACTATTTGTCTTCCTTGCCCCCCATTTAATAGTTCAACACCTGTTTGTGGAATTCTGCCCTTTTGATTGGTTTTATTTGACACTTGCTTCTTTTGCTTCTGTTGTCTATTGGTGAATGAAATGGTATTCATTTGTGTTGTACATACACTTGTTTTATGCACCACATTTAAACTATTTCTGTATTTTTCCATTCGGGTTTACCAATTGTTTTCATTTATCACACAAACATGTAATTTACATTTGCCAGTTTCATGTTTAGAATTTTTACAATCTGTACAAAGTTTGGGAACCGAAAAAGTATTAACCCCTCTACCTATTGCTCCAAAGAGGTAAAGTCTTGCCTGTTTAAATGCTCCGGACTCACTCAACAAGTACGGACCATATGCCCCAGTTTTTCACATCGACAATGTCTAATATCAGCCATGGCAGTTCCAGTTCGCTACATTGTCACATTTCATATCTGTTTTGTAATTTTAACCCTACTTTGTGATTTGAGGTGCCCCCCCCCCCCCCCCCTCCCACCACCACCGCAGCAAAAACAAATGGGCTTTCTCATTATTCGTCACACTACTGGTCTCTGATATCACACATTTTGTTTCTGATCTTGGTGGGCCATTACTTTTAGTTAACCACATTAGCCCTACGTTTTCGTCTGGACACTTCCACATCCATCAGTTGGCTGTCTCTTGAGTCAACAAGGCTGCCTCTCTAAATTAGTCCCGATGCGGTAAGATTTTGTGGACGGACTCAGGGCATCCACGGAATTTATCCTTAACCCCACTTCAAACAGTACCATGGAAAGTGGGTTTTTGTAACTTGAGGGTGCTTTTCTAATTAATTTCATGTTTCTGTCACCTCGTGTAACGCATCACAAAAGTAATCTACTAGTGTCCTTTGTGTTATTGGTTGATCTATGGACACACCATATGTGTATTTAACTAGATTCAGGAGTCTTTCCCTTTAACTGACCTCTGTCTCATGTTTTGCCTGTCTCATATGGCGCAAATAATTGTACACCATGGATTCCTATCACTTCTGCGTACCTTGTCCTGAGCTCCTTCAACTCCACTAGAGAGTGTGCTCGACGTGTTCTCAGGAAAAAAATCGCCCATCACAAAATCGCTTGTGTGGGCAGCCAAGATCCCGTTCTTATTATCATCGATTTCATTCGTATCATTATAATGTTCTTATGATTTCATCCATTGTTTGTAATTTTGCGGTTTACAGTCGAACTGCTTTACGTGGGTATGTAATGACTGGGACTGTGTGGCATTGGCAGTAGTATTTGTGTTCCTGTTTCCCATTTGAATGCACGACTGCACACAATATACTGCTTT
Organism: Pictodentalium vernedei; assembly: GCA_031216915.1. Taxonomy (NCBI): domain Eukaryota; kingdom Metazoa; phylum Mollusca; class Scaphopoda; order Dentaliida; family Dentaliidae; genus Pictodentalium; species Pictodentalium vernedei. The sequence goes on along the minus strand of CM062296.1, from coordinate 88,027,884 downwards.
TATAATCTTTTCACCCATGTTTCTGACTTCCCCACCTAAACTGGACACTTTCTCTTCTAATTCAAGATCAGCTATTTTTTGTTTCAACTGGGCTTCCATTTGATCCAATTGAAATGTTTGTCCGCCAATCGGCAGGTCCTTCTCAGCCAGTACAGTTTGGAAAACCTTTTCAGGTGTTAATTGCACATCCCACATTTGTTTTTCTGAGTAGGTTTAATGTTTACTAGTTTCGTCATTAATGATCTTTTCTGCATATCAGCATCTAGCTCTAGAATTCTACTGCGTGGCTCGTCCATGTTCGTTAATTACCAGAATACTCTCAGAATTTGAGAACTACTAACTGAAAAAATACTAGAATATCCAAAGAAGTTGAGTATTACTAATTGAAAATTTTTTTCTGCTATCAAAATTTGAAATGAATGAACAAAAGTGTTATACGTGCAGGGTGAATTTAAGGAGCAGACATTTCTCCACTGCTCCACTGATGCGACTGATGTGTTTTCTCGAAGTGTCGTGATGCCCCGATGCCTAGTATCGCTTCTCAAAGGCAGTATCGCTGAAATCAAGTCAGGGGTATCGACAGCTCAAAAACCATGCAAATGACACCAAATAGATGTGTGTAGCACAGTGGCAATGGTCGTTAGGCCCCCTAGGACTCTCGAGGTTGTGACATGCTACAAATGTCATTTGTTCTACAGTATGGTGGATTCCAAATCCCTTTTCAAGGTGGCGCTTTCCAGTGGATGATTGGGAAGTCAACCAATACAGTTTCTATATTATTTATTCTTTACCAAATCTTGCCAAAAATGAGCACTCGGATCTATTACATTTGCTCATAGTCAATATTGCCTGCACCAGGATCTTGACAATAAATGGACTCTTGGAGCTATTACAACATTTGCTTATAGTCAATATCGTCTACATCAGTTTCTTGCCAAATATGAGCTCTCCGAGCTATTATAACATTTACTCACAGTCAATATCGTCTACACCAGTACCCCAGGGCTTCCACTCTTGAATCAACTCTGAGTTTCACATAAATAGTATCACCGATAGCGAGGCTTAACTGATAATTCGTTTTATAAGCGCGTTAGTTCTGTTAAAAATTATGGTACAGAAACGGAGCATCCAGAAAATAATGTTAACAATGAGTACATCACCATCACCAGGCTCTGTCAGTTTGTTCGATCAGGTAAATATGTCCACCGAGGCCGATGATAATATAGGGAATGACTACGTGCGGTTTATTAACCTGTTCCCATCAAATACTGCCCATTCTTGTTGAGGCAAATATCCGCCATATTGGCGTCTCAAACACCATTTATATAAGCGAAGGGGACAGGTGTCGCCAACTGTCAACCTTTCATGCCTTCCGCAGTGTCGCCGGTTCTGGAATGATTGTTAAGACTGCTTAGCACAAGGTAAGATAAGACTGGTCGCACCAGACATCCCAGATCTCCGGTTACTGGAGTGTGCTGTAAATCTGTACTTCTGAAAACAATATTACTCGATACGGTGATAATTTAGCCATTGCCTATAAAGGTTTAACGGCAGTTTCAACACCCAGTGTCACAACGTGTCTGAGGAGGTTGAATGTCTCATGCTTGATTTCATTGCACTCCAGTATGCCCCCGTTTACATACTGTTTGTCAACGTTTATATGCTTGTTGTTTTGTATACTATTGCAGCTTGTGTTGACTGTTTATTTGTATTTTCTATTCTGTGATGAATACTTACAACATGTCACGTGTCTGAGGTTTTTACTAGAGGAAAAATATTTAAGCAGGATATATAAATTGAAATTAGAAAATGTAAATATTGTTACACAACAGTGCATGGTGCACATCATTGTTACAAATTGTACCCCAACGAGTCGCAATCTTTCGCTTTAACCGAATCTCGAATCGAATTTCATATCGAAGCCACGCCCTGATTTTTACGATATTACCGTCAACGTAATAGTGCTGTCTATTTCACATGTGAAATTATACTATCAAAGCCATACAGTATCAATATATGGTATCAATATAGAATCAGTATAAATATCAACTTGGATATTTCTGACCATTTAACCAAGAGTATAAGTAGATGAAGCTATCACTTATTTCCGAAAGTTTCAACAATTTATTCGTATGGCAGTCAATGACAGTTCAAGTGCAAACCTAGGCATGGACAAATGCATGGAACCGATGTACTTTCGTTACTATTATAACCAGAAAGGACTGGGTTCTGACCCATTGGCATTCAAAGTACTAGAAACTATCGCTTTTCATGGATTATTACCACAATTTTCTGTTCTTAATATTTCACCACATCACCCCGCTGTTATCGTAGCAAAGGGACAAGATTGAAATGAATATTGGCCAGGTATCACGAACGTAGACGGCGCAAAAGCCACATATCGTCCATTGAATTGAACAAGGCGCCGTCTGCAATGCTTTAGCATTGCACGCAGCGCCTTGTTCCACTCGAGAGGATGATATATTGTGACACACTAGACGTAACACCATCTCCGCTATCGCTTCAAGTGACATGTTTAGGTATTTTCCGTCTAAATTTGAGTTATCGAGTTAACCTTCATCTTACCAACATATTTACCGACAAATCCTACTGAGTGGATCATTTGGACCCCAGTAAAATAAAATAAAAATAAGCATAAAAGTTGTCAAAACTTTCAAATTTGTATTTTATGATCCCCATTGAACATTACTTGAACAAGTTATTGTGATTCGTACTGATTAACTCTCAACTATAAGATCCACCATTACATGGTGATGAAGAGACCGAAAACATATGCAAGCGTACTACAATGTACAGCATTAGTTATACCTGGCTGTTATCTTATATCCTGAATATGTTGTCTTCCAACATTCGTTGGAGTTCTTACCCAAACTATTCTATTTTTCCCTACAAAGGAATTGTCAGTGACCTGTTCATTGTTTTGTCGCTGACGAAATAGGTGAGCCCTGTTACAACCGATAATGTTACACCAACCAATAATGTATCATCAACGCATAATGTTATAACATAATGTAGTAAACAACCGATAATGTTGTAAACGCCGCATAATGTTATAACTTTAGTCAACGCGTTTTGTAGCAAAAATCAACGCATAATGTTATAACTCGAGTCGGCGTTTACAACCGATAATGTTACACCAACCAATAACGTATCATCAACGGTCCACCAGTCTGAAGGTAGGGTTCATTGCTCCGAGGGTTCATAGTTCCGAGGTTGGGGTATCACTGCTCCGAGGGTTCATTACTCCGAGGGTTCATAGCTCCGAGGGTTCATTGCTCCGATGGTTCATTACTCCGAGGGTTCATTGCTCCGAGGGGTCATTACCCCGAGGGTTCATACTCCGAGGCTTCATTGGTGTGATGGTGTGGGTGGGGGGGGGGAGGGGGGGGCGGCGGTGACGATTATGGTTGGGCCCGATGTATGTGTGTGTGCGTGTGTGTGGGGGACACATACACACATCGGGCCCAACCATAATCGTCACCGCCATGAGGTTCATCGTTCCGAGGGTCCATTGATCCCAGGGTTCATGGCTCCTAGGATTCATTACTCCGATGGTTCATTGTAGCAAGGGTCCATTACTCCAAGGGTTCACTGTTCCGAGGGGTCATTACCCCGAGGGTTCATACTCCGAGGCTTCATTACTCCGACGGTGTGTGTGGGGGGGGGGGGGGGGGGGGGGGGCTGGCGGTGACGATTATGGTTGGGCCCGATGTATGTGTGTGCGTGTGTGGGGGGACACACACACATACACACATCGGGCCCAACCATAATCGTCACCGCCGTGGGTGAGGTAGCGCACATCTGGGCCGTATCCGTTCACGATTCCAGAGGGAGGGAGGCGTCAATGGGTCCAATCCGGGCATTATACGGTACAGGTCATTAAAATAGTGTACGTGTGTGAGAGAGAGACACACACACGCACACAGACACACACGCTCACACATAAACACACGCACACACACACAAACACACGCACAGACAGGGCGCAACGATAATCGTCAGCGTCGTGGGGGTGCGGACCCCATCCGTTCACAAGCCCAGCGGACTTTATGTTCAATAGAAGTGATTGATAGTTGGTGATGTACTGATGTATAGGGATGGCATAGCATGATGATGAGTTGAAGAAGTGTTTCGAAAAAAATAAAGCGAGACCGTTCCCTTGTTGGTAAGGGGACTGTACTCGTGTGTCAAAGTTTCCCGAGGATACGATTCAGTTTCCAGACGGTTAAACCGAATTGTATTCTAGGGCTAGACACTACACTTCCATTGCATGTATGGGGCATGGTGACGAAAATGTGCTAAAGTGTATCGCACACTGGCGGTATGCGTCCTTTAACCAATGCTAAATTTACTGAGATAGTACGTCGGAGTGTCTGAGATTGACTCGCCGCTACTCGGTTGTTCTCCCAGGGCACTCCGTTTTCCTCCACCCGTGACATTGTCTGGCACGGTATGACCTCAGATGTTAAAGTCTTACAACTAAAGCACCAAAGAAACTAATAATTAAATATCTTGTGGTCAGACCAGATGTATTCGCTTTATCTACCCTATGAATGGCAAGTATAGTCACCATGCCTCAAACATCTCACTTAATACCAAATTATTATATAAATTATGGCAATCACAGGTGCAAAAAGATGAGCAGTTTGAAATCTGAACACTGCTGCTTAGATGAAGCAGTGTTCATATTTTAAACTACTTATTCATCTCCACCGTTAATTGCCAGGTCTCGGAAACTACATGTGCGGATTCATGCATGGCTTGAACCATTGAAACCTACAATTAGAAGTTTAGTAAATAATAAAAAGACTTTCATAACTTTTTTTATTTCAGAAATGATTATCATGTTCATTGCAAAATTTTAATATAATAAAAACATAAGACTGTTCTCTCTCTCTCTCTCTCTCTCTCTCTCTCTCTCTCTCTCTCAAACACGCCCTCACTCCGGTTTCGCAATTAATTTAACAATGTTAGGCATTTCTTTGCCAAAATGTCAGCACAATATTTCCAAGCATTTCAAAATTAGGTGGGTGATATCCTACGTGTCCACACTCCTTAGAAATCATTAGTCATTTGGGTTCCTTCAATAACCTATTGGTATTGTGATTACCCACCCCCACTACCACCCTCCCCAACAAAAAAAACACGATTAGTCTCTTGTGCTCGCGTTTGTGTATCAAAGCTAAAGCACACAAAGCGACATGTGTGAGTTGTATATCGTTCTTAACTGGTAGAGTGCTGAATTATATTGGGCTTTCTGAATAGGTTAGCCTAAATTTGCCTTGTTGGGGTATAAGGGAGAGTGCCTATAGGCACTCTCCCTTATATTCCAACAAGGCAAATTTTGGTAGATTGGACAGTTTTAATCTTAACCCTGTCAGAAGCCGATCCTAAAACTACTGATCCAGTATGTAGCAGTGAAAAATATCGAAGTAGAGCCCAATTTTGGGCTTTCAGCACTCTACCAGTTAAAGCTTTCCATATTCGGGAGATCCAGAGGTCATACTTCATCCCGTGACATCATCACCAAATTGTGACGTCATAACCAAGGGTATGACATCCATCATCAGAATAGCTACGTTATCACCGGGATAATCACGTCATCGTAGTGGTATCAAGTGCCCATGTACGTACCTAAGGCGTCACATGCTTCTGCCGGATGCAGGGTGCGGTTGTCGTATAAACGTTGTCAGAAGATGGAGGTGCCCTTGGACCAGCAACGTTTTCGCTGAACGGAGTGATCTCGCCTGCTCTGGGTGCCATCGAATTACCGAAACCGACCCGAAAATGATCGAGCATCTTCGGAAACGGATTCCGGTTGCCGCCGGAACCTTCCGAACGTATCCCAGACGAATCAAAGCGGTGAAGTCAATGAGTGTGGAGTGATATTGCCATTCCTATGGGACGTCGAATCACCGAACGCGTCACGACAATGGCTTTTCTCCCGTCATCGTTGGTGTTATCCCAAGACACATGACATTGTGTCCATGTGCCAAACCACAAGGTGCTGGTACACAAAAGAACATGAACACATACCTGGTACTCTCACTGGGTCGATTGTGTTGATACTATGGAAACATCGGGAGAAAAGCCATTGTCGTGGCGCGTTTGGTGATTCAACGACGTACAGGAAAGGTGAGATCACTCCCAACTCATTCACTTCATCGCTTCGATGCTCCGGGATGCGTTTAAGAGGTTCCGGTGGCCACGGAAATCGTTTCTCAAGATTTCCGATCATTTTCGACTCGAGTTCGGTAATTCGATGTCGCCTAGGGCAGTGGAGATCACTCCATTCAGTGAAAACGTTGTTGGTCCATGGACGCCATCTTGTGACGTCATTTCTCTGACAACCGCCCCTGCGAAAACGTGTGACATCATAGATGCGCTCCTGAAACCATGGTGATGTCGCCCCTATCCTGGAGATGACGTAACTGTTCTGATGATGACATCACTATTTGGTGATAACGTCACATACTTGGTGATGATGTCATCGTGATATTTAGTCCCTAGGATCCCCGCAATATGACAATCTTACAGCATTATATACTTCATGTGTGTAATTAAAACATTTTGGCAGAAATCTGCGTGTATCCAGGCTAGATTGTTGACCGTACATGAAAATTTCAATAGCTTAATGCGAATCTGTCCTAATTTTGCTGAGTGGCCATCTGATCTGTGTTAAAATAGTACATGACGTCATTCAAGATTTTGCGGACTGCGTAGATTCCAATTGTAAAATTCCAAATCACGCCATGTACCATTCTGACACAAATCAGATCGGGAAAAATAAAATTCGTCGGGCATTATAGAAAGCCAAAAATAACAGAGCTGTTTCATGTCGCATCGTATAAACAGAACAATCCAGATAGTAGGCCTAATAGAAAAAATATTGTAAAATTATTTGATTGTATGCCAAGTATATGGAGCCAAGAATGGAATGAATAATTTTTTTCGTATAGCGAAGTCATCAGTAAACATGACAAGTTGTCAGTGTTGTATCTATATGCGGCAGTACTTTTGACCATCTCTCTCTCTCTCTCTCTCTCTCTCTCTCTCTCTCTCTCTCTCTCTCTCTCTCTCTCTCTCTCTAACTGATGACTGTCGGTATGTCTGTCTCTCCATCAGTCTCTGTGTTTCTATATGTCTCTCTCTCACTCACTCTGCTCTCTCTGACTGTCTCTCCCTTCTGTGTGCGTGTCTGTATGCCTGTCTGCCTGTCAGTCTGTCTGCCTTACAGTTTTGCATCTGATACCATTTATTTCATCATTAGATACCTTTCATAAAACGTTCGGCGACGATTACAAATACGGATAGGGGTTTCACTACTTACTGGATGTAACTGAATATTAAAATATATTTATTATTTAACATTTAATCCTAATAAACTTTCTGTAAGATGTTTATTTATTTATTTATTTGGTGTTTTACGACACTTTAACATCAGGTCATATCGTGTCGGACAGTGTCACGGGTGGAGGAAGCCGGAATACCCGAGAGGACTACCGAGCAGCGGCGAGTCACTGCGAGACATTCCAACATACCAACTCAACAGAGTTAGCATTGGCTGAAGGATTGTGTACCACAAGCGTGCAATACGCCTTAGCACTTGTTCGCCATGGATATGAAGTATCATGCCCAAGGAAACAACTCGGTCGCACAGACCTGGAACTGAACCCGCAATTGTCAGAACCTTCGGATCACGAGTCCAATGCCCTACCGACTGGGCCACCAAGCTCCCCTGTAAGATGTTTACCGGAAATATAAATCATCCCTTTACCCAACATGGGAAGCAGACGACATTAATTTGCGAAGCACATTCTACAATAACTAAATACCTTCATTTTTGTCGTCTCAAAAACATTTCTTATGCACCCCCCCCCCCCCCATTGGAACAAGCGCATCGCGCTCGTTCCAATGAGGGTCCATAAGATATGTTTCTGAGACAAAATTAATTTTGATTCGATATGTCTGCGAAGTAGGTTACAGATAGTTGCATTCAGTTACACCCAGTAACTAGTGAGACCCCTATCCGTGTTTTGTAATCGTCGTCGTACGTTGTACGAAAGATATTTATTGTCTAAACAGGAGTGCGTTAGAAATTGGTGACCGTAATACATGGCACTACCTAGTACATAAAATAAAAGGCAACGAAACCCAATGTTAAAGGAGTAATTTCGACTGATTTCACTAACCGTGGGGAATTTGACATATTAACTTTCATTTTGTCATTTCCAAAATAGTAACTGGCAATAATATTTTTGTGTATGGATCACCGGGATATACCCAGTGACCTATACACAAATATATTGTTGATACGTCGCCTGGTTGTTCCCTACAATTGCATTTTTTACAGTATACGTGGCTGTTGGATAGTTGAATGGAGGGGGGGGGGGTGGTGGTGGTCACCCGGTCGGTGTTTGCCTAGTTAGTAATTACGGACACCCGCTTAAAGAGACATTCTAACACTGAATATTTTTTGAACAATTTTAAAGACTAATTAGAAATGATCAATGTCCCAAAATAAAGTGTCCGATATATGCGGCATGTCTATATTCGCTGCTATTACTTAAATATAGTGGTTTTGTACCTACATAAATTGTCGCTTCAACATAGAATCTAATTTCATTTTGGATCCAAAATGCATTTAAATTCTATGTTGAAGCGACGATTCGCGTAGTCACATAGGCAGTATATTTACGTCATCACAGCAAATATAGACATACCGTATATATCAGACAGTCAGAAATTTATAAATCGTCTTTAGAAATTGTTAAAAAAATGTTAAATGTTAGAATGTCACTTTAAGGATTGGCCTTGTTTATGAGCTAGCCTGGTTTACCTGTAGCGTATATATAAAATAAAAAAGATCCAGCTGTCACCGCTGCTTTATCACGTGATCCGTGATCAGTGCTATAAATGTGAAAAATTCAAAGTTATCGTCCAGTAAAAATTAAAGTAAATTAGGAATAATTACTACACCGATGGAAATAAGTTGCCATATTAACGCTAACTAATCTTATAAGCAGTACCGATTCATTGAAAGCAACAGCTCTTGGTAGAATTTCTAGAGAATCTTTCTTTCTAAGAGCTTCCCTAGAAGTTGTGCCAAAGACTTGTGCCTAAAATGAAAGGTACGTATTGTAAAATTATGCGGTAATGTGACAACTTATTTCCAGCGGCATTGTATGCTTTTGCAAACTTTCTGTAGCAACCTATTTCCAGAATATATCGCTAACGATATATCTGGAAAACTGAGAAGCAGTCAACAGCAACCAAGCATTGAACCAGTTTGCAGTACCACCAAATAGTTCCCGAATACGATGGGCTATACCACTCCCTTTCCCAGATGCACAATAGAGGCGCCTGACACTAATAATGCTGTTGCCGCTTTCACGAATACCAATTGATGTGGCTAAATTGTTGGAAATGTGTAGAAATGGGTAAAATCTAGATGTTATTTCTTTGAACTGCTGCGACACCCTGTTAAAAGCGCCTAGCATCGTCATATCTCTAAAGAGTGCTTTTGAAATAATTATTTGCAGAATTTCTACTGGCAAAACAGGTAAAACCCCATGTTCTCTTGCATCTTGTCTGCCGGGTACATTGTCTTCCGAGTCACCACCCATCTGATTCGCCAGATCACGAGTATCACACGAATCAGGTATAGGTGACTGATTCGGGGAGACAAGGTCCCGTTCCAATGTATCATGTCTTCCACTAGCATTGTCATCAGAGTCACTACCTATCTGGTTCGCCCGATCACAAATATCAGACGAATCAGATGCAGGTATTTGATTCTGACGGACATTGCAAGTCGAGGTCTGTATGTTGTTCAATATTTTCGATCGATTCATGCTTGATGGACATATGCTAACATAGTGGTCACCATGGCCTTCGGCCATGTGTCCTAAATATAATGTGGGCAAGTTACCGTTGATTTGTCCATTGGGAGACAGAAGGCGTGTTCCGCCCGCACCAAGCGAAGAGGAGACAGAGATCTGAACGTGGTAAATTTCACTTACTCTCTGTAAAGTGATATGGTCACCATATGTCCCATCACGCCCCATGTTTGTAATGTACCGTCCAAAATCACCGTTTTCCACGTAATCACCCATATAATCACCAAGACTGTTATAAGGATTCCTCTGAAGGTCGGACACAATTTCGGATCGCAAGGTCTCTTGTGATCTATAGATACCAATATGGGCTAGCTGATCTGCAAGAGCGGCAAATTGGCAATTACCATCACCGGGTGGGTCTAATTGGACAGCAAAACCTGTTCCTTCAAGTTTCTCTTTGTGGGTGAGCACAATATAATATTTACTACGGTGTATAGCTTTGTGGGAACGACTTCGCCTCTTCTTCTCAGCCTCGGCTGTCACGCTGGTTATATCATTTACGGAGAACCACCTGACTACTGCAGTATTGTCTTTGGGCGAAAGATACCTCACTCGATAACGATGAAATTTTATATCTCTCTCCAGAATGGTACCGCGAAGAACATAAAGTCGACGGGGTTCGTGGTGCTTAGCGTTTCTTATGCGAACAAGAACATTTTGTTTCACATTATAGAGTGATGACGGATTTTTGCCAAGCTCACGTCTTATCATTCTCCTCATGCAGCGTGAAGTAGCTGCAGCTGCTGCGGCACGGACTTTACCTCTATTTGTATCAAAATTGAGCAAATCTTTGGGTAATGGCTGTAGCTCATTCTGTCTTTTAGCTGATACATTTTCGATTGTAACACTGTCGTCTGAAAATTTAGCAAATGTTAGTCGATGGTTTTGCCGACCGAAATAAATCTCAAACGGTGTTTTCCAGTTCAGTTCTTCACGTACGTCGTCGTTCAAGATTGAAGCGTACTGGGGAAGGCGATTCACCCAGTTCACACCACGTTTTTTAAGGCTTACCAGATCATACATAATTTTTTTTCTAAGGACTCTGTGGGACCTCTCAATTTTCCCCTGACTCTGTGGGTGATAGGGGGAGCTCGATATTATTCGTACGTCCATTTTTTGCATAAGTCGTTTCACCGCACCTAGGAACTCACCTCCTCTATCGTGCTGTAAAACTCTGGGTGGACCGTGTTCTATGTATATATCTTCTAAGAAGCGTGCGACTTCTTTGCTGCTTTTAGTCGACATTGGCCGTAGCCACACATATCGACTAAAGATATCCATCAGGGACAGAACATATCTGTATGTCTTCCGATTATATGTCACCTTACAATTCAGCATGTCCATTATATCAACTTGATGTCGTTGTTGCACAGATGATGCTCGTATTGGCTTGAGCGCACAGCGATTAGAAAACTTAGCTTTCAGTAGGTGGTAAGATGTGGATTTATCCAAATATCGGTACACAGAGCGTTCACTGATGCCGCAAAACTGGCTACCAAGCCTGTGCTTGAGTTTTCTGGCGCCTGACCCTTTGATTTTCTTCAGTGCCGCCTTTACTTGGTTTGCAATGTCTCCTGTTCGTAACACCTTTTTGCCGTTGTAAAGCAAATGGCCACCTTCGGCAATACTGTATGCATTTCTGTTTCTGTAGAAACGGACAAGTGCTGCCTTCTGCACTCTTGTGCGCCGTTTGACAGGCACAACAAAATTGCCCGTCATGCATCTCACAATAATGTCATATACGTCGTCATCCATAGGGCGAGTGCCATAACTTATTGAGTATCTTATGAGTGAAACCCATACCAATATACACAAAACCAGTAAGACGTAGAGCTTCATGGCTGTTTGACTGACCACTGAAAACTAAATTTTGTGGCATGCCTATGCCGATACGATACCCAGCATGCTAATATCAAAGGAAAACAAAACAAAAAGCCCTTTGCGAAATGAAAGCCATTGGTAGAGGATTCCGTGTCCTCAGAGACCTTTGAAATCAACATCCTAATACGCAGCAATACGGATGTCATTTATTTGAAATACAGAGCTATGTAAATTTCTTATACGAACTGCCGGTACCTGAAAACAATTTCCGAAGTCTGTGCTTGAAACACAATCACAATGACGGACAAAGTTAATAACAAATTAACCCTTAGCAAATTTAAAACATAGGCAATGAGAGTGTATGTGTGTGTGAGAGAGAGAGAGGTGGGGGGTGGCAGGGAGGGGAGAGAGGAGTGGGGACGGAGAGAGAGGAGAGAGGGTGGGGGAAGAAATTGGAAGCGGGGAGAAAAAGGGGATACATGTAGAGAAAGAAAAGTAGAGAGAGGGGAGGGAGAGAGGGGAGGAATCGAGTGGAAGATGGGGGTGGTGGAGAGGGGGTAGAGATAGAGGATTAGTGGAGGTAGAGAGAGAGAGAAGGGTGGGAGAGCGAAGGAGAGGAGAGAGATAAGGAGAGGGTGTGTGTGAGACAGACAGACGGACGGACGGACGGACGGCTAGACGGCTGGACGGACGGACGTACGGGTATATATACACTTGTGCAAATTCTGACTCGTGGGGTGTGTTAAGAGTATGAATTGGTGTTGTGGGTAGCACCCTAGCTGGCCGTTATTGTGGGCATTTCTGTCTATTTTGAGGTGGGGTGCAGTGGTCGTTTTTGTCCATCACGTTTGGGGTGCGCAGCAGGGTTCCAGTCTATAGAGAAGTCAGACGTGACGTCACGAGTTGGTTGCCATTGACAGTGTGATGAAAACAAACATATCAGTCATTGCAAACCTGTATTAATATCTCCAAACTAAATAGAGTATAAAACAAAATTTCCACAAATAATTTCGAATTTTATCAGCGTTATCTATTTATTTTAGGTTCAGTATGTACCATATCTCTTCACAGTGAAGCAAAATCTCGATAATATAAAAAATACGTGTACGGTTTATATTCATTTATTGTCATGCCTGTATAAACAAGAGGCCCCAGGGGGCCTGAGGGCGCTCACCTGACATGGTAGCCTAAATAGCAACCCAGAGAATTGATTTCCACAAGTTGCATCTGCTCCTCCTAAGAAAAGCTGAAACCAAATATCCAAATATTCTGACCAGTGGATCTAAAAAAAGATTTTTAGAGAATATTCCTCATACTGAACTAAGTCATAATTCGGGCTCCCACAGGAAGCCCATATATGAACCCAGGGACTTGGCTTTAACAAACCTGAATCTCACACCCCTAAGGATTCTGCACACCAAATATCAAAACATTCCGACTGCTGGATCTGAAGAAGAAGATTTTTAAAGAAAATTCCTCATTTTGAACCAAGTTACAATTCGAGCTCCCACAATCAGCCCAAATATGGACCTAGGGACATGGCTTGAACAAACTTGAATCTTACCCCCCTAAGGATGCTGCATAAAAAATATCAAAAGCATTCATCTGCTGGATCTGAAGATTTTTAAATAAAATTCCTCATTTTGAACTAAGTTGTCATTCAGACTCCCATAGTGAGCCTAAATATGAACCAAGGGACTTGGCTTGAACAAACTTGAATCTCAGCCCCCTAAGGTTGCTCCATGCCAAATATCAAAACATTCCAACTGCTGAATCTGAAGAAGAAGATTTTTAAAGAAAAATTCCTCATATTGACTAAGTTATAATTTGGGCTCCCATAGGGAGCCCAAATATGGACCCATGGACTTGGCTTTAACACACTTGAATCCCCCCCCCCCCCCCCCCAAGGATGCTACTCACCACATATCAAACCATTCCGACTGCTGGATCTGAAGAAGAAGATTTTTTAAGAAAATTCCTCATTTTGAACAAAGTTACAATTCAAGCTCCCACATTGAGCCCAAATATGGACCTAGGGACATGGCTTGAACAAACTTGAATCTCACCCCCCTAAGGATGCTGCATACCAAATATCACAAGATTCTGCCTGCTGGATCTTGAGAAGAAGATTTTCAAAGAAATTTGCCTGAAATGCACCAAGTTCGAATTTGGGCTTCTAAAGTGAGCCCAAATATGAATCCAGGTGGCCGATTTGAACAAACTGGAATCAGATCCACCCCACAATGTTGCATACCAAATATCAAAAGATTCTGCCTGCAGGATCTGGAGAAGAAGATTTTTGAAGAAATTTGCCTGAAATGCACTAAGTTCAAATTCGAGCTTCTATAGTGAGCCCAAATATGAATCTAGGGAGCCGATTTGAACAAAATAGAATCAGATCCACCCCACAATGTTGCATACCAAATATCAAAAGATTCTGCCTGCTGGATCTGGAAAAGAAGATTTTCAAAGAAATTTGCCTGAAATGCAGTAAGTTCAAATTTGGGCTCCTATACTGAGCCCAAATATAAACCCAGGGGGCCGATTTGAACAAACTTGAATCAGATCCACCCCACAATGTTGCATACCAAATATCAAAAGATTCTGTCTGCTGGATCTGGAGAAGAAGATTTTTTAAGAAATTTGCCTGAAATGCACTAAGTTCGAAATCGGGCTCCTATACTGAGCCCAAATATGAACCCAGGGGGCCGGTTTGAACAAACCTGAATCAGATCCACCCTCCAATGTTGCATACCAAATATCAAAAGATTCTGCCTGCTGGATCTGGAGAAGAAGATTTTTTAATGTTTTTCCCATTGCCTACAGTGTTAAAAAGTGCTGACTCAGCACTTTTTCAATGTCCCGAAACTGTACCCTATGATAAAACCGATAGCAATTTTTTTTTACCAATTCTTTCTGTTGGTCCTAAGGAAGCTTCACGCCAAATAAAAATTCTCGGTGCCGTGCAGTTTTGGAGATATGGGCGTTTTAATTTTTTTCTATTTTTAGCTCCTGCGGTTCCCATGGGGCTACGGGAAAAAAAAAATCAGCATAAATTAGTTACTTATGACCCAATAAGCCCTCACATAAAATTTGGTTCAAATCAGCCTCTCGGTTTGGAAAATAGAAATTTTGGGCGGGGCCAAAAATTTTGCCCCTCCCATAACGACGCCAAGTATAGCCCCACAAACTTCTCTTGAACAAATCTGAGTCTACACCTCAAAAGGAAGCTGCACACCAAATATCAAGTCTCTGCTACTGCTGGTTCATGAGAAGAAGATTTTTTAAGATTTCAGCACACTTTTTGGGTGTGGCCCTACCCACGGGCGGGGCAACTTGATTTGAACAAAATCAAATTGCGATGTCATAACAAACTATTATCTCAAATATCAATTAAATTGGTTCAGCGGTTTGGGAGGAGAAGACGCAAACACCATGTTCACGGACGACGGACGACGGACGACGGACGACGGACGCAGGACGACGGACGACGGACGACGGACGGTGAGTGATCACTATAGCTCTCCTGACTGAAAGTCAGGTGAGCTAAAAACGTCCAGCAGGACATGGGGATTTTTGTGAATGATGACTGCTATTTTTCCCGTAATGATAGGGTTAAAGACGGAAAGTTCTAGCAGAATGCTGCCTAATGTTCAGTGGTGGCGCCTGATTTCTCCTCATCGGTGGGGAGGGACTAATTTCTAAATGATATTAGGTTTTCCATTAATGCTGTGCCTGTGCGGTGGGGGGGGGGGGGGGGGGGGGGGGCTCAATAAGTTTCCTGTTGCTTGCACTCGGAATTCGACTCCGGACCCTTCAAATCGATATTTTTTAAGTGTTTTTTTCTGTTTCCGCATCTGTTTCTAAATATGATCACAAGAAGTATAATGGCAAGACTACCTGACGTTTACAACGCTGCACGCGGTAGGGGACTTTCACCCCAGGTGTTGGTTGCCGGGTCCTATTTTACAAATAAAATAGAGCTTGCTTACCACGGTGAACCAACAGTGCTCCACTTCCCACGGGGAATAGTTAATATTTATCTTTGTACTTCGACAAGACTCACTTCAGAGGCATCACAATGTCAAAATTGCACAAGAAGGAGAGAAAATGTTATTTATTACTCCATCGCATCACTCACTTCGTGGGGAAAACCATTTGGGAAATGGTGGGGCTGCCAAGTATAACATACGGTACGGAAGTGGTACCCCTAAACCAGACGGCCGTAAAGAGCTTGGAAATCCTGCAGAACGATGCAGGCCGATGGATAACGGGGTCGAGTAATGCCGCAGCGCTAGAAGCAATCAGGGGTGAGCTTGGGTGGATGAGGATCAAGGACAGGATAGACCTGTTGAAGCTCGATTATCTTAATTATTTGGTAAATCTCCCCGACAGCCGATGGTGTAAAGTAATGTTCCTGAGAATTTTCAACTCAAATATCAAAACGGGGTGGATGGTCCAAGTGAGGGAGCTAGTCGAGAACTACTCATTGGAGATCTCGGACCTGGACGTTGGGGCAAACCCGGGTAAAAAAATCGTCAGAGAAAGGGTCATGGAGGATTGTAACCGTAATTGGCGAGAGGGGGTCAAATCAAAGAGGTCTTTGGGTGGCCTGCGTGATAAAGAGAAGCCAGGTTTTGAAGAGTACCTTGATGGCACCTTTGGGGGGGGGGGGGGGTCACTGTTGTTCAAGCTGAGGTCGCGATCCCTGGAGTTGAGGAGAAAAATTGGGAAAGACGGTAAAAGGGAGTGCCAGATGTGTAACTTGGACATGGTGGAGACCCTGGAACGCTTTCTTCTAGAATGCCCAAAGTATCAGTCTAAAAGAATGAGATTCACTGGGAGTATAATGGGGAAGTGGGATGGGAGAATGAAGGACATGTGGTTAGGGGGAGACTCAAAGGAGAGGGTTAATATGCTAAGCGGAGAGATTAGGAAGAATGGGACAAGGGATATCATCAAGCAGTTCGTTTCCGAGTGTTGGGAGGAGAGGAGAAGCGTGGGAATAGGGAGGCAGTTGGGGGTACAGGGGTAACCATGGCCTTCTCGCCCGAGAACCGCGACAAATCAGCGGCTGGCCAAAGTGTTATTATTACTCACGTCTAATCAGCAAATCCCTTAGGGTGGGTCGCACTACCAACTGAAATACCCCAAAATCTCAAAATATATCCTGAAATATCACGAAATACACCATTAAAAAGCAAAGTTTATTCTGCCAGCATTCGGTCACTTCTAGATCACTCCCGACTGGCGAATGATCACGGGCATTGGTTCTACATTATACCGGCACTCCTGCGTAGCGACGATGGGGTAGCAGTTGACTTGAAGATCCCAGGTCTATTTTTTGCAGACGATTTAGTGCTAGTGTCAGAAAGCAAAGAGGGACTATCGAAAATGCTGGCAATAGTTGGGAAATATGGGAACAAATGGAGACTCGAACTTAATGAAAGCAAGAGCAAATTTACATCACGGGATCGCATAGTGGACCCCACTCGAAGGTGGAGTGTGTGTGTGTGTGGGGGGGGGGGGAGGGGGGGGGGTGTTCTATATTGCGAAAGGTAGCAGCCAACTTCTTAGTGTAGGAGAGACAGGTGACTACGAGTATTTGGGGGTAAATATAAACATAACAGGAAGAGGCATCTACCGAAGCCACACAAACAAATTGATTCTTAAGGGGAGGTGAATGCTTCACAAAATGGAACTTATAGGGAGAAACAGATTCAATAAGGTTTTCGTGGGGAAAATAATTTGGGAAATGGTGGGTCTGTCAGAATAATATATGGTACAGAAGTGGTACCCCTAAACCAAACGGCTGTAAAGAGATTGGAAACCTGCAGGCCGATGGATAACTGGCTCGAGTAATGCCGCGACACAAGAAACCAATCAGGGGGGGGGGGGGGGGGGCTTGGGTGGATGAGGATCAAGGACAGGATAGACTTATTGGAACTCAGTTGCATGTACCTTAATTATTTGATAAATCTCAACGCCAACCGATGGTGCAAAATAATGTTCTAGAGTACATAGGACTCAAATATAAAGACAGGATGGATGGTCCAAGTGAGGGAGCTAATAGAGAACTACTCATTGGAGATCTTGGACCAAGAAATAGGGGCAAACCAGGGTAAAACAAATCGTCAGAGAAAGGGTGATGGAGGATGGTAACTTTAACTGGCGAGGGGGAGTCAGATCAAAGAGGTCTCTGGGTAGCATGGGTGATAAAGAGAAGCCTGGTTTTGAAAAGTACCTTGATGACATCTTTGGGTGGTCACTGTTGTTCCAGCTGACGTCGCGGTCCCTGAAGCTGAGGGGAAAATGGGGAAAACGGTGAAAAGGAGTGCCAGATGTGTAATTTAGGCGTGGTGGAGACCCTAGAACACTTTTTACTAGAATGCTGAAAATAACAGTCTAAAAGAATAAGATTCACTTGGAGTATAATGGGGAAGTGGGATGGGAGAATAAGGGGAGAGTGGTTAGTGTGAGACACAACGGAGAGGGTTAATATGCTAATCGGAGAGATTGGGATGAATGAAAGAGGTAAGGGGTGTTATCAAGCAGTTCGCCTCCGAGTGTTGGGAGGAGAGAAGAAGGGTGGGAAGAGGGAGGCAGTTGGGAGTACAGGGGTAACCAAGGCCTCCTCACCCGAGAACCGCGACAAATCAGCGGCCAGCCAAAGTGTTATTATTATATTACCTGCAATTTAATTATGAGTGTTTGAGGTAACTTCCAGCATCTATGGCTACACTATCAGTATAAAGTCAAGCTTCACCAATGGTAATATCTATACTGACAACCAGATGCCTTGGTTACCGCATCCTATTGTACCACTAAAACAGAACTTGTGTACAACAATAAACATGCACTGATCCAATTAGTCCAACTTGACTGAACAACTTGAAATCCAGCAAGAAGCCTGGCCTGATACAACATATTTCATGCTACTAAGCCAACATGAAGTCACTCTTCGGGAATTTACAGAGCAACAGTTTTCAGGCACTTCAATTTGGGCATGAATGAAAACATTTTCAAGTCAAGCTTGATATGAAGATTTTGAACCCTTTTAATTAGATATAAAAATATAAACAAGAGGCCCCACGAGGCCTGATTTGCTCATCTTGAACAGAACACAATATAAACAGGGTCCAAGAATAAGTCTACATCAAGCAATCCATCTCCATAGGATACGCTCTCAAACCTTGAATCCCTCAGGAGCGACAAAATAATCCAGGCATCATGCCTCTTCTTCAGTTGATGATAATGTAAAATGTAAAGCTCCCCTATGAAACCGCTTGATACAACCTATCTTAGTAAATCTTAGTTACACACCCCTAGAGGGTACTGAATACAAAAGACACTTTTTTATAGGAAAATAAAATCAATCTAAATCCTTCAAAATGCTTTTTGGAATAGAAAAATCACCTAAAAGCCCCCCCCCCCCCCCCCCCCCCCCCTCCCCCACCAATCCTTCAAAACACATTTTGGAACAAAAAATATCATCTGAGCAGGACGAGGGATCATATGGTCATTTTCCGCATAAAATCAATCTAAATCCTCCAAAACTCATTTTGGACCCAAACATTTTTTTTAAAAATCATCCAGATTGCTCACTATGTTGTTCCAAGTTATCACACGAATGAGCTAAATATTCATACAAATCTATTAAGTTAGGATAACTGTGGATGGAAAAATCAGACAGGAATGGTTACCAAACTTGATCAAGATATTATTGAGATCAACTCATAACAACAAGAGGCTCCAAGGAGCCTTAATCGCTCACCAGCCAAAGTGGTGGTTCATCAACACTACAAAGGAATGAAGTCATGAGAGATAAATTTTATGGAACTAGGGCCATGGCTTGAACAAACTTGAATCTTACCCCCCTAAGGATGTTGCATACCAAATATCAAAAGCATTCATCTGCTGGATCTGAAGAAGAAGACTTTTAAAGAAAAATCCTCATTTTGAATTAAGTTATCATTTGGGCTCCCACAGTGAGCCCAAATATGAACCCAGGGACTTGGCTTTAACAAACATGAATCTCACCCCCTAAGGATGCTGCATGCCAAATATCCAAAATATCCAAACATTCCGCCTGCTGAATCTGAAGAAGATTTTTGAAGAAGAATTCCTCAAATTGACTAAGTTATAATTCAGGCTCCCATAGGGAGCCCAAATATGGACCCAGGGACTTGGCTTCAATAAAGTTGAATCTCACCTCCCCCCCCCCCCACCCACTCCCCCCTCCCCCCAAGGATGCTACACACCACTTATCAAAACATTCCGACTGCTGGATCTGAAGAAGATTTTTTAAGAAAATTCCTCATTTCAAACTAATTCAAGCTCCCACAGTGAGCCCAAATATGGACCTAGAGACATGGCTTGAACAAACTTGAACCCCCCCCCCCCCTCCCCCGTAAGAATGCTGCATACCAAATATCAAAACAATCTGACTGCTGGATCTGAAGAAGAAGATTTTTAAAGAAAATTCCTCATTTTGAACTAAGTTATAATTTGGGCTACCACAGTGAGCCAAAATATGAACCCAAATATGGGACTTGGCTTGAACAAATTTGAATCTGAACCCCATTAAGCATGCTGCATACCCAATATCAAAAGATTCTGCCTGCTGGATCTTGAGAAGAAGATTTTAAAGAAATTTGCCTGAAATGCACTAAGTTCAAATTGGGCTCCTATACTGAGACCAAATATGAACCCAGGGGCCGATTTGAACAAACTTGAATCAGATCCACCCCACAATGTTGCATACCAAATATCAAAAGATTCTGCCTGCTGGATCTGGAGAAGAAGATTTTTTAAGAAATTTGTCTGAAATGCACTAAGTTCGAATTCGAGCTTTTATAGTGAGCCCAAATATGAATCCAGGGGGGCCGATTTGAACAAACTTGAATCAGATCCACCCCACAACGTTGCATCCCAAATATAGAAAGATTCTGCCTGCTGGATCTTGAGAAGATTTTTTAAGAAATTTGCCTGAAATGCACTAAGTTCGAATTCAGGCTTCTATACTGAACCCAAATATGAATCCAGGGGGCCAATTTGAACAAAGTTGAATCAGATCCACCCCACAATGTTGCATACCAAATATCAAAAGATTCTGCCTGCTGGATCTGGAGAAGAAGATTTTTTAAGAAATTTGCCTGAAATGCACTAAGTTTGAATTCGGGCTTCTATACTGAGCCCAAATGTGAATCCAGGGGGCCAATTTGAACAAACTTGAATCAGAACCACCCCACAATGTTGCATACCAAATATCAAAAGATTCTGCCTGCTGGATCTGGAGAAGAAGTTTTTTTAAGAAATTTGCCTGAAATGCACTAAGTTCGAATTGAGGCTTCTATAATGAGCCCAAATGTGAATCCAGGGGGCCAATTTGAACAAACTTGAATCAGATCCACCCCACAATGTTGCATACCAAATATCAAAAGATTCTGCCTGCTGGATCTGGAGAAGAAGATTTTTTAAGAAATTTGCCTGAAATGCACTAAGTTCGAATTCAGGCTTCTATACTGAGCCCAAATATGAATCCAGGGGGCCGATTTGAACAAACTTCAATCAGATCCACCACACAATGTTGCATACCAAATATCAAAAGATTCTGACTGCTGGATCTGGAGAAGAGGATTTTTTAAGAAATTTGCCTGAAATGCACTAAGTTCGAATTTGGGCTTCTATAGTGAGCCCAAATATGAATCCAGGGGGGCGATTTGAATAAACTTGAATCAGATCCATACCAAGATGCTGCATACCAAGTATCAAAAGATTCTGCCCACTGGTTCTGGAGAAGATTTTTTAATAATTTTTCTATAATTCATACGGTGATATCAGAGTTATGTCCCATACAGAGCCCCCAAGGGACGTGGCCATTTCATTTGAACAACTTGAATTGACATATGGTAATGAACATCCATACCAAGTTTCTAGCAAATCGACCTAGTGGTTTCAGAGGATAAGTCGTTTGAAAAATGTTCACGATGCCGGACGGACAACGGACAGAAAGTGATAAGTTTAGCTCCCTTCGGTGAGCTAAAAATCAGCCAGATTGGTCAATGGTCAATGTTTGTTCCGAGTTTTCATACTAACAAACTCAAAATTCATGAAAATCCATTAACTAAGGGGCATAATTCTGCCAAGAAATTTTGATCAAGGTGGAATTCTTGATTAGCTCCGTCCAACTTGGCCAAATAAC
Organism: Pictodentalium vernedei; assembly: GCA_031216915.1. Lineage (NCBI taxonomy): Eukaryota > Metazoa > Mollusca > Scaphopoda > Dentaliida > Dentaliidae > Pictodentalium > Pictodentalium vernedei. The sequence goes on along the minus strand of CM062296.1, from coordinate 88,005,939 downwards.
TCAGATTACCAAGTATCATGAGAATCCATCCAGCCATTCTTGAGTTATGGCTGTCAACGCCATACAACAGCATATGCCTACCAACCTAGCCAAACTATAAGTAGAGGTTTAGAAGAGAAAAAACTGAATTAAAAATAGCAGCCAGCCACATTTAAAAACAAGAGGCTCCCACACGGCCAGAATGCTCATCTGATAAGTCATGCCCACCTCATTTACATTGTCAGAATGGATTTATGATGATCATATAAAATTTGCATGTCTTCAAGTTTTTCCATCATTAATTACTTCAGTACAACAGACACATACATTTAATTATTTATTGGTGTCAGCATCTCTGGGCTATATGATGACTCAACATAAGCATAAAATGATGTTTTGCTAATCGTTTATGCCCATGTTGCCTACTGAATGAGGGACTGCATCCCAGCGGTTTAGGTTACCAGGACCTATTCTACTAGTAAAACATAATTTGTTCACCTCAGTAAATGAGCACCGATTCATTTCCCAGGGTTCCCATGAAGAACAATACAATAAGGGCAGGAAATCCTGAAGAGCTCATTTCTGTCAGGTGTAATATGAGATACTTTTTGCTGACATTTTTTGAAACTTAAAAAAAAAAACAGGCCAAGTTTGACTGAAAACAGAATTAAAGGGTGACATGTTTTCTGACTTCACCACCACCCAACACCCCTCATCTGGTGACCTCAACCAAATACCATTCAAGTTGCATCCCTGAAACAAATAAAATTTGGGGCTCCTTCCAAAGTGTCAGTGAGCTTGTTCCTGTGAGGTCTGATATGATATGTCTCTGTTGATTTCTTCTGGAAATGTTATTAAAAAAAATGGCCAAGGAAGACTGAAAAGAGAATATATTGGGTCACGCGTTATTTTCTGACTCCACCACCACTCCAACACCCTCCTCTGGTGATCCTGAAAACCAGTCAAGTTGCATGCCTTGAAGAAATGTAATTTGGTGCACCTTCCAATGCTAAATAGCAAATACAATGAAGCCCACTTAATTGGTTCTCTCTTAATTGAATACCCCTGTTAACTGAATAATATTTACAAACACAAATTCATTTACCATACCTTCAGTACAAATTTGACCTGTTAATTGCTTACAGGTTATGGAGCAGATTCCTGTTAACTGAATAAAAAATACTGCAATATGTTGAGAAATTGCTCTGATAAACAACAAATTTCCCTTGTTTATGGAGCTTTTTGCCTCAGTACGTCCAATACAGTCATTCATTGTATTATATATTGTTTGACAGAGATCACAGAGCTCTGTCAAGCAATATATAATTGAATAAATGTCCAGTTTATCTGTAGAATACAAGAAAGTAACCAGTTGGCTATTCAAGTAACCAAGTGGTTATTCAAGCAACAGAGTTCCACTGTACCAAAAGATTTGACTGAATGGTTTAGTAGAAAAAGTTCTCCAAACACTTGGAATACTTCATGCTAACTTGGAATCATTCATAGTGCACCCCATAATGTTGGCCGACATTCCCCTTAAGTCACAGACATTTGCACCCCACGTTATTCAGCTCCTACTATACAATATGCTACCTTGGAATCATTCATTGTGCAACCCATAATGTTGGCCAACATTCCCCCAAAGTTACAGACATCTGCAACAACATGTTATTCAGCTCATAATACAAACATACTAACTTGGAATCATTCATTGTGGGGGTATGGTGGCTCAGTAGGCAGAGGTGCAGACTGCAAGCCGAGAGGTCCTCGGTTCGAATCCCACCTGCGGCAATCATGTTATGTCCTTGGGCAAGACACTTCACCCCCACTGCCCATGTAGGGCATGGTGGCGTTGTGTGCTAAGGTGTACTGCACATCGATGGTGTACTTGTCTTCAACCAATGCTAATCCTGCTTGTGTGGAGTTAGTATGTTGGGGAGCTGACAGTTGCTCGCCAGTGCTCGGTGGTTCTCTCTGGGTACTCCGGCTTCCTCCACCCGTAAAACCATCATGGTTATGATTAGCCATTGTGCAGAAATATGTGACCTTAAACACCAATAAATAAATAATCATTCATTGTGCACCCCATAATGTTGACCGACATTCCCCTTGAGTTACAGACATCTGCACCCCATGTTATTCAGCTTCCCTTAAGATATAATTGAATAAATGCCCAATTTATCTGTAGAATATAGGAAAGTAACCAAGTGGCTATTCCAGTAACAGGAGTTCCACTGTATCAAAAGATCTGACTGAATGGTTTAGTAGAAAAAGTTCTCCAAACACTAGGGATACTTCACGTCATTCTTGAACTCTTTAACCCCTACTCCTGTAGCCCTGTAAATGCAGGTAAATAAGATTTTGTGAAAATCATTTTCTTGTGCCTTAGATTGTCAAAAAGTAATTATTTGGTCAGTCAAAATCCATTAGAGTCAAGCTAGTATGCCAAACTCTCTATAATTAATGAATGCCTATGGAGAATGAGAATACAGGTTTGGAAAAAAATATTTATATATAGATGTTTAATGTCAGCATCTGAGCTATATCATGACATGACATAAGTATTTGTTTGTTGGTGGTTAACGTCACATAGTTATGCACCATGGCTAATCGTGACACAACATGGAGATGAAGTCAAGCTTAGACAATCGTTAATCAACATGTTGCCCATTTTAGAGGACCATGACATAAGTATCAAGACAAGTTTTGTGAATCATTTATGTTTATGTTACCCATTTACTGAGGGATTGCACCCAAGCAGCATTGGTTACCAGGTCCTATTTCACTGGTGGAGGAAAACAAATCTACCTCAGCAGACATGATGACCTTCACTTCCCGGTTGTCCTCGGGTGGGGTGGGTTGGTGTGATTGGGTGGGTGAGTGCATTTGAGAAAATTGAGATTAAAAAAAGTAATTTACCTTAACCTGAGTTTTTAATTTAAGTTTTTTTTACTTCAGGAAACTTTGAGAAAAACTATTTTGTTATTTATTAGTGTTTATTAAGGTAATTGACAGCAGTTGTCACTATATATGACCACACAATGAAAAAATCTTTTTAAAATAATTTACAGTAAGCTATGAAAATGCTTTTTAACCTAGATAAAACTTTTGAAAACTTAAAAGTTGTAAAGCCCTATTATTCAATGACATGCTGGATTACCACTTTAAGTAACCTGAGTTGCCTACAAAAGATGTTTTTTTTTATTTTATTTACAGCACTGTCTGTATTTGAGTGAATAGTTAAGCATCTTGTATTGGGATTAGGGATCAAATGATAAATAGACTCAACTTGTCCCCAGTTGAAAGCGAAATTTATGAAACATATGGGTTAAATTAAGCATGTACCTCTCCAGAGGCTCGGTCCAACTATATTTTACTGAACTCATTCTGTGAGTCTCACTGTAAATTCAGGACTTGGAGACTCTTTACTAAGCCTTCTTACTACATGGGTTGATATATATGGTACCAAAATTTCCTTTTTATAGCATGAAGCCAATACTAACAACCTAGCACTGTGCAAAGATTTTATAATTCTATCCAAAAATAATTAATTTCCTTCAAAAGAAGGCATAACTGAATGTAAGAAACATAAAATGTTCCACATATTTTACATCTGGCGACTATAAAAGATGGCAAAATCGTGTTCTCAACTAAAATAAAATTTTCGCAGACACCAAATGAAAGTGTCAATGACACTTGTCTGTGTGTTATGTTTGATGAAAAAGATAATGTTCAATGTTTATGAAGGGATTATGAAATAACAAAAGAATTGTGATAATAGGGAATATGTTAAGTTTTGTTAACTGTATACTATGTTTACAATAAAAATAATATGAGGTGTAGACTGTACTAAAGAATTGAGGGGTGGGTTAATGTGGCCCTCACAGTTAATGTATGTGGCCTCACAGTTAATATATATCAACGAAAGTTACCAATTTACAGTGAAATTATTTGAAAACGAGTCTCCTCTAGACATCAAACGGAGTCTTCCTACAAAGTTACAATGAAATCCCTCCATATTAAATATGACCTGCAGACTGTGATAAAAGTTTTGGGGTTTTTGGCTTGGGCAGCCATCACGGTTGACCAATCGTGACCAAAAGGGGATGTTCTCATCTAGACATGACTCCAAACCTGCATATCAAATTAAGTGACGATCGGATGAGAACTACAGAGTGTAGCCTGTGCTAAAGGAAAATGTGAACAGACTTACAGACTCACAAAATTGTTATCTTGAAATAAGCTTGCAATGTTTCATGTTCAAGTTTATTCTAAGATAATAAGCCTGCACAAGCTAACTTTCAAATGTACATGAAACATTGCAAACTCAATTGTTAGCTTGTGCAAGCACGAAGTGTTACCTTATGCATGCTCGCCAAGCCTTTTGTTCATTTATTGGTGTTTACGATTACTTTTAGCTGCATAGGCTAATATGACAACAACAACAACAACACAAGTATAATGTATAGCTTAGTGCAAGCTAAGTCGGCAAGGTTTCCACAGGCTTCTATATTTAGCTTGCATTGTTAGTTTGCTATTTATGATTTATTAGTGCTGATCAGCAAATTAATAACTAAGTTCATATCTTGGCGATAAAATAGTTTTGCTGTTAAAGACACTTTTGTTAAAATCCAAAGACACATTATGATGAATGAAGAGAAAAGACTAATTACACAGAAACATTACAATGCTTATAGTGATTATAATGTGAGGTCAGCCTGTGTTTAGGGAATGCTGAAGATAAAAATATGGTAAAAAATGAAATTGCAAGACTGTAAAAGTTCAATACATGTAGGCTTGCAATATCAGTGTTAGCCTGCACATGCTTGCAGTGTGAGCTTGAAAAACTGCTGAGCTCATTGCAAGTTTCCCACAAGCTTACTCTACTGCCTTCCTTTCAATTAAAAAAAAATCATTGATAATTCTTTCATGTAAACAACAAGAGGCCACATGGGGCCTTAATCAGTCACCTAACAAATTAGATCAAAGAAGTATTTTAGGTCACATTCAGCTATTCATGGCTCATCAACACTACAGTGGCAATAAGTCATAACAACATTCTGGTGTCCATGTCAGTGATTATTGTCATAGGTCTTTCCGACTGGATCCAACTCTACCAACTGCAGACATGCACTACAAAACTTCAAAGAGATGTTATGCCACTGCAGTTTGAAAGACATTATTGATGGAAAAACACTAGGGCTTGGATTTGAACAAACTTGAATCTGCCTGAATATTGTTTACCAAATATCAAAGGATTCAAAATGGTTGATCTAACGAGGATGGTTTAAGACTGTTCCTCATATTGCCCTTTAATAATAAGTTAAAGTTTGGGGTCTCACAAGATGCCCAAATAGGAATTCAGAGAATTGATTTGAACAAACCTGATTGTGACCAGCTATGAATGATGTACACAAAATATCGAAAAATTTTCACTTGTAAACTTGAAGATTTTTGAGGAATTTTCATCATACAGCACTAAATCCGGGCACCAACAGGGAGCCCAAATATCAGCACAGTGACTTGATTTGAACAAACTTAAATCTAAGCCACCCTAGATATGTTGATACCAAATACGATGAAAGGAGTCTGACTTGCAGATTTGAAGCTTTTTAAAGAAATTTCCTTATATTGTATTAGTTGAAGTTGAAATTTGGGCTCCAATAGAAAGCCTAAATATTTATCAAGAGCCCCAATTTAAAACAAATTAAATCCCCCTCCCCACCCAAGAGATGTTGCATACCAAATATTAAAATTGTCAGTGGTGGATCTAAAGAAGAAGAGTTTTAAATATTCCTCATTATGTCGTATTGCTAAATTAAATTTCTGGCTCCAACAGAGAGCCCTAAAATTAACACTGGGACACGATTTGAACAAAATGGAATCTGCCTCCCCCATGAGATATTGTATACCAAATATTAAAAGATTTTCACTGGTGGAACTAACAAAATTAAGGAAAATCAGAACAGCAATTTATTTGCAATCCATCCTCCACATACTGCAAGGAAGATTTACATGAAGACAAGCAATTGCAGACCTACACTCAAATAGTGTAATTACCATGGGTGGTAAACACCCTCCTCACGTTACAATTACATTTTGCAGCCAGCAGTAGAAGCCCACCTTGAATAACTTTGACCACTGAACTCAATCAATAACATGTTATTGAAAGAGTTGACAATTTCCCTCTCGGTTCGCTGCTAGTCTACTTCGAAGCAGTTAGTCACACTGCAGCTCATACAATTCATGTTCGTACGAAGCTGATTAAGGCCAGCCTTTCAAGCCTCCCATTGGGACAGTTCTGGTACGTGAACTTCAGAGTAAAGCCCACATATGGACTTCCAGCATTCAACCAGTTAAAGTCAATGCCCACTTTAAATGGAGGACATCCACTACAGGCATTGGATACAGGGTGCTATTATACCAGTAAAATATAATTTGCGTTTCCCGAATTTTCATTTAACATCCTATGTAAAGATGGAACAATAAAGAAAAGTTTTAAATGTGCTCATATTTTACTGTACGGTATGTACATGTGCAGTCTATAACAAAGTGTACTATTCGGTAATATTATTTTCAAAATGTGAGTAATGCGATATATATCAATATACAATATATGCAAACTTGGAATAATTCAATCTGCAACCTACATTTATGGCTGACATTCCCTGTAAGTTAGACATCTGCACCCCACATTATTCAGCTCCTACTATAATACAACATGCTACCTTGGAATCATTCATTGTGCACTCCATAATGCTGGCTGACATACCCCTTAAGTTACAGACATCTACACCACACGTTATTCAGCTCCTACTATACAATATGCTAACTTGAAATCATCCACTGTGCAACCCATAATGTTGGTCAACATTCCCCGTAAGTTACAGACGGCTGCACCCCACGTTATTCAGCTCATAATATAAATGCACTAACTTGGAATCATTCATCGTGCACCCCATAATGTTGGCCGACATTCCCCTTAAGTTTCAGACATCTGCACACCATGTTATTCAGCTCCTACTATACAACATGCTAACTTGGAATCATTCATCGTGCAACCCATAATGTTGGCCAACATTCCCCGTAAGTTACAGACATCTGTACCCTACATTATTCAGCTCTTACTATATAACATTCTAATAGGAATCATCCATCGTGCAACCCATAATGTTGGTCGACATTTCCTGTAAGTTACAGACATCTGTACCCTAACATATTCAGCTCCTCATGGTATTTGATGACTGGATTTGTATCGCAAAATGCTGTACAAAAATGTCCAAATGCTAACCATTTTTCCTTCATATTCACCTTATATTCACTATTTATCATCACTTTTTGAAACCAAGATGAAAACTGCGAACCAAGTTTTTTTTAAAAAAAAAATACCCTGCTCCTACTACAATGTATACAACATGTTAACTTGGAATCATTCATCCAGCAACCAATAATGTTAACAAGGAAAAATTTAATGTACATGTAACAGCCATTAAGATAGTTTTCTCTCCCCTTAAGTTTGCCCAACTTCAACACGCTTGCCCTGCCTTATCTATGTCTCACTTAAGCCCATTATTTCAGAATCCTCCCCCTCCATCATTGTTTTGATTTCACTAACTTTTTTATGGCAATTCTGGATATTGCAATATTCTAATTGAAGGAAGCGTGATTTCTTTGACCTTCCTGACATGTTGTTAATGTCCTAGGTGTGTCCCTCTGTTATGCATATGTGTATGTTTATGACTCGATCAGTTTATGCTCCCCATGTTTCAGCTCCTCCTACAGAGCAACCTATAACAAAGTGTACCATTTGGCAAAATTACATGTATGGTGTTAATAATGCCAAAATATTGCCTCATTTTTGCAGTCCTTCGATTTTGGAAAATGATGGAGAGCGATATTCAGCTCATCTGACATTTATTTATTTATTGGTGTTTAAGGTCACATACTTATAAACAATGACTAATCGTGACTGTGACAGTTTTATGGGTGGAGGAAGACTGACAACCCGAACAGAACCACCAAGCATTGACGAGCAGCTGTCAGCTCCTCAACATTCTAACTCTGTTCAAGCTCCACTCAAGAAGTGTTACAGCGGTTGAAGGCATGTGCACCATCGACATGCAGTACGCATTAGTATACAGCGTCATCGTGCCCCCATGTTGGCAATCGAGATAAAGTGCCTGCCCAAGGACACAAGATGGGTCGTCCCATACGGGAAGTCCAACAGTCTACCACTGAGCCACCATGCTACCCATCTGACATTTAACCCCCGTGCTGGATTCAGAGGTGTTTTCCTACCAGTAACCAGTTTGGACATCTAAACTCCCCCCCCCCTCCACCAAAAAAAAAAAATAAAAAAACATTTTCTTCATCAACAGTTCAATGAAAGCACACACAAAATTGCCTGATTCGTGACACTATGGCTTTTGAGATTTCATCATCCCAAATAAACCAGTGGAACTTTATTTTTGGGTTGTTTTTATCAAAACTGCCATGACTATGCTATGAAAAAAAATCTTGAAATTTAAAAATCCATTCTCAAAAAATTGTTCAAATTTATTTTTTGGTAAAGTTTAAAATGCTGACTCAGAGGCCCCTAGATTTGCTCTTGAGGCATCCAATTTTCCAAATATTCCTGGTGGAGGCCCCCACCTACAGGAAGGGGCAACCCCTTCCTGTACCCTCTTCCACCCCAGGCCTGCAACCAGCATGCTATACTTTTACAACCAATGTAAACTTCAAAAATAATTATTAAAAGGTTTATGTTTGATACTTTACCCTAGTTAAAAAAATTGATAAATTTGCCTCCTTAGAGCAAGAAGGCTTTGCAATGCTTTAGCATTAGCATTGCAATGTCTTGTTGCACTCAAGGGACAAAATACACCACCACCCATTTTCTTCCATACATTAGAACACAAACTTTTGATGGCAGAGAAATAATTGCAGAAATAAACAAGAGGGATGTTACATCCCAACGCTCACCTATATTCGCGCTTGATAATGTCGTTCCAATGTAACATGTCTAATATTTAGTTAATATAAATCATTAACTAGGCATCAAATGATTAATGTGGTTTATGTGATGGCTTTGGAAAGTCTATATTTCTGCATTTATTATATATCAATTCAACATAGAATCATTGGATATAAAAGCATTTTTTTCTTTTAGAAATTTTTATGATTAAGAATATGAATCGTGAGGCCAGATATTAAATCATAAATAAGAATTAGAAAAGGATTTCATAAATCATGGAAATTGTAATTGAAGTACATTCATTGGTTAAAGAGGAGATGCGGAAAAACATTCGTTCAAGAAAGTGACTATAAGTCCCAACAAAAAAATACATCACATCAACAACTAAAATAAGCCTTAATGTTACTAGTAACAAGTATGAGAAAGTATTAAATAAAAAAAAAAAGTTAAAAAACATTTTTTTTGAAGAAAGTGAATATAAGTCCCCAAAATACCCCTCAAATTCCTCAAATATGCATGTAATAAGGGCGCAACGTTACCGCAATGTAGTTCAGTAACCCATGCATACAATATCAATTGCCTGGAAAGACACATAGAAACAGAACTCACCTTAACACATCACCTTAACACAAACTTTTAGAACTTAAAATTGAGTAAGTCAGAGAAAAACGTGAACATTCTGACTGAAAAAAAGAAAAGAAATCAGTTAAATTTCTGCATACAGTAGGGTTAATACCTACAGTTGTTATTGAAATGAGAAAATAAACAGTTATGAGAGGTGAAGACACCACAATCTGCACAAAAGCTGACTTTAATGCAAATTCTTACAACACCTAAACGCTAATTCTTACAAGTTTTGGCAGAAAATCAGCCTCAAATTCCTCAAATATGCATGTAATGAGGGTTAAATATTACTGCAATGGAGTTCAGTAACCCAAGTGTAGAATATTAATAGCCTGGAAAGACACATAGAAACACAACTCACCTAAACACAAAGTTTACAAAGTTTTACAACTTAAAATTTACTAAGTCCGAGAAAAACATGAAAATTTTGACTGAAAAAAAAAAAAAATTTCTGTTAAATTTCTGCATACAGTAGGGTTAATACCTACAGTTGTTATTGAAATATGAAAATCAACAGTAATGAGAAGTTAAAGCAGCACAATCTGCACAAAAGCTGACTTTAACGCAAATTCTTACAACAACTTTTGGCAGAAAATTTTAGGTGAAATTTGGAAAAAAGTCGTAGTATCAGGGTTAAATACTGTTCTGATAGTCCCCTGCAACCTACATATGCAATATCAAAGGCCTGAGCCCACTGATCTTTGAGAACTCACCTTAACCCCTCATCTTAACACAAACTTTTAGAACTTAAAATTTACTAAGTCCAAGAAAAACATGAAAATTTTGAATGAAAAAAAAGAAAATTTCCGTTAAATTTCTGCATACAGTCGGGTTAATACCTACAGTTGTTATTGAAATATGAAAATCAACAGTAATGAGAAGTTAAAGCACCACAATCTGCACAAAAGCTGACTTTAACGCAAATTCTTACAACACCTAAATGCTAATTCTTACAATAAGTTTTGGCAGAAAATCAGCCTCAAATATGCATGTAATGAGGGTTAAATATTACTGTAATGGAGTTCAGTAACCCAAGTGTAGAATATTAATCGCCTGGAAAGACACATAGACACACAACTCACTTAAACACAAAGTTTTACAACTTAAAATTTACTGAGTCCGAGAAAAACATGAAAATTTTGACTGAAAAAAAAGAAAATTTCCGTTAAATTTCTGCATACAGTAGGGATAATACCTACAGTTGTTATTGAAATATGAAAATCAACAGTAATGAGAAGTTAAAGCAGCACAATCTGCACAAAAGCTGACTTTAACGCAAATTCTTACAACACCTAAACGCAAATTCTTACAACAACTTTTGGCAGAAAATTTCAGGTGAAATTTGGAAAAAAGTCATAGTATCAGGGTTAAATACTGTTCTGATAGTCCCCTACAACCTACATATGCAATATAAAAGGCCTGAGCCCACTGATGTTTGAGAAATTAACCTTAACATTAAATATTACAATATTGGACACGCCGGACGCCGACGCTGACGCCCGAGGTTATGACAATAGCTCACCACATCTTACAGATGTAGGTGAGCTAAAAATAAAAGAAAAATAAAATGCTCACCCACATGAAATTTTACAAATAATGGCCTGAGAAATAGAAGATCTACTTTGTGTGGCCTTATCTATACTTATTCAACTCAACAAAATAACAAAAATAAATGTTCGGAACTTGTCACATACTTTAACAATATATATGTGAGCATGGTAGTTCAAAATAAAAATGGTGTTCTCACTCATCCTGACCTTGACATTTTGCCCCAACAGTCCACCTTTCTCATTGTATAAACAAAACCCATAAGATAAAGATAATGTATAAAACAAATTAACAGCATTTACTGAGTTACTGAGTTATATGGGAGGGAGCGCGGTGGCTCAGTAGGTAGAGGTGCAGGCTGGGTTCGAATCCCACCTGTGGCAACCGCGTTGTGTCCATGGGCAAGACACTTCATCTCCATTGCCCACGTGGGGGCACGGTGGCGTTGTGTACTAAGGTGTACTGCACATCGATGGTGCACTTGTCTTCAACCAATGTTAACCCTACTTGTGTGGCGTTAGTATGTTGGGGAGCTGACAGTTGCTCACCATTGCTTGGTAGTTCTCTCCGGGTACTCCGGCTTCCTCCACCCATAAAACTGTCACGTTCATGATTAGCCATTGTGCATAAATATGTGACCTTAAACACCAATAAATAAATAATACTCAGGTATATGTTGGATGTTGGTTCAAACATTAAGGCAAGTAACTGACCATATATACTCAGCCTGTTGTGAAGAAGATTTCACACACATCCGCAATATTGAAAATCATGATGTGGCATTGCCGTTAGTCTGACTTGTTTGTGGGTTGACCCTCTATTTACAAACCTGCTGCACTAATCCACACAAGTTATAAATTGGGCTTTAAAAAATCATTTTTCAAAAACATTCTACAAAAACATTTCAGGCGACATCTCAATGGCACAAATTTACTGTGCTCATTACAATGAATAGTGACTTTTTTGTATGGATGTTTGTTTGTAAAAAATTGGAAAAAAAAAACAAGTTTACAAGTTTAATAGATTAGCAAAAGTCTTTTCAATGGTTGCGGGTGGTTCCTTAGATTTTACCCCGATACTGTAACAATTAGTCACCATAACCAGTGACGTGGACTCACATCCCTCCCATCCCCCCGCCCCCTCCAAAAAAATAAATACAAAAATAATGAAAGTGTCAATGACACTGTAGCTTAACTTGACTGTGTGTTGTGTTTGATGAAAAGGATAATGTTTAATGTTTATGAAAGGATTATGAAATAAGACAAGAATTGTGATAATTGGGAATATGTTAATTTCAGTTCCCTGGATGCTATGTTTTCAATAAAAAATAATTTGAGGTGCAGACTGTACTAAAGAAGTGAGGGGTTGCTTAATGTGGCCCTCACAGTTAATGTATGTCAACCAAAATTACCAAGTTACAGTGAAATTATTCAAAAACGAGTTATCCTATCAAGTTACAATGAAATCCCTTCATAAATTATGCCTGAAGACTGTGCTAAAGGTTCTCGGGCTTTGCTCTGTGTAGCCATCACGGCTGACCGATCGCAACCAAAAGGGGACGTCCTCATGTAGTCATTACACAGTAACACTGAGTCATCCTCTCAAGTTACAATGAAATCCCTTCATATATACAGACTGTAGACTGTGCTAAATGTTTTGGGTTTTTGGCTTGGGCAGCCGTCACAGTCAACAGATCATCACCAAAAGGGGACTTTCTCATCTAGATATAAAACAGAGTCATCCCACCAAGTCACCATGAAATCTCTCCATAAATATGACCTGTAGACTGTGCTGAAGTTTCTTGGGTTTTCACCTCAGGCAGCTGTCACGTTTGACGTATCGCGACCAAAAGGGGACGTTCTCATCTAAACATGACCTAAAACGTGCATATGAAATTTTGTGACAATCAGATAAGAACTACGGGAGTGTAGCCTGTGCTAAAGGAAAATGTGAAGTGACTCACAGACTTCTGCATGTGTGATGGCAATAGCTTATCTTGACTTTGTCAAGTTAAGCTAAAAATGAAATGGAAACATAAAATGAATTTGGGACCAGTATCACCAACGACACTTTCAAAGTCATCAGTGACCCATTCGTTCAGTTCTTCACCATGCATGCATTCATTCTGGGTTTTTTTTCTATATTTTTTAAACCCAAAATCAATACGTTGTCACAGCTAATGAATTGTGCATGGACCAGCTCGTCTGGGGGACGGAATGACTGGGGTCATATCGTCTGGGTTGAGGAAACGACAGATCATCTGGGGATGGATCATCTTTGGGGCGGGATTGACCTGTTTCCAAATGTCCAAAGGTATTTTATGAATAACACAACACAGTGACACCTCGGAAAATTGCAGAGGTGTGAAAAATCACACATGCAGTGTGGCTACCCCTCAATGTTCAGATTCCTCCCATTCAAATCTGTAGTAAAATTCCCCAACAAGTTTAATTGGCAACTCAAAACACGGGCAAGCTTTCACCCTTATCACTGGCTGCATTTGGTAGTACACATATTTCCTTACATTTCTGTTTATTGATCCAAACTGTGTTTTATTCTTTATTTATTGAGACTAGACACTACGAAGAGTCAAGCATCGCTTCGATATCGTTTGTTTGTTTGTTGGTGGTTAACGTCACATATTTATGCACCATGGCTAATCGTGACACAACATGGAGATGAAGTCAAGTTTAGTCAATCGTTTATCTACATGTTGCCCATTTTAGAGGACTTTTGCCCCAAGCATTGGTGACTGGATCCTATTTTACTAGTAAAGCAGAACTGGTTTACCACAGTAAACAAGTGCTGCTTACTTCCCGGGGTTCCCACGGGGATCACTTCGATATCGTCCATGTTTTTGTGCAACCCGGGTTGCTGCCCGAAAAGAATATTGATGCGGAAACGATAACTCCTAGTAAAATTACCCGGTAATGATCATAATCGACCTCCTCTCCCCGAATGTGATTACAAGTATGCCTGTTTCCGCATCGATCTTTGTTCAGATGCAACTTCAGGTTATTATTGTTATGCTGTCTCAGCCTGAACCCCCATTTTCCAGAGGACGAGGCAATTTAACAATTACCTTCATATTCTGTGTAACACTATCTATCAGGAAAATTTCCCCCTTTGATTTTTTATATCACTTCTTGACATATTTTATTCTCATTTCGGTAATTACCCATTCGTAATATTACACGGATTTAGGCAACTCATTAACCAAGTATTCATCTTGTTATTGTTGCGAAACTAAAATCATCTGCAACGTATATCACTCAATTCCCTACCCTGTTTAAAAAAACTATTTTATATCTTCCACGTCTTAACATGTTGTAATTCTCAAGAAACCGTCAATTTGTTCTGCCTCGTATTTTGCTCTGGTCAGATTCAGTTACATCATACATAGCGGGGGAGGAATTCGTCACATACAGGTGAATTGTGCACTTGGTGATACCTTCTTGAAATTTGGCACACTGTTAGTGTAGGCTATGAGGTTCTCAAAAACGATCGGCTACAAGTTGACACCGACCGGTGGCGACCAGTAGCGGCACAATCCAAAATGGCCGCCAGCGGCTGAAGGGAACCTCCTTTTCGACGGTCTACCGACTATACATCCGATTGTAAGGGCGCGAAAGTGAACTCTGATCCACGCACGTGTTGGAAACAGACGTGGGAGATGATGTAGAATAAAACGAGATTCTCTATACGGACGCATCAATTTCTTGGAACTTGAAAAGAGCGTTGTTTCTCCGGGATCAGCGTCATTCAGGCAAACCTGAATGACGCTGATCCCGGAGAAACAACGCTCTTTATGAAGCAGTCTCTTTGCCATACAATCTCTTGTTTGGCGTAATTCCGCAAGCAATTCTGATTTGTCTGTCGAAATTAATTCGAGAACGCGATTGTTCACAAAAATCATTCACAGAATGAGTGAGAATCCTCTTCGTGTACGGACTAGTACTGACTGGGAACGTTGTTGCTTTTGCCAGCAAGACAGTTCCAAGAAATTGATGCGTCCGTATAGAGAATCTCGTTTTCATGACGCCTATAAAGCTATTGAGGAAGACATAACGCGCTTCCTAGATAATGGCGTTGAGCTTCCATATAATTTGACCATTGATTGTTTGATGAGAGAGAGTGATGAGTGTATGTCGATGTCACTGTTGACGAATAAGGCAATATATCATAAGACATGCCGTGACAGTATTCGGACTCACATCGTACAGCGCGTGCTACACAAGCGAGAGCGAAATGAGGCAGTGGCATCCTGCTCCACGCTGAGTCCTAAAAGAACACGGACAAGTTTTGAATCTGGCTGTGACAGGAAACTGCCCCAGTGTGTTTATTGTCACAAACGCGAAGGTGACAGCAGTGAGCCTATTTGCAGATCAATGTCTGATAACAATAAACTCAAAATTATGGCAAAGGAAGCCGAGAACTGGGTTGTTTTTTCTCGGGTCAATGCAGCATTTGATTCCGCTGCTAGTGATCTTTACTATCACAAAACCTGTTATTGTAAGCTTGCCAATGAAGCACGAGCGGCTAAATCTAAAAAGTCGAAGAACGCCGAACATTCCGCGTCAGGCCTGCCCTATGACCCTCTCGTTATGGCAGAGCTCATAACATTTGTTGAACACAACGATTCCGCGATGAAGCTTGTCGATCTCAAGAATCTGTACAGTCGGAGGTTGAAGCAAGTCGGTTCTGATTGGCTTAGTGAAGAAATACATTCCACTCGATTCAAAGAACATTTGTTGCAGAAATTGGGCGATGGCTGGGACGCCTTCACACAGGGTAGAGATGTGTTTATTTCAAGTAGGTTTCGAGTTGGCTCCTTGTTGTCCGAATCTTCAACTCGTATAGTGTCTGAGGAAGAGGCAAAAAAGATAGTTGATGTGGGTCTTCTTCTGCGTAAACACATACTCATATCTCAAGCTCCTTTCACGGGATCATTTTCATCTTATTGCTTGAGCGAGCCTGTACCCAACTCACTCCTGACTCTTCTTAGAGTTCTACTTGAGGGCACATGTAGTATACAGAACTTAGGCGATGATGAGACTGTTAATGCCAAGACTCGAGTGGCTTGTACTATTTCACAGATGTTGATCAGCAATTCAGCGAAACGCTCCGAACATGCACAAAATGTTCACCAGAGACGTGACAGAGAAACTCCAATGCCTCTTTATGTGGGTTTGAAGTTGCATGCCCATGATCGTATGAAAAATCTTATCAGAGATTTTCATCAAATGGGACTCTCTGTCTCTTATGATCGCGTAATGGATGTTCGCAGGAGTTTCGCGAGAGCTGTTTCACTGCGGTTCAAGAACGAAGGTGTTGTAGTCCCAGCTAACTGCAAACGTAATGTTTTCTCGATAGGAACCACTGATAACATTGATGTATCTGGTAGATCTGATATGCATGGTACGTCCATCACACTCATTGGTCAACTGAGCAGGGACAATGTGGGTACTGATCCCCCACCACTGAGTTTAGATGTTCCAGAAGACACACAAATTGAACTCCCAGACGACTATGCATTTGTTCCTTTCGTTGAAGACTTTGGTGGGGACATCAGGCTTGAATCTCCAGATGAATGTAATGTACGGCCCAATGAATATGCAGATTTGAACGTGGGAGAGAATGACTGGTTGTCTCATGTGTCACAGATCAGCAATAAAGGGAAGGTTGATGGCAGCTGGCAGCTTGATGAAGTCCCTGTGACCTTTTCAGGCTTCTTTTCAAAACATGAAGATCAAGACAATGTCAAACCTCGTGCAGTTATTGGGGTATTCCCTGTTTTCAGTGAGCAGAAAGCGGACTCACTCAGTATGCAGAAGCATGCTATGTATGTGGTCAGGGAAGCTACTGCTTTCGTAAACCCCGGCCAGATACCTGTCATTGAAGGTGACTGTCCGTTGTATGCCAGGCAGAAAAAATGTCAATGGCTGTTCCCAGAGGAGATAGGTGAGGATCGAATGGTGTGTATGATTGGATTCCTGCATCTTGAAATGTGCACCCAAGAAGCTGGTGGTAAGCTTATGGGTGGTTCTGGTTGGGAGCGAATGTTTCACCTCGCAAAGATATTCACACCCGGTGTAGCATCATCCCTACTTGGTGGGAAACATGTCAAGAGGACGCGACAGGCATATCTTCTCACTCTAGCTTGGCTTGAGATCCTCAGAAAGAATGCTTATGAGATTTACTGTCAGCAGACTGGGCCCATGAGTCATTTGAAATGTGGGAACAGAGGATTCTTTCACAATCTCCAACTGCGCGCTATTGGGGTGAAATCGTTCGGAACTTTCTCTTGACAAGCTGTCAATTCGTTCGGAACCAACGAATCGGTAACTGGCCTGGTACACTGTGTTCTATCGATGAGTTGTGCAGTTACTTTTTTGCCCTAGGACATACAAATTATTGTCGGTGGGTCCCCGTATTTCTGAGAGACATGTCTCAGCTACCCAGGCGGCATCCTTCAATCCACAACAAATTCATGGAAGGCCATTTTGTGGTCCAGCGTAGTGAGAGGAAGTTCAGTATGATGGGTTTAGATCAGAGCCAAGAACATAGTATCCAACTACTCAAAGAAGACAGTGGTCCAAAAGGTCTCTATGGCCAGGCTGAAGAGAAAGTCGTTATTGAGCTTTCAAGGTCAGAAGTTCTGCGTGTTATAGATGAGTATGAATATGCAAGTTTCCACACAACATCATCAGATAACACGGAACACCCGGAAAGTTCGGTATCAGAGCAGAAAAAATTTCTGAATCAATTGAAATCTCTCCTCGATCTGGTGAATCAGGGACTCATTATCAACCCTTATGATGAAACTAGTGGTCAGCTGGTGACATTAGATACTGGTGAATATATGGACCCCGAAGTTAGTAAGAGTTTACGGTCATTACCCGAAAGGGGCAAGCATTTATATTCCACTTTCTTGAAGGAAAGGCTTGTGGAATGCACCGTACCCCTGAATGATGTTATTCCCAAGGCAAATATATATACCTTCCTTAACCCACCCCCAGCCAACCTGGACAAAGGCCGAGACAAACTCATGTCAAGTAAAGCAACTGCCGCAATAGTTACCCAGATGTTCGTTTCACTGCAAGCCCGGCCTGATTCAAACATGGATGAGTTTTTCATGCACGAGAATGCACGTGATCCGCCAGCATTATCCGATAGAGGTAAGCTACGGAGTGGGACAAAATCTCAAATTCTCAATTGTTTACCAGCTATTCCTGCACAAGGGAAGAATTCAGCAGCTAGACAAGCTTCAGTTGTCATCTTGGATATGCCTGCTGTAGTCCATGTAATCAAACCACAGAAAGCGGATCTGTTTGGAGAATATGCTCGATTGCAATTATTGCCATACATCGAATCTCTGATTAACACGAACACCACAAGGGTTGATGCGATCTATGACTGTTACCCCGAAGGCAGTTTGAAGAATCAGACGCGAGCAAAACGCCTCGGTGAGACAGCAGTTAGGTTGATACGGGTGTCCGAGAACGTCCCTTTACCTAAAGGGAAGAATTGGCAGGCATTCTTGAAAGTTAGTGAGAATAAAGACGAATTTTTCAAGTTCCTGTCTGCTGAACTGCTGAAATTAACATCAACATCCGAGTACCAGTTGTTAACGACATCAGGAGAATATGTACTATGCAATAAGGATGTTAGCTTATGTGACATATCTCCATCGAACCACGAGGAAGCAGACACGCGCATGATGCTTCATCTCAACCATGCAGTCTCACAAGGTCACAAAATAGCTTTTCTTCGCACGGTTGATTCTGATGTCGTCATTCTGTCTTTGCACCATTTCGCAACATTCCGTGACCTTGGACTCAGTGAGCTGTGGATTGGGTTTGGAATTGGAAAGGCATATAAAGATATGCCAATTCATGAGATAGCTTCACAACTTGGACCTGATTACTGTAAGGCCCTGACTTTCTTCCACGCCTTCACAGGTTGTGATGTAACATCCAGCATGCTCGGCATTGGGAAGAAGACAGGATGGAATGCATGGATGAATTTTCCCGCATCAACTGAAATGATGATAGAATTGACTGAGAATCCGCAAGTCTTTTCAGAGGATTCCCCTCATATGCAGCATATCGAAAAACTCACCATACAGATGTACAGTAACAGTTGTGTCAGTACACGTGTCAATGATGCGAGACGGCATATGTTCACACATGGCCTTAAGTCTATGGAAAACATCCCGCCCACCAAAGCAGCTCTGTATCAACATGTAAAAAGGGTAATTCTTGTGTCATCTTTCATTTGGCATCGTGCTCTGCAGAAACACTTATGTGTGCCAGACCCATCACAGTACGGATGGGAGTGGAATCCACGTCTCAATATTCTGGTCCCATTTTGGACTCACCTAGGAGACGCAAGTGCTGCATGTGCACTGATGCTCCACTGTAGTTGTGCCAAGGCCTGCAAGGGCAATTGCAAATGCTTGAAAGCTGGATTAAGGTGCACACCTTTGTGTAAGTGTGAAGGTGGCTGTTGTAACAATATTGAGTAGTATACTGTCATGTTAGGACCAGTCATCTCCTATTCTGGTATTTTTTTTCCATTTTCGGCCAGTTAACACATGTCATGTTTCTAGTTGAGTTGATTTTGCTAACAAATGTTCATCCCATGTGGCTTGCTACATTGTCCGGGGTATAGGAATACAGTTTTAGATTTCGGAAAATAGTCTGTTATTTACTGCACAAGACGGTGTTAATTCATGCATAGCATGATACAATATCCCCAACTATTTTGCCTCTGTACAACAGTTGATACCTTCGTTCACCCGTGTGTTCATCTATGGTATCCTTGTCTTTCTCTGGCCATAGGCCACATGTGACTAGTCAGTTCCTACTCCATAGCAAATCAACTTGGAAATCCTTCATCTTGTAGCGCACTCATGTCTCAATGAATCCATACCTGAGTTGATCTAATAAATCTAACGTAAGGTATCAAATTGCCATACCGGATCATATTTCGATAAGTTATTCGCTAAAACATTTCGACCACTCATCGACATCAAAGGTCATGTTTTGGCTCCCAGTGGTGGCTATATCTCTATATCCCTGGTAAAGTAGCATACCATGAGGGATGGGCATTAAGTGTCGGCAACATTAATCCTGACTTGGAACACACCACATCTTAACTGGCCGAAAATGAAGAATACTACTTGTAGTCAAAAAATATTCCTGTACCTCGAATGACTGCAAACATACACTCACCCCTTCTAGTCCCATTTTGCCAATGTTCTATACTGGCAAGATAACATTGTATAATTAACAACGGGAACTAATGCATCCCGAGTTCATTCCAGCACTGCCCTTGCTGGCAGACGTGTCGCTATGGTGTTGAGATTGAACCAGAACTCCTCTAGAAATTTGATAGTTTTATTTTCTTAGAAAATAAATCTATCGAAAATGCCGGAAGTTGAGAATAGACTGTCACTTTAATTGGATTATCAAATGTCCAAGTATCCCCACTGCTGCATACTATCGAGTACCCTTGTTCATGTGTTGACAGGAATCTCTCATACTATGTTCATTTGACCATTGCATTCCCGAGAAACATTCAACACTAATTTATCTACGGACGGACGATCATACTGACAGTCAGACACACAGACGCACACATCGACGGAAATTCTGATCCCATTATCCATTAATCTTCCCCCCAACTTGTTCCAAGGGCTTCACTCCATCATTCACATCAATTACAGCACATGTATGGTGTTAGGTTTGGAGCTTCAGTTGTGCGATCGGCGAAAATAGCTTTTTTTCGATCCGCTTGGCGGCCATTTTGGATTTCGCTGCTAGTGGTGGCTAGAGGATGGTGCCAACTTGTAGCCGATCGATTTTGAAATCTCTGATGCCTACCCTTACATCATGCCAAATTTCAGGAAGGTATCACCAAGTGCACAATTCTAGCGAATTCCTCCCCCGCTATACATGTATAAAATAAACGTGCTCTCACATTTCGGCATTTATTATCACGTAACTACTGTATCCCATATCATTATTCTACAGAATTCATCTTAGCCATGCATCAAGGTTCTATTATCTTCATATGATCGTTGATCAAAATGTTTATAACATATATTTTGATTTATTCAAGTTTGAAGCGAGTGCCATTTCAGATTTTCTCCGTGTTTACAATTACAGTTTGGAATCGGGTTTTCCAATGTAGGTGCTACAATTTCATTGGCTGGCCTTTTACTATAAATACCGAGACTTCTGCTCCGTACGGGACCCACCAAAATAAGTTACAGTTTGTTTTGCTACATTTCACCCACTCTGACACGGTGCAAGGTGGAGGGGTTGAATTAGAAGAGAATTATAAATATGACTGCGGTGAGTCGTCTGATTATGTAGTAATGTTTGTATTCAATGGGCTAGAAAGTTAGGTGGGTGGGCCCTGCCTCATCAGTTATCTAAGTTTTTAACCCATTTTGCAAGAAACATTTGAACGTCGTCAGCTCCATAAATTGTATAACTTAAGCATAAAAATGGAACAGTATTCATTTTAACCCTTAACATGAAAAGCAGACAACACTCCTCAACAAAATTATTGAATAACTATTTTTTCATTTTTTTGTTTGTGTCAAACACATAGGTTATGAACCCTCGTTGAAACGAGCTCGTTCCAAAGAGGGTCATAACCTACGTGTTTGACACAAAAATGAAAAAAATAATGAAAATTAATTGGTGATTTTTGTGAATAGCGCCAGCTGGCCGATTTTTCCGTTACTTCGGGTAAAGGGTTAATTTTACAGATTTATCTTTACATTCTCCAAAGACAAGAAATTTTAACTGTAGAGCTTCTTCATTTTATCTAGGACATTTCTTCTCAGTTATAACCCGAAATGGTAACAGGGCCTTTTCATAAATTTCTCCCTCACATTGTGATGCAGAAATTTAAGGGATATCACTGTGGGGGCACGATGACGCCGCGTTCTAAGGCGTACTGCACGTCGATGGTACGCATGTCTTCAACCAATCTAACCCTGCCTGTGCTGCAGTGCGGAGTTACGATGTTGGGGAGCTGGCAGCTGCTCGTCGTTGCTCGGTGGTTCTCTCCGGGTACTCCGGCTTCCCCACCCGTAAAACTGTCACGGTCGTGATTAGTCATTGTGCATACATATGTGACCTTAAACATCAATAAATATTAAATAATAATAAGGGATATCACTTGTCACCGCGATCCTTTGTATACCAGATATAACTAACCCTTCCGTTCAAACTTAGCAAGACAAGTTAAAGACGCGTATAGGCCTGACCGTATTCTATCAATATAGGAGAAATCCTCTCCCACAGGTTACTCCTCCCTCAGTTGAGGCCTGCTGGAGAATATTTCTTCCATATTGGCGGATATCACCATGTAACAGTGTGTCCGAGAATACATGTAGCTGTCCTCTATTAGCTCTATTATCTCTTATGTAAATTTGGTCATTCTTATTATATTCAGGTGAGTTCTCCTCATCTCTTTCAGTTGAAGACTCACCTTTACACAGTACTGATAGAGTGTTTCCCCCATATAGGAGATATTGAAGCCCGAGGGTGGAATTTCTCCAATAATCCCATCACCCATATGGGAGAAACATAACCCAAATTTAACTGGGGTTATGTTGCTCCTTTATTTGTGAAAATTTGTCTTGCCACATCCTGTAGTTTGTACAAGTCGAATGTCATTCTATCATTCATTTATAACGAGATATTATTTATCAACTGTGTTCAAGATAAACATAATGGCTTAAAGTAATTTATCATTAATAAAAATAAGTTAAGTTTTCCAGTGTCTTCATTTAAAAACATGCTTTATTGGTAATTGCCACCTTGGTTACAGCTCCTGCTTCATCCACCCACTTTCATTATCCAGTATTACCTCCTCCCCCCCCCCCCCCCCCATTCACCCCAAAGGATGAAATGTAACCATACTCCATCTATAGATTTCGTCATTCACTAGTCTTGCCCATTAGTGTCTGCTTTCCTACCCTTATAAAAAAGTACCATGGTAAACCATGGTAAATCACAAAATACCCTGGTAATACCATGGTAATACCATGGTATTACCAGAGTATTTTGGGATTTACCATGGTACTTTTTTATAAGGGTACTACCCCCAGGCCTTATTACTGCCTACCCAAGGGCATGCGATCTTAGCAACCTCGGGGTGAGATCATATTAGTATTAGAACTTGTGAAGTGGGCCATTATTAATTGGATGAACCAGGGGCGTCATGCTAGAGAAAAATCTGGGAGGGAGGGGGGAGCGGATCGGTAACACCTTCTAAGCGGAGCGTCACCATCGTTTGGCGCGTAGCGTGCCCAAAAAATTTGGCAAAAATGCCTCCCATGTTGCCGGAAATGGCATTTCCCAGGCCTTCACCGAAAATATGTGGGGAGAACCCCCCCCCCCCCCCCCCCCCCCCCCGTGCACCGTTGGCATGACGCCACTGGGCTAATTGCTCATTGTTGCACTAGTGACTACACTAGACTACGCCTTCCCATGATGGTTTAGAAGGTATCACAGGGCCTTAAATAAGCACGGGTGGTGTCGGGCTCCTGACCACAAAATTGTTCTTTTTAAAATTTTAATCTTATGGCGCAGCTTATGTTAAGCTGACTTTCTCGGACGCAACATTATTTTATAGCCAATACAGGCGTATAATGACAATAACTGACATGGACGATATCGAAGCGATGGTTGACGCTTCGACGGGTTCAGACTTGAAAGCGACTCGGGGGGAATCTAAATGTAGATGGGTAGCCACTACGTTCAGATCGCTGAACTACTAATGTGAAAGATTTAGGAGTGTGATTTTTGTCCAAAGCTAAAAAATAGTTGCTCACATGTTTTTAATTTATTTCCCGGTGCTAATCGTAACCCTGTTGTTTATTCAAAGCCCATGGGTAAAAGTTAAAACCCAATATGTTCAAAATAAGGATGCCGTACGGAAGCAAGCAAAAGTCAAAAGGCCTGTTGAAAATCTCAATTCGCGAATCTCTGACATGATTCGATTCGAACTAAAATTCCCGATTCCCAGGGCCCTAGATTTAACTATTGTTGCGGCCCCGTGAAAATGAAAGCACTGAGTTGATTTGTTCTCACTGAAGCCTGTGGTTTCACTGCTTCTGCAACACTTGTCAATTCAGGTAGGTTGCAGTGCCGCGAAATTAGGCAAAATAAATTACGCATGCTTGCATAACTTCATCTGGATGTATCGAAAAATGAAAGACTCGGACGTCTCAGGCGTTAAGACTGGATTTTTACACGCAAAATTCAACATATTTCGTTTAAATGGTAACTTACTTTAAATTTACGTTTCGAACTCTTCCAAGTTCCATAGATGAATGGCATGAAAACTGCGGGTAAGAAAAATAAATCATTATGATAAAACTGGTTCCCTCTCAAGACAAAAAGAGAAACGCGTACACTGCCAACTTATGGGATGTAATAGAATCGAGAGATTTGATTGGTTGGTTTAGGATGGCTGTCAATTTTAGACGATCAGCGGGAGGCTTTGTCCGTTCGGTGATTGGCCGTCCAAGAACGGACGGAAAATGTGTGTCCGAAACACTGTGGGGTGCAAGAGACCTTTTTGTTTTAAAACCTCAGAAATATCTTCTGGACTCGTTTGTGAAGGTGTACTTCCGAGTTGCACCCCATAAGTGCTAAAAATCCCCACAAGTCTGACGCCTACTGGAAACACAACTCATAAGTGTACTCTCGTGAGGGCGGACGGACGGACGGACGGACGGACAGACAGACGGACAGACAGACAGACAGAGATGGGAGGGAGTGAAAGGGGGAAAGTGAGCGAGAGATACAGAACGAGAAAGAGAGAGGAGAGGGGAAGAGAGGGAAGGTGCATGGAGATATAGAGCGAGAGAGGGAGATTGAGAGCATTAGGATATTAATTTGAAATTCTATTAGTAGCGTAGCTTGTACCTTAGACCCCTCTTTCAGGGGAACCCGCTGGGGAACCTTGGAAGAAGGTTATCATTTGATGGTTCTCATCACGTGACTATATCATTGGGTAGCCATGGTAACCCGCCATCTTGTGGCGTCATCACCATGTTGCCACGTCCCCTCTCCTGCGCATGCACTCAAGACATAGGGTCTTATATTTAGATTGGGGAATTTCCCATTGATGTTACGATGAATATATTGAGTGGGGATGGTGGCCATTGGTGGGTGGCCATCTTGTTTTCCAAAGCTCGTCCAACAAGACGAGGTATGTTTACTTGTTTTTGCGGGAAAATCGCTATTTCCTATTTTCGTGATATCGAATGGCCGAAATCGACTCGACAATGGTCAGAAATCATCGGAATCATCGGGTAATGACCGGAACCTCCCGATGGGTATTGCGGACCCTCGGAGCGATGGATACATGGGGTGTGTAGAGGGGAGGTAACATTCCCCAATCTAAATATAACACCATATTTGCACATGCGCGCACGCACAGGAGACGTGGCGTGGCAACATGGTGATGACGTCACAGTATGACGAGTTACCATGGCTACCCAATGATATAGTCACGTGATGGGAGTCTTGCAAATGAGAACCTTCTTCCTGGGTCCTGGAAAGAGGGGCGAAAGGTACATGCTATACTACTTCTAATATAAATGTTACAGTGTTGTAAACAAGAGCCTCGCGCATGCGCAATAGGCGAGGTCCCCCACCGAGGTCCCCCGAATGTGGGACAAGTCATACATGTTATACTATCCCGTTGGAGTAATGAAGCCTCGGAGTATGAACCCTCGGGGTAATGACCCCTCGGAACAGTGAACCCTTGGAGTAATGGACCCTTGCTACAATGAACCATCGGAGTAATGAATCCTAGGAGCCATGAACCCTGGGAGCAATGGACCCTCGGAACAATGAACCTCACGGCGGTGACGATTATGGTTGGGCCCAAAGTGTGTATGTGTGTGTGTGTCCGCCCACACACGCACACACATACATCCGGCCCAACAATAATCGTCACCGCCCCCCCCACCCCCCCCCCCCCCCACACACACACACACATACCCTGTCGGAGTAATGAAGCCTCGGAGTATGAACCCTCGAGGTAATGACCCCTCGGAGCAATGAACCCTCGGAGTAATGAACCCTCGGAGCAATGGACCCTCGGAGCTATGAACCCTCGGAGTAATGAACCCTCGGAGCAGTGAACCCTACCCTCGGAGCTATGAACCCTCGGGGCAATGAACCCTACCTTCAGACTGGTGGACCGTTGATGATACGTTATTGGTTGGTGTAACATTATCGGTTGTAAACGCCGACTCGAGTTATAACATTATGCGTTGATTTTTGCTACAAAACGCGTTGACTGAAGTTATAACATTATGCGGCGTTTGCAACATTATCGGTTGTTTACTACATTATGTTATAACATTATGCGTTGATGATACATTATTGGTTGGTGTAACATTATCGGTTGTAACAAGCCCCATCCACGACTACACCCAGATTTCATGTCAATATAAGTTAAAACAAAACGTATTGAAAATTAACAGAGTTTCCATCTTTGACTTTAAGAAAGAAATCAAGATGTGTTGTTGATCCGGATGCAAATATTTTACGACATGGTTGTGTGGAGTTTAGAAAGAATATTCCAACTCAGTGATCAGAGAGACCCACTCAGTGAGACGGCCTCTTATACTTCTCTTGTAATAAAGCCTGGAAAAAAATCAGTACAAGAGTTCAGACACAGGATACCCACGGTCGTTATGTATTCCATGGAAGCCAATAAATGTATCCAATTTGTCGCCAAAGAAAATAACGTACACCCTCACCACTAAATATTGGGGAGGTTAAACAATTGTACAATAATAAATTTTCTTAATACTTCGCTGCATTATGGGAAACATTTTTAGCTTGAGGCTTTTGATATTTCGAATTCCCTGTCCACGATGGCATAGGTGCCGTGTTGACGAACTGATTCGCCAATGAGGATCGTTGGAGGTAGTCTTGATTTCAAATCGTTCAGCATCTGTTGTACTGCGACAGGGTGGTGGATGACTCCCACACATAGGTGGAGTTCTTATTTTTGTAACCGGCATGACAAGAATGTCTGCCCCAACACCGTCGTTCTTTTGAACAGTCCCTTTCTTGTATAACTGAAGAAGATTCATTCATGGAACTCTGCTGGAATGCATTGTCCAAAAAAATGCCACCATCTTTTGTCAAACTGGCAAATGGAAAGTCATTATTGCCAAGCAAAGCAAACACTCGAAAGTGACTATCCCACCTTGTTCCTCTTCTATGCTGACAATTCTATCGTTGGGTCCTCGACGGTGGATATAGCTGTGATTCTTTACTTACAGGCGCTTTGTCCTGCCTGGGTACAGTGCGGCTTTACGGAGCTCCATCATCTGGCCTGCGCTCATGGTACCTTTGCATGCGCGAAGTTCGTTACATTAACTGAATGTTTTAAATCACTGGATTGGATACACCACTGAATGAAAACTATAAACGTTATGTTGGTCTTTTGCATGGTGTTTCCTGTTCAAAACTATACATTGATAAATGGTTAAATGTATATTATCGGCAGATGCCAAGGAGGTACTAATTGCCCTCTAATGAATTCAAATTTGTTTGTTGTACAGTATGATTAAATCAATAATCTGCCCATTAATCCTCCTCAGAGTAATTTATGTTACAAACTTTACTCTGTTAAATGGCTGAATGTAGATAGGAATATGACGAAGGTGTGGTAATGGATCTCTAATGGATTCTTTTGTGTATTGTAGCAATCAGCCACGTGATGACTGGTATCCAACTGACATCTGTTTGTCCTTCATGTTATTCAGCGGGCTTAAAAGTGTTATTTGGTGTGTCGTTAACCATGCATCTAGGGAAAATCTATTCTTTTCGCGGGGCACTATGAAGCATGTCTCGAGCAACGAGCAATATCCAGTTCAATGCAAATGTATAAAACTCCATTGAGAGTATTTTTTGTAGGAAATTAACATCTTTGCGTGTCTCCCTTATAACTGTACATGCAGTTTATACATTGCAAAACAGGACGCACCGAAGGTTTGAGGAGATTGTAAAACTTTGTGGACTGGAGTTTGGATAAACATGACATTGTGAGATAAGATTTCAGTGACATCCAAGGTATACCACTACCACAAGTCCCCCCCCCCCCCCCCCACCCCGTGACTCTTCAAAATGCCAACGAAGTAAATATCGACGTTGAATATAAGAATCTTGTATGGGTGCACCATTTGGGAGAGGTAATCTGGTCTACAATTCTAAAAACGTTAGGTGATGTGAACATTAAATGTTTTCCGTTTGACAGCGAGCTGGTTTTTAAGCTATGTGACAGCTAAAACGAGTTCAACATAAATACTTCTCTCTTCATAAGAAACTAACACCAAAGGCACTGCCAAATACTATATGGGAAAATACCTTCCTTGAAAATTGTAAGAAAAACTGATATGAGGAGGAACACATTTCTTACATGGGACATAACTCTGGAAAGAAAACCAACTTTCTTCGTTTTCAATATGATTGCCAATTTCTTATTCTTTCTCTCCTAATTTTTATGGTCTCCCAAATTCCACATGAAGCTGAGGAGATGTTGCCCTTTGGAGTTACTGTTTTGTTGTCGTATGTTGTAATCTAGACTTAATATAAAACAATACACCTACCCCTGCAAAATACAATATGTTACCTGGGTACATTTCGGACATATTGGTTCCAAATGTTTTAATTGTAATACTGACGGTCTACACCCTTCGAATGACAACTAAAAAGTCAACAGTTCCACAAAGTTTGCAACGCATGCGTCGCTTCGTGAAGAGGTAAATTTGTTTGTCTAGTCATTTCTCGGGAAATGGTGTTGAGCAAGAACAAGAGGATGACAGGTCACAACACGGGTGGTAAATAAGAAAATATCGACAGTAGCTTCTCAAAATGCAAATGTAGTTTTAATGAGCGAGAGGATGACAGATTGGTTGTTCTATTTGTGTTCGGCAACTTTCGAGCTATTCTCTGTGGTATCTGCCTTTCGACTATTTTCAACCATGAGCTAGTCTCTTCAGTTGAGCCAACAATTTTTTACAGTTTGCTTGTACTAACTGACAGCCTCGTCTTCAAACTCCCGTCATCACGACCACATCAAGCTGCTGCAATCGGCGAGGTGTTCGATGCACATTAACAACCTAACAGTGGTGTCAAAATTAATCGTTCTGTGATAGTCAGGAGAATGGAAAATGGAAGGATGACTAACAATATCTTTAAGTACCTCGTGACTTTCAAAACGCTCGCTCCTGATGTTGTTACCGTTTATCTAAGAAAACAGCACATTGGTTTAAAAGATCTAAATTATGTTGGCTTTATAATAAAATTCGATGAGACTAGGTACAATAACAGTTGGTGAAAAATATGTACTTTTGAAAGTTGGGAAATTATACCTTCATGAATGGTAAAAATCGTTTTTCCGGACTGGCAATGGAACTATTTTTTTCCCTTACGATATTTTATTTTTGTTTATGAATATTATTATTTATTATATGCTAGCCTGTGAATTATCGCAAATTATTCAAAGGATATTTCTCGATATCTATCGACTCGATAGATATTGAAAACTATTCTTCAGTAGCTTCCTAAACGACGTCACGCTTCGCCGCATTACGTCACCTTGAAGGAACGATCAGCTGATCTTTGTTATTGTTTTGAAACGTACGCATTTCTCGTCGAATTGGGCTGAATATTGTGCAATAAAGTGTCTCGTAGCCTATAATAAAAAAAGAAAATCTACTCTATTTTAGTCAGTATCTGGAATTATCTCACGAGTATGGACCTGGAAATTTTATTTTTCACGAGCGCTTGCGCGAGTGAAAAATAATATTTTCAGGTTCACACGATGAATTTTTTCAGTAGTTTCCTAAATGACGTTACGCTTCTGCGCATGACGTCGCCTTTTACGTCGCCTTGAGGAACGATCAGCAGCTTTCTCTTATTGTCTTGAAACTGTTTGCAGTCCAATTGGGCTGAATACTGCGCAGTAAAATGTCACGTAGCATATAATAAAAAGAAAATCTACGCTGTTTTAGTGGATATCGAGAATTATCTCATTCGTGTGGACCTGCAAGTATTATTTTTCACTCGCGCAAGCACTCGTGAAAAATAAAACTTTCAGGTCCACACTCATGAGATAATTCCCGATATTCACTAAAACAGCGTAGATATCCTCTATCTACAGTAAAATGATCACAGAAGTGGTATTTTTCTCGATCAGATTACGACTGGATTGCGACACACTAACACTGAAAAATGAAAAGTTCATAAATAAACTATTGCGATTTCAAAATCGAATCTTGGAAAAACAAATGAGCATAGCATCTCGGGATCAATGTTCTAGCATTTTTTCGGCTGGTGAGATTCTAAGGTTCATTGGGGAGAGAGCGGGAAACTAATTTTCACCGAATCGCGACCCAGTACATAGTACTGTAATCTATTTTTGTCTGTAATGTTTCCTTCAATTGAATGCAAAGTCAATTCAAAGACTTTCCAGGACATTTACGGTATATGTTCAAGGATTTAATGGAACAAGAAAAGAGAAATTCGAAAGTTAACACGAACATGTGAACGGAAGAGTTTTGTGCACTGTTTCCTATTTTGTGTCATATTTCAGTCTCATCTAATGCATGGCTTTCATTCTGTTAAGCACATATTCTCTTTGGTATTGAAGAGCCATTCAGAAATATTCACTTTGCGATGAATGGTTAGATGTTATTACTGGGTTAGTTTCATAACGGCGTAGATATCAGCCAGAGGTAACTTCATGTCGGACTGAGACCGAATGTCGAAGGCTTCTTTTAAGTTACCGCGCGCTGATATCATTTATTAAACTAAAACAAATAATTACATAATGTTCTCAGATCTGTTCCAGTTTTCTTGTTTGTGTCATTGTTTCTCATTATTTTCGTAGAGTCCGAAGTTACATCCTATCCTAATTCAGTTATCCTATCCTAATTCAGTTATGGGAAGCCGCGACGTTCGAATAGGTGAACGAGGAGAAGAGGAAACTCAGACAAATCTCCACTTTCGACTTTGAATGTTAGTTAGCGTTGACTTTTTTGTACAATTCTCTTCTTTGTTTGTCCTTCATTCATCTAATCCTCACGTATGCCAGCATTAATTCCTCACCACACAAAAACTACTCCATTTTTGCCTGGTAACGCCAATTTGACTGATTGGTTACATTTTACGAACAACGGTGAGCGATTCGCTGTAATTGTAAACAAAATAACTGCGCCTTGTAACGCATGCATAAGCATATTTTAGGTCAAACAATCTAGTGCGATTCACGGGACGTGAACGTGACTTAGAGTAGATGATGTGCAAAATCTAGCCATATACGCATGATTCTCTGCTGTGGTGTCGTTAAGTGTGATTACGTGTGATGGATACAGAAGGAAGGAATCAACTGGATTGAGTAACAACTCTTCAAACCTACCCAACAGAAAAACCATTGCTGAAGTTTCATCACAAAATAGAATGCAAAACTAGTGCAATGACTTGATTCTTCGTAGTGTACACTTATCGGGGTTCAATTGCTTTATTGGTGGAAAAGTAAACATGTTAAAGCATCGCTATTAAATGGGTCATGTTCTGAGAAAAGGGACCTTAGAGGTTATCCAATGAAATCGAAGGAAAACGTCAAAAAAGGACGACGTGAAAATTATGGGCGTGATCAAATAAAGTTTAGATTACAAGCACTCGCGTTTTTTTTTCCTTTTAGTTTCACTTCACGTCAGCATGTCCAGTAATTTAACCCTTTATCCAACGTAACGGCCAAAACCGGCCAGCGCTATTCTCAAAAATCGCCAATTAATTTTCATTATTTTTTTCATTTTTTGTCTCCAAAACATAGGTTATGACCCCTCGTTGGAACGAGCTCGTCGAGCTCGTTCCAACGAGGGGTCATAACCTATGTTTTGGAGACAAAAAATGAAAAAAAAAATAGTTATTCAAGAATTATTTGTGCAAGTGTGGTCTGCTTTTCAGGGTTAATAAATTATCTCTTATTACTGCTACGAACTTGACATTTTACGTTGAAGAAAGAGTCACACGTCTCAAAAACCAAACATTCTCATGAATTGGGCTATTGTTTGGAAGTACAATCGTCGAATCGGGCGAACACAGATTTGTTCTTGACATTCTGTAGCTGTTGTTTACGGTGTAGCAAATATCTCTAGGATTTTCAAATTGTTTTGTTGTTTGCTTCGGCTTTATCTGCTCACCCAATAAACTGCGAAATTAAAGTAATAAAGAGCGTTGTGCGCAACATTTTGGGGTGAAATGAACATACTCTAAAAATTTACTGACGCGAATAATGTAATT
The DNA here is from genome assembly GCA_031216915.1 of Pictodentalium vernedei. NCBI lineage: Eukaryota > Metazoa > Mollusca > Scaphopoda > Dentaliida > Dentaliidae > Pictodentalium > Pictodentalium vernedei. The sequence continues at coordinate 87,973,446 of CM062296.1, read as the reverse complement.
TTGTGGCTTCACAACCGGTTTTTCGAAGCTCTGCCAGTAGACGAGAAACGAATGTTTTTTTTTCCGCGCTGCTGCCTTGCTCTAGTTTATGACGTTCCACACACTGAATTGTTCACATGAACGAGTATGTGTTTCTATTAAAAATCGTTGGGTGACATGGAATTGAAAGTTGCAGAGAACGTATGTTTCGAAAACTGTTTTGTTTCCTTTTCGTCTGTGCAGGTCTGTGAATTCAATAAATTATTTAAGGCTTTCCGAGAACCAGGAATGGATATTCGGTGATTTTGTATATCCGTCAACGTCAAGTAAGACGATCGTCAACGTTATTTATTTCAATTTATTTGATGAAATTACGATCTCCTATAATTTATAAATTTAATATGACAATACGCAAGGCGTAAGAAGGAACCCCAAAGTATCCAACATATTGAAATATTTCATTCCGCAACCATTACTCCAAAAATATTTTGGTTTATTCAGTCGAATTCCTGCAATTGTTTAATTTCAGCCAAACATGAATACGTTTCACAGTACTAAATATTTTCCCATAAACGACCATTATAACGTTCAGGAGAAAAAATATGGTCGTATCATTTTAAATTTAACATTCAAATATTTTTTGTCAAGTATAGCTCTTCAGACAACCTTTTTCTGATCTTTAAACATGGGTCATGCAACAAATAAAAGAAAAACTAACAGAAAGGGAAGTGCTGGTCACATGTTCATATTTCTCAGGGAATTCCCAAACAAAACACACCAATAGTCAAACAAATTTTTAGGTTCTAAAAGTCCTCAAATCATCCTCTTTGTTCATCTGGAACATTCAACAGTAATTCAAAATGTCAGTAGACTTCTTCAAATGTTTATTGAAACAATATATTTTCCCAAGACTGCTTAGTTTTGGGAATTACATAATTTCCGAGCGCAACTTTTAGAGGCAGGTACATCTAATTAAAATATTTACAACAGTTATACCTATGAGCAAACCCAACCCTACCAAAGATACATTTACCTCTTTCATGTGATGAAAGAGTCATTTCTGCAATAGAATTCAACTTTTGGCTTCTGTCTAGTAAAAAGCATGGGAAATTTGTTCTTTTGAAGAGAACTGTCCAATCTGTGTCAAATAGGCTTAAAAACTGTTATTGCCTCCGACAGAATTTCTACTCTGTTGCCTAATAAGTTAGGAGGGATAAGAATTCACAGCTTTCTTTGAAACTACCCACAAAACCTTTTCACAAAATCTGTTTTAATTAATCATTCAGCAAGATAAATAGTGCCCCACCACCATGAAACAATATGACAATTTTGTTTCAAAATTGGGGTTGTGCAGGACTAATAGTTCCTCTAAATTTGGGAGAATCCATTTGCATTCTTGGGGAAATCGTTCCGAGAATTCAGACCTGCTATGGGCCAGGATCCTATTAGGTCAGTATGATTGAACCCCTGTTGCATACTGATAATACATGTTAACCCTTTACCCAATACAGCTTTTTATTTTTTACAACACCAACTACCGATTTTTACCCCCACCCCCACCCCCTCCCCCAGGGGCCTTAATCGCTCACCTGACAAGGTGGTTCAGAGAAGTGTTTTGGGTCAGATTCAGCTAGTCAAGGTTCATGGACACTACATAGGAATAATGTTATGAAATTATTCATAATTCTAGTGTCCATGTCAGATGATTATTAGCATAGGTCTTCCTGATTGCTTCCAATTCTGACAGCTGTAGACAAGTACTGCCAAACTTCCAAGGGTTGTTGTGTCACTGCAGCCTGAAAGGCAAATTTTATGGAAAAGCTCTAAGGAATGGGTTTGAACATTTATGAACAACCTCGAACCTAACCCACCCCTGCCCAAATATTAAGCCACAGACCTGAAATGGACGAACTCAAATCTGCACCCCCCCCCCCCCCCACCCCCCATTCCTGCGATACCAAATATGAAAGGGTTCTGTACCAAATATTAAAGCATTAAACTAGTGGGTCTGAAGAAAAAGATTTTTAAAGAAATTTTCTCATGTTGCTTTGAGTTAATTTGCACTCCCATAATGAGCCCAAATATTAACCCATAGATTTGGCTTGAACAAACATGAATCTGACCCCCTTAGAGATGTTGTAAGCCAAATATGAAAGGATTCTGACAGGTGGATCTGAAAAAATAGAGTTTTAAAGAAATGTCCTCATACTGCACTAAGTCAAATTTTGGGCTTCAATAGATAGACCAAATATTAAGCCAGAGACCATTGAGCCCAAATATGGACCTAGGGACATGGCTTGAACAAACTTGAATCTCACCCCCCTAAGGATGCTGCATACCAAATATCGAAACATTCCGGCTGCTGGATCTGAAGAAGATTTTTAAAGAAAATTCCTCATTTTGAACTAAGTTATAATTCGGGTTACCACAGTGAGCCCAAATATGAACCCGGGGACTTGGCTTGAACAACTTGAATCTCACCCCCCTAAGCATGCTGCATACCCAATATCAAAAGATTCTGCTGTTGGATCTTGAGAAGAAGATTTTCAAAGACATTTGCCTGAAATGCACTAAGTTCAAATTTGGGCTCCTATACTGAGCGCAAATATGAACCCAGTGGGCCGATTTGAACAAACTTGAATCAGATCCACCCCACAATGTTGCATATCAAATATCAAAAGATTCTGCCTGCTGGATCTGGAGAAGAAGATTTTTAAAGAAATTTGCCTGGAATGCTTCTATAGTGAGCCCAAATATGAATCCAGGGGGCCGATTTGAACAAATTTGAATCAGATCCCCCCTACAATGTTGCATACCAAATATCAAAAGATTCTGCCAGCTGAATCTGGTGAAGAAGATTTTATAAGAAATTTGCCTGAAATGTACTAAGTTTGAATTTGGGCTCCTATACTGAGCCCAAATATAAACCCAGGGGGCGGATTTGAACAAACTCAAATCAGATCCTCCCTACAATGTTGCTTACCAAATATCAAAAGATTCTGCCTGCTGAATCTAGAGAAGAAGATTTTTTAATGTTTTTCCCATTGCCTACAGTGTTAAAAAGTGTTTTCAAAGTCCCGAAACTGTACCCTATGATAAAACCGACCGCAATTTTTTTGGACCAATCCTTTCTGTTGGTCCTAAGGAAGCTTCACACCAAATAAAAATTCTCAGTGCCGTGCAGTTTTGGAGATATGGCGTTTTACTTTTTTTCTATTTTTAGCTCCTGCTGTTCCCACGGGGCTACAGAAAAAGAAAATTCGGCATAAATTAGGTACTTATGACCCAATAAGCCCTCACATAAAATTTGATTCAAACCAGCCTCTCGGTTCGGAAAATAGAAATTTTTGGCGGGCCAACAATTTTGTCCCTCCCATAACGACACCAAATTTAGCCCATCAAACTTCTCTTAAAGAAATCCAAGTCTACACCTTAAAAGGAAGCTACATACCATATATCAAGTCTCTGCTACTGCTGGTTGATGAGAAGAAGATTTTGGTGCCTCTTGGGGGCATGGCACCACCCAGAAGAAGGGGGCAACTTCATTTGAACAAATCTTAATTGGCATTAGGTAATAAACATTTACCCAACATTTGAATAATGTAAAGTTAACACCGGACGGACGGCGGACAGAATGTGATCAGTAAAGCTCCCACTGAGCTTCGCTCAGGTGAGCTAAAAAACTATATTAATTTTTTAATAAATTGATGGTGACATGAATTTCCCATTATTTTTTAATCACATTCTTTCTTCTGAACACATTTCACATTGTGTTTCATATTTTGCAATCTTTGTAAGAAAAAGCCTAAGTTTTCTCAGTTAAGGCACCTCAAGTCATAAAACAGTGAATTTTCCCAACAGAATGATCAGTACCTGCTACTGTGGTGTCTCATGACACTGTTAAAATTCCTAAAATCACCAAATATTGATTCATTAGTGCTGTGATTGTGCTGCAAATATCCACAAGTGCACTTTCACTATTTTGGTTTTAATCCCCACAGGCATGCATTCTGTCAAAGGGAGTGAAATTGTAGAAAATATGTTCACAAAGAGGACAAGTTGCAGTACAGTCGCTGTGGACGGGTTGTAATACACGCGTGGACAGTGATGTCCACTCGTGCGTTTACCAGTCAATAAAAATCATCATCTACAAAATTTTAATTGAAGCACGGGTTTGTACCTGGTGCTTCATTATTTATTAAATTTATGATGATTATACCTATAGTTAGTGTTTGGCATCAAATATTATTGTATCCGTGGAAATATTGCCCATCCATGGAAAGTGAGCAGTACACAGCCACTGTACTGTATTTGTTTCAAGTATATAATATACTCTTTGATGTTTAATATATTTGTGATAGGCTGGGTCCAAAGTACTCAGTACTTGTAGTACTCGAGTACCACTTTTTTGATAAAGTACTCAATACTTGCCAGCCCAGATTTTTGTATGTGTGTGTGTGTGTGTGTGTGTGGGCAGGGGGGGGGGGGGATGAAAAGCAAAGAAACATTTCATCTGAAGGACAGACAGACATGCAGTAACAAATTTGGGAAGCCTACATAAAAGTAGTGACTAACTTAAAATGAAAAATATAGATAGAAGAGCCAGGGCAATGTTGTCAAACAGAAAACAAACAAGAGCCCCCAGAGGGCCTGATGGCATTCACCTGACGCGGTAGCCTAAATATCAACCCAGGGAATTTATTTGAACATTTAGTTGCATCTGCCCCTCATAAGAAAAGCTTATACAAAATATCAAAAGATTCTGACCGGTGGATCTCAAAAAAAAAAGGATTTTTAAAGAATATTCCTCATACTGAACTAAGTTATAATTCAGGCTCCCACAGAGAGCCCAAATATGAACCCAAGGACTTGGCTTGAACAAATTTGAATCTCACATCCCTACGGATGCTACTATATACCAATATCAAAAGATTCTGACTACTGGATTTTAAAGAATATTCCTCTTATTGAACTAAGCTGTAATTTGGACTCCCACAGGGAGCCCAAATATGAACCTGAGGACTTGGCTCGAACAAACTTGATTCTCTCCCCTCTAAGGATGCAGCATCCCAAATATCAAAATATTCTGAAGAGTGGATCAAAAGAAGATTTTTAAAAAATATTCCTCATATTGCACTAATCTAATCACAGAGAGCCCAAATATGGACCCAGGGATTTGATTTCAACAAACCTGTGAATAAATCTTCCAAAGATGTTATATGCAAAATATGAAAGCCTTTGGAGCAGTGGTATGGAAGAAGAAGATTCTTTAATGTTTTTCCCATTACTAAAATGATGACTCCGCATAAGTCCTGGAAAACTTCCCTATGATAAAACTGATGGCAATTTTTTTTTACCAATCTTTTCGGCTGTTCGTAAGGAAGCGACACACAAAATAAAAATTCTCAGTGCCGTGTAGTTTTGAAGACATGGACGTTTTAAATTTTTTCTGTATTTAGATCCTGCAGTTCCCACAAGGGCAACCGGAAAATGTTTGGGCATAAATTAGGTACTTACATGTACAACCCAATAAGCCCATCATATCAAATTTGCTTCAAATCAGCCTCTCAATTTGGAAAATAGAAATTTTGGTACAATTCGGGCTCCATTTGCCTGAAATGCACTAAGTTCAAATTTGGGCTCCTATACTGAGCCCAAATATGAACCCAGTGGGCCGATTTGAACAAACTTGAATCAGATCCACCCCACAATGTTGCATATCAAATATCAAAAGATTCTGCCTGCTGGATCTGGAGAAGAAGATTTTTAAAGAAATTTGCCTGGAATGCTTCTATAGTGAGCCCAAATATGAATCCAGGGGGCCGATTTGAACAAATTTGAATCAGATCCCCCCTGCAATGTTGCATACCAAATATCAAAAGATTCTGCCAGCTGAATCTGGTGAAGAAGATTTTATAAGAAATTTGCCTGAAATGTACTAAGTTTGAATTTGGGCTCCTATACTGAGCCCAAATATAAACCCAGGGGGCGGATTTGAACAAACTCAAATCAGATCCTCCCTACAATGTTGCTTACCAAATATCAAAAGATTCTGCCTGCTGAATCTAGAGAAGAAGATTTTTTAATGTTTTTCCCATTGCCTACAGTGTTAAAAAGTGTTTTCAAAGTCCCGAAACTGTACCCTATGATAAAACCGACCGCAATTTTTTTGGACCAATCCTTTCTGTTGGTCCTAAGGAAGCTTCACACCAAATAAAAATTCTCAGTGCCGTGCAGTTTTGGAGATATGGCGTTTTACTTTTTTTCTATTTTTAGCTCCTGCTGTTCCCACGGGGCTACAGAAAAAGAAAATTCGGCATAAATTAGGTACTTATGACCCAATAAGCCCTCACATAAAATTTGATTCAAACCAGCCTCTCGGTTCGGAAAATAGAAATGTTTGGCGGGCCAACAATTTTGTCCCTCCCATAACGACACCAAATTTAGCCCATCAAACTTCTCTTAAAGAAATCCAAGTCTACACCTTAAAAGGAAGCTACATACCATATATCAAGTCTCTGCTACTGCTGGTTGATGAGAAGAAGATTTTGGTGCCTCTTGGGGGCATGGCACCACCCAGAAGAAGGGGGCAACTTCATTTGAACAAATCTTAATTGGCATTAGGTAATAAACATTTACCCAACATTTGAATAATGTAAAGTTAACACCGGACGGACGGCGGACAGAATGTGATCAGTAAAGCTCCCACTGAGCTTCGCTCAGGTGAGCTAAAAAACTATATTAATTTTTTAATAAATTGATGGTGACATGAATTTCCCATTATTTTTTAATCACATTCTTTCTTCTGAACACATTTCACATTGTGTTTCATATTTTGCAATCTTTGTAAGAAAAAGCCTAAGTTTTCTCAGTTAAGGCACCTCAAGTCATAAAACAGTGAATTTTTCCAACAGAATGATCAGTACCTGCTACTGTGGTGTCTCATGACACTGTTAAAATTCCTAAAATCACCAAATATTGATTCATTAGTGCTGTGATTGTGCTGCAAATATCCACAAGTGCACTTTCACTATTTTGGTTTTAATCCCCACAGGCATGCATTCTGTCAAAGGGAGTGAAATTGTAGAAAATATGTTCACAAAGAGGACAAGTTGCAGTACAGTCGCTGTGGACGGGTTGTAATACACGCGTGGACAGTGATGTCCACTCGTGCGTTTACCAGTCAATAAAAATCATCATCTACAAAATTTTAATTGAAGCACGGGTTTGTACCTGGTGCTTCATTATTTATTAAATTTATGATGATTATACCTATAGTTAGTGTTTGGCATCAAATATTATTGTATCCGTGGAAATATTGCCCATCCATGGAAAGTGAGCAGTACACAGCCACTGTACTGTATTTGTTTCAAGTATATAATATACTCTTTGATGTTTAATATATTTGTGATAGGCTGGGTCCAAAGTACTCAGTACTTGTAGTACTCGAGTACCACTTTTTTGATAAAGTACTCAATACTTGCCAGCCCAGATTTTTGTATGTGTGTGTGTGTGTGTGTGTGTGTGTGCAGGGGGGGGGGGGGGAATGAAAAGCAAAGAAACATTTCATCTGAAGGACAGACAGACATGCAGTAACAAATTTGGGAAGCCTACATAAAAGTAGTGACTAACTTAAAATGAAAAATATAGATAGAAGAGCCAGGGCAATGTTGTCAAACAGAAAACAAACAAGAGCCCCCAGAGGGCCTGATGGCATTCACCTGACGCGGTAGCCTAAATATCAACCCAGGGAATTTATTTGAACATTTAGTTGCATCTGCCCCTCATAAGAAAAGCTTATACAAAATATCAAAAGATTCTGACCGGTGGATCTCAAAAAAAAAGGATTTTTAAAGAATATTCCTCATACTGAACTAAGTTATAATTCAGGCTCCCACAGAGAGCCCAAATATGAACCCAAGGACTTGGCTTGAACAAATTTGAATCTCACATCCCTACGGATGCTACTATATACCAATATCAAAAGATTCTGACTACTGGATTTTAAAGAATATTCCTCTTATTGAACTAAGCTGTAATTTGGACTCCCACAGGGAGCCCAAATATGAACCTGAGGACTTGGCTCGAACAAACTTGATTCTCTCCCCTCTAAGGATGCAGCATCCCAAATATCAAAATATTCTGAAGAGTGGATCAAAAGAAGATTATTAAAAAATATTCCTCATATTGCACTAATCTAATCACAGAGAGTCCAAATATGGACCCAGGGATTTGATTTCAACAAACCTGTGAATAAATCTTCCAAAGATGTTATATGCAAAATATGAAAGCCTTTGGAGCAGTGGTATGGAAGAAGAAGATTCTTTAATGTTTTTCCCATTACTAAAATGATGACTCCGCATAAGTCCTGGAAAACTTCCCTATGATAAAACTGATGGCAATTTTTTTTTACCAATCTTTTCGGCTGTTCGTAAGGAAGCGACACACAAAATAAAAATTCTCAGTGCCGTGTAGTTTTGAAGACATGGACGTTTTAAATTTTTTCTATATTTAGATCCTGCAGTTCCCACAAGGGCAACCGGAAAATGTTTGGGCATAAATTAGGTACTTACATGTACAACCCAATAAGCCCATCATATCAAATTTGCTTCAAATCAGCCTCTCAATTTGGAAAATAGAAATTTTGGTACAATTCGGGCTCCTACAGGGAGCCCAAATATGAACCCTGCGACTTGGCTTTAACAAAGTTATATCTCACCTCCCTGAGGATACTGTATATATCAAAATATTCTGACTGCTGAATGTGAAGAATACTTTTGAAGAATATTCCTCATTTTGAACTAAGTTATAATTCAGGCCCCCACAGTGAGCCCAAATATGAACCCAGGGACTTGGCGTAAACAAATTTGAACCCCCCCCCCCCCACCCCTGCCCCTGTAAGGATGCTGCACACCAAACATCAAAACAGTCCGACTACTGGATCTGAAAAAGTCTTTTAAAGCAAATTCCTCATTTTGAACTAAATTATAATTCAGGCTCCCACAGTGAGTCAGGGTTTCACAAATATATTTTTGTGGGATCCATTTCCAACATGTGTCTTAATCACATGAATTATGCTTATTTATCTTCAAATACATAGATTATTAGATTGTTGAACCAGTTACCACCACATCAAAGGCTATTGCAGTAATCATGTTTATATAAATTAATTACATCTGATACGGTTAACCGATTAATTGACTAACCAATGATCAATATCTTGAATGATAAAAAAAATAGGCTGATGAAATCGTCAGATGTGTACCCATACGCGCAACTAGTAGAAAGCTGTATGACGGAGGGCCACCATGGATGCCGACATTATGTACACCATACAAGGTATGGGTACATATATATAGAAATGGATTGGAGGAGTGTCTAATTTGATGGATAAAGGGTTAATATCTCTGGATCAAATTATCAGATTTACATAAAAAACTATACAGCACAGCACACCAGTAACCTGAATAAATATATAAAGTAACATGACAATCGGATTGATATTTTTTGAGTTATCTCATGCCAAAGGGGTTGGAGGAATTTTCAATTTGAAGGATAAAGGGTTAATATCTTGGGATCAAATTATCAGATTAACACCAAAAACTATACAGCTCAGCACATCAGTAACCTGAACACAACTGTAAAGTAACTTGACAATCCAAGCAATATTTTTCAAGTTATCAAATGCCAAATGGACTGGAGGAATTTTCAATTTGAAGGATAAAGGGTTAATATCTCAGGATTAAAATAACAGATTAGCACCAAAAACTATACAGCTTGGTACATCAGTAACCCGAACACAAATATAAAGTAACTTGACAATCCAAGCAATATTTTTCAAGTTATTGAATGCCAAAGGGATTGGAGGAATTTTCAATTTGAAGGATAAAGGGTTAATATCTTGGGATCAAATTATCAGATTAACACCAAAAACTATACAGCTCAGCACATCAGTAACCTGAACACAATTGTAAAGTAACTTGACAATCCAAGCAATATTTTTCAAGTTATCAAATCCCAAAGGGATTGGAGGAATTTTCAATTTGAAGGATAAAGGGTTAATATCTCAGGATTAAAATAACAGATTAACACTAAAAACTAGACAGCTCGGTACATATAAACACAAATATAAAGTAACTTGACAATCCAAGCAATATTTTTCAAGTTATCGAATGCCAAAGGGGTTGGAGGAATTTTCAATTTGAAGGATAGTGACTAGACAATCCAAGCAATAATTTTCAAGTTATCGAATGCCAAAGGGATTGGAGGAATTTCCAATTTGAAGGATAAAGGGTTAATATCTCAGGATCAAATTATCCGATTTACACCAAAAACTATACAGCTCGGCACATCAGTAACCTGAACACAAATATAAAGTAACTTCACAATCCAAGTAATATTTTTCAAGTTATCGAATGCCAAAGGGATTGGAGAAATTTTCAATTTGAAGGATAAAGGGTTAATATCTCAGGATCAAATTATCAGATTTACACCAAAAACTATACAGCTCGGCAAATCAGTAACCTGAACACAAATATAAAGTAACTAGACAATCCAAGCAATAATTTTCAAGTTATCGAATGCCAAAGGGATTGGAGGAATTTTCAATTTGAAGGATAATGGGTTAATATCTCAGGATCAAATTATCCGATTTACACCAAAAACTATACAGCTCGGCACATCAGTAACCTGAACACAAATATAAAGTAACTTGACAATCCAAGCAATATTTTTCAAGTTATCGAATGACAAAGAAATGGATACGGACACCGGATGGACAGACGGACGGATGGACGGACAGATGGACAGACGGACAAAGGATGGACGAATGACGGATGGTCACCCCGGATGCCGGCATTCTGTGTACCATACATAGTATGGGTACACATAAAAAGTAATTGATTGGTTAACCGTTACTTTTGAAGTACGGTACTATATGGCCGGATTCACATCGCAAAATGCTATACAAAAATGTCCAATTGCTAACCATTTTTCTTTCATATTCGGTAAGCTAAAATTCACTATTTATCATCACGTTTTGAAACCAAGATGGAAACTGTTAATCAAATTTTTAAAAACAAAAAATACCCTGTATGGGTTAACTATGGAACAAACTTGCTCCAAAACAGGCAAACATTGTTACACTGGCTCACATCAATTGCATGAGACAGAGAAATGCATGCCAGTTACGTGCCAAAATACTTGTTCACTTGCATGATCATTATACTGTATCAGCTAAAAACGGTCATTCTCAACCCTTCACCAAATGCAGGTAGCAGATGATACTTGCACAAGAAATTCTTGAATTACTAAAGATTTTCAATGTTTGTCTCAAAAACATAGCTTATGACCGCCCCCCCCCCCCTCCTTACTGGAACAAGCTCAATGAGCTTGTTCCAATGAGGGGTCATAAGCTATGTTTTAAGACAAAAATTGAAAATATAAAATTTGAATGGACATGTTTGTATATGGCGCTGCCCGGTTTTGTCCATTATGCTGAGTAAAGTTTTAATTATATAAATGGTCAATGGTACAGCAATTATTCAGCGACCTATTGGGGCAAGTGATTAATCAGTTAACCAAGGTTAACCCATGCGATTAATCAATCACGAAAACCCTTTAATCGTTTCAGCTCTAAAATTAATTTAATTTTATTAAATTTTATCTGATGAAAAAATGCTTATATTTTGGGGGGAATGGTAAATATGGATCTTCTTAACAAGCATTTGCAAGAACATCACAGGAATGAAATCACCGTTCTCGCAATTTGCGAAACACTGGTGAGCAAAAATATAGGCTTGGCTTGAAGATCTCACCCGCCTAATGATGGTGCATAGCAAATATCAAAAGATTCTGATTGGTGGGTCTGAAGAAAAAGATTTTTAAAGAATATTCCTCATACTGCACTAATTTCAACATTTGGACTCCCATAGAGAGCCCAAATATGGACCCAGGGATCTGATTTCAATAAACGTGTAAAAAAATCTTCCAAAGATGGTATATGCGAAATTTGAAAGGTTTTGGAGGAGTGAATTGGGTGAAGAAGAGTCTTAAAAGCTTTCTCCAGTGTTACAGAATGCTGACTAAGCATTTTTTCAAAGTCCCGAAAAAGTACCCCATGACAGACCTGACAGAAATTTGCTTAGACCATTCCATTCTGTTGGTCCCAAGGAAGCTTCACACCAAATAAGAATTCTCAGTGCCATGTAGTTTTGGAGATATGTGCGTTTTGAATTTTGTTCTATTTTTAGCTCCTGCGGTTCCCATGGGGGATGGGAAAATATTTTGGGGCATAAATTAATTACTTATGATCAAATAAACCCACAAATTAAATTTGGTTCAAATCAGCCTCTTGGTTCGAAAAACAGAAATTTTGGGCGGGGCGAAAATACTTGCCCTCCAATAATGAAGGCAAATAAAGACCCACAAACTTCTCTTGAACACAACTGAGTCTACACCTCAAAAGGAAGCAGCACACCACATATCAAATCTCTGCTACTCCTGGTTCACGAGAAGATTTTTTAAGATTTAGGCAAAATTTTTGGGAATGGCCCTACTGAGAGCCAGGGCAACTTGATTTAAACAAAATCAAAATGCAATGTCATAACAAACAAGCATCTCAAATTTCACCTAATGATTAATCGGTTCAGCAGTTTTGGAGAAGACGCAAACACCAAGTTCACGGACGGCGGACGGCGAGTGATCAATACACCTCACCCTGACTGAAAGTCAGGTGAGCTAAAAACTCAGTGGACCATGAGTGCTGCAGTTGGGCGAGACGCTTGGTTCAAGGAGAGAAGAAACTTGTAGCTGCTGGCTTTTGAAAGTGTTGTTAAAACCCAATAAATAAATAAACAAGAGGCCCCACAGGGCCTGAAGTGCTCACCTTGAACAGAACATGATATAAACAGAGAACAGAACACGATATAAGAGTCCAAGAATGAATCTACATTAAGCAATCCATCTCCATAGGATACACTGCATATCTTTGAGCCCCTCAGGAGTGACAAAAACAGTCCAAGCATCATGCCTTTTCTTTAGTTGATCATGATGTAAAATGTGGAGCTCCCCTCTCAAGCCCCTTGATACAACCTATGTAGATTACTCTTCACCTCTAGAGGGTACTGAATAAAAATTGTCTAATTCTTCAGCTACTTGGCCAATTCTGGCTCCTATAGGGAGCTCAAATATCAACCCAGGCACTCGATTTGAACAAAGTTGAATCTGATCTCCTTAGAGATGCTGTATACCAAATATGAAAGCATTCTCACTGGTGGATTTGAAGAACAAAATTTTAAAGAAATTTCCTCATATTGCACTGAGTTCAAATTTGGGCTACCATAGCGAGCCCACAATGTGAATCCCCCCTCCCCCCCCCTAGAGATGTTGTATACCAAATACGAAAGCATTCTGACTGGTGGATCTGGGGAAAAAGATTTTTAAAAAAACTTCCCCATATAGCCCTAAGTTAAAATTTGGACTACCAAAGGAAGCCCAAATATTAACATATGGACTTGGTTTGAACAATCTTGAATCTGACCATCATAACAATGAGGGTACCAAACATAAAAAAATTCTGACTCATGGTTCTGAAGAAGATTTTTAAAGAAAATTCCCCATAAAATTTGGGCTCCTGCATTGAGTCCAAATATGAATGTATGGGCTTCATTTTAACAAACTTGTATCTGACCCCTCTATGGATGCTGTACACCAAATATCAAAAGATTCTGAACACTGGTTCTTGAGAAAAGATTTTCTAAAATGTTTGCAAAAATGCTGCGCCAACATTATTCTGATGCCCTCTGCAGAACTCTCTAACAACAACAGAGGGCATTTTTTTACCATTCAATTCTACTGGTCCTAAGGATGCTTCATACCATAACTGTTCTCTGTTCCAAGTGGTTTGGGAAACATGGGAGTTTGAAAACATTTCTATTTTTCACTCCTGGGGTTCCATGAGGCAAGTATTTATGACCCAATATTACCACATACTGAATTTCATTCAAATCGGACCATCGGTTCGGAAAATGGAAATTTTGGGTAGTACCAAAAATCTAACCACTGCCATTATAAAGCCAAATAATGCTTCACAAAGTACGTTTGAACACACGTGATTCTACATCTCAAAAGGCAGTTCCATAACGAATATCAAGTCACTGTACCCACTGGTTCATAAGATTTTAAAAATATTTTGGGAGCATTTTACCCCACCCCCTCCCTATGGGGCTGGGCATGTATTACAAAAATGTAATACCCCTTTGGTACCATTACTCACTCAAACTTTAACTTGAATTGACCAAAACATGGTGTTGATGGATGACAGACGGATGGACAATGGACGGAGAGTGATTAGATATGCCCTGCTTGACTTTGTCGAAGTGAGTTGAAAAAAAAAAAAATAAATGGTTCATGTCCGATATTTTACCCACGTTATTAAAATTTATAAATTTGTCACTGGAGTGCAACAAGGTTTATGCTATATATAGCATTGCAAAGCCTTCTTGCACTCAAGTGATGGAATACTCCGAATACACCGCCACCCATGCTATTCTGTAGATTATCAGGCCTAAAACAAACCAAAAACATGAACTTATGCATGAATATTATTACAATGAATACACTGTCTTATACAAAGGAATACCACACAATCCAGTGTAGACTGATTTCAAAAAGTCCTCCGTAGTGGAAGGGCAATTTTAACAAACATACAGGCCCAAATACGCTCCATACACAGTGTAAAAATTCCACAAAATTAATAAACATTCCTGTATGTTTAATAGGAATTAGGAGTATTGCAATTAAAAGTCAATTGTGTGGTTGTTTATAAACTTATATTACTTTGTTATCAGGTGTTAAAAAATATTAATATTTGTAAACACACCCACCCATTTAGATTAGTCCCTGCTCATAGCAGTAACACAGACATACAGTACAGTTGCTGATCATAATCCTTGCATGGGCAGTGCATGATGTCCATGCATGTTTTTTCCAGATGATAGAAAATCATCGTCAATAAAATTTTAATTAATGAAGCACTGAATTGTATCCTGTGGTTCATTAATTACATTTTTGCTGATTATTGCTGTAAACAATGTTTGAAAACTAATATCATTGCATCCGCAGAAATATTGCCCATCCACGGAAAGTGACCAGTCCAAGGCAGCACAGAGTCAAGGTAATTGTGTTTTACTGTCTTTAATTTCAAATTTTGTTTGTTTTTTTGTTTGTTTGTTTTTTGTTGTTTTTTTTTGCTGTTTTTTTTTTGGGGGGGGGGGGTGCACCAGACCCCCTCCACTGATGAGAGGGTCACACACCCTCTTGTCCTCACTACTATCTCACTGCTATGTGGCTCAGGTGATTATCTGCATCATATTCTTTTTGACTCCCACTAGATACATGTATTACTCTTGCCCCTACATGTAACTTAGATATCCTGGCTAAGCACCAGTATAAACTAACATCAAATTGTGTGCTTATGTACATGTACAGTAGCTAACATATTGGAATAGTATAATGTGCTTTGTCAGAAACTTGATCAAGTATTGATCATGATGACAAACAACAATTTATCTTATCTTATCCTGGTGCCAGTAATAAACAGTGTAAAAATTCCACAAATTTTTACTCTGTTTATTACTGGCACCAGGTTTTTTCAGCTATATTCTGTTATTTGTTTGTCGTTGTTCTTTGTAAATTTTACTTGATCTGAAATAAATATTGCTT
The DNA here is from genome assembly GCA_031216915.1 of Pictodentalium vernedei. Lineage (NCBI taxonomy): Eukaryota > Metazoa > Mollusca > Scaphopoda > Dentaliida > Dentaliidae > Pictodentalium > Pictodentalium vernedei. The sequence goes on along the minus strand of CM062296.1, from coordinate 87,957,744 downwards.
AAACTAAAAACACTCATTCTCACCCCATGGTGATAATAAAGGTACCCAAGAAATTTTGTAAAGATTGATTCATAAATATGGCCTCCAGCCCAAGTTGTATAGACGTTCTGTACAAAAAACTGATTGTACCTAATTTCAGTACAAAATGGCCACTGGTAGCCATCTTGAATTTTGGACTGCACCCAAAAACACTCATTCTCATTCCAAGGTGATAACAAAGGTACCCTAGAAGTTTCATGAAGATCAGTTCATAAATACAGCCTAGCCCAAGCCGTATTGACATGTGCACTTACTGGGTATACATGTAAGTAGCACTGAATAAATTAAAGTTCATCTAATTTGCATAATTTCAGCACGAGAAAAAAAACGGTATTATATGTGATGTACTCCATGTTACTAAACATTCATAGAAAAATTTATTCAAATCAGAACTTTCATACAGAAGTTCTGTACACAAATGGCGATTGCACTAATTTCTGTACAAAATGGCTGCTGGAGGCCATCTTGAATTTTGGACCGCACCCAAAAACACTTGTTCTCACCCCACGTGATAACAAAGGTACTCAAGAAGTTTCGTAAAGATCGGTTCACCAATACACCCTCTAGCCCGAACCGTATTGAATTGCTGTTCCCGAACAGACGGACAATGGGCCATGACATAACCTTAAATTTGACTTTGTCAAAGTTGAGCTAAAAATGGGGAGTATCCAGAGTATCACAAAACAAAAACCTATTTGTAAAGGACTCCCCCTTTCAAGGACAATGGGACAGCGTTGGCATTCACCACCATGCTGCCTTGAGGCTGCATTTTGAATTCCTGTGTTTGTTGTTCTTATGAAATATTATTTTATTATTATCAGTTATGGTACAAATACGGTACCGAGAGCACACTTTCAGGAACTGCTGATGTCTGATGGCGACTGTGTGTCAGTGCGTGAGGTGCACACATACTTTTGGGGTTCTATACACCACATCCTTCATTTTGCAATATAATTTGAGTAAATTTATTTGGAATTTATAGAATTTCAGACTTGTAAATTTCATAGTATTGTTTTTGCCTTAGTTATGGTGCTTTATAAGTAATGGACAATTTAGTTTGAAATGAAAGTGTCAATGACACTGTAGCTCAACTTGTCAAGACAAAGACATGTACATGTATAGTATGTGACACAGCAATGAGAAAAATCTAGGTAATGACCTGATAACAAAGGTACATATAAAGTATTGTAACAGTCTGTACATAAATACTGGCCGTTGCCTGTAACAAATGTATAGGTAAAGTATTGTAAAGGTGGGTGGCAGTCAGATCCTAAACTAGAAAAAAATCTTCGAGTCCCAAAGTGGGTCTGACTGAACCCCAAAATATTTGTTCTCATAGCACAGTGATAACAAAGGCACCCCAAAACACACTCATTCCTGTCCCAAGGTGAAAACAAAGGTACCCAAGAAGTTTCGTGAAGATCAGTTCACAAATATGAGCTGTGTAGAAGTTGTGACAAAAAACTGATTGGACCTAATTTCGGTACAAAATGGCCACACCCAGAAACACTCGTTCTCGTCCCAAGGAGATAACAAAGGTACCCAAGAAGTTTTGTGAAGATCGGTTCATAAATACAGCCTCTAGCCCGAGCCGTATTGACATGGGCACTTACAGTGTATAAGTAGCACTGAATAAATCAAAGTTCATCTAATTTGCATAATTTCTGCACGAGAAAAAAACCCGTACTATATGTGATGTATTCCATGTTACTAAACATTCATACAAAAATATATTCAAATCAGAACTTTCATACAGAAGTTCTGTACAAAAGACTGATTGCATTAATTTTGGTACAAAATGGCTGCTGGTGGCCATCTTGAATTTTGGACCACACCCAAAAACACTCGTTCTCATCCCACGGTGATAACAAAGGTACCCAAGAAGTTTCGTAAAGATCGGTTCATAAATACGGCCTCTAGCCTGAGCCGTATATAGAAGTTGTGTACAAAAAACTGATTAGACCTAATTTCGGTACAAAATGGCCACTGGCAGCCATCTTGAATTTTGGACCGCACCCAGAAACACTCGTTCTTGTCCCAAGGTGATAACAAAGGTACCCAAGACGTTTCGTGAAGATCGGTTCATAAATACAGACTCTAGCCTGAGCCGTATTGACATGTGTACTTACTGTGTGTAAGTAGCACTGAAAAAATCAAAGTTCATCTAATTTGCATAATTTCTGCACGAGAAAAAAACCCGTATTATATGTGATGTATCCCATGGTACTAAACATTCACACAAAAAATTATTCAAATCAGCGCTTTCATATGGAAGTTCTGTGCAAAAATCTGATTGCACCAAATTTTGTACAAAATGGCTGCCATTGGCCATCTTGAATTTCAGACCGGACCCCAAAACACTCGTTCTCGTCCCACGGTGATAACAAAGGTACCCAAGGAATTTCGTAAAGATCGGTTCATAAATACGGCCTCTAGCCCGAGCCGTATTGGCATTTGCACTTACAGTGCTGAAAGTAACACCAAAAAACATCAAAGTTAGTCTAATTTGCATAATTTACGCACGAGAAAAAAACCCGTATTATATGTGATGTATCCCATGGTACTGAACATTCATACAAAAAATTATTCAAATCATAGCTTTCATATGGAAGTTCTGTACAAAAAACAGATTTCTGCATCGTCGGTACAAAATGGCGGCTGGCAGCCATCTTGAATTTCGGACCAAACCCAAGAACACTCGTTCTCGTCCCACGGTCATAACAAAGGTACCCAAGAAGTTTCGTAAAGATCGGTTCATAAATACGGCCTCTAGCCCAAGCCGTATCCAATTGTTGACGGACAGACGGACGGCGGGCCATGGCATAAGCTCAAATTTGGCTTCGCCAAACTTGAGCTAAAAAAGGGGTTCATGAAGATTCAGTCACAGGAAGATTCAGCCCTCATACTTTTTCAGAGAATATTCGGTCCCCAATTTCATTCATGCCGCCACCCCTCTCTCCTGTTAACCCATATAATGAACATCCCAAAAGACATTTTAATATCTAGATATTTATGCTTGTTCGCAACTTATTATGGACACAAAAGGACACAGATTCAAGGTAATTGTGTTTTACTGTCTTGAATTTTTTTTTTTGGGGGGGGGGTGTGGGGGGGGGGTGCACCCGACCCTTCCACTGATGAGAGGGTCACACACCCTCTTGTCCTCACCCCTATCTCACTGCTATGTGGCTCAGGTGATTCTGTGCATCATATTCTTTATTACCCGGCCCCACTCCCACTAGATATTACTCTTGCCCCTACATGTAACTTAGATATCCTGGCTAAGCACCAGTATAATGGTAAACCAACATCAAATTTTGTGCTTATGTCCAGTAGCTGACATATTGGAATAGTATAATGTGCTTTGTCAGAAACTTGATCAAGTATTGATGACAAACAATTTTCATTACCAGTACCTGGTGCCAGTAATAAAATAAGATTTGCAAATATCACCCTGCGTATTTATTTATTTATTTATTGGTGTTTAAGGTCACATACTTATGCACAATGGCTAATCGTGACCGTGACAGTTTTACGGGTGGAGGAAGCCGGAGTACCCGGAGAGAACCACCGAGCAACGATGAGCAGCTGTCAGCTCTCCAACATCGTAACTCTGAAATCTGCACCGCAGCACAGGCAGGGTTAGATTGGTTGAAGACATGCGCACCATCGACGTGCAGTACGCCACAGTACACAGCGTCATCGTGCCCCCATGTAGGCAATCGGGGTGAAGTGTCTTGCCCAAGGACACAACGCGGTTGCCGCAGGTGGGATTCGAACCGAGGACCTCTCGGCTTGCAGCCTGCATCTCTACCAACTGAGCCACCGCGCCCCCATCACCCTGCGTTTTTTCAGCTATTAACTAACATAAAATTGTGCGCTTCATGAAAATTATTTCGTTACTACCTGTTAAAAATTACTGTTTCTTGTTTTGCTCTTTTAGAAAAAGAAATCACTCCTTTTCTGGCAGGCATACTAAACACCGAGGCAAACCGAGGAATACCAAGGTGAATAAAAACAGGAGAGAAACGGGTATGAGGTGGTGTGTTCTTTTTATTATTTATTTATTGGTGTTTAAGGTCACATTTATCTGCACAACAGCTTATTGTGACCATGTCAGTTTTATGGATGGAGGAAACTAGAGTACCCCAGGAGAACCACTGAGCAATGGCAAGCAACTGTGAGCTCCCCAACATACTACACAAGCAGGGTTAGCCTTGTTCGAAGACAGGTGCACCAAGAACATGCAGTATGCCTTAGTACAGGGCATACCTTGCCCCCACATGGGTAGTGGGGGTGAAGTGTCTTGCCCAAGGACACAAAGCTGTTGCCGCAGGTGGGATTCGAACCGAGGATTTCTCGGCTTGCAGTCTGCACCTCTACCTACTGGGCTAATGCATCCCTGATGGTGTATTCTGATTATGTAAATAGATTTAAGCAGTACTAGTATGTGATTCGTTTTAATGCCATATTTGAGAATTATGGGTGCTGAAGTAATAAGAGTGCGCTGAAAAATCTTCCCTTTGGTATTTAGTAGGTAGCTTGGTAATGGTAAAGTGACTTCACCTCAGTAAGCAACAGTGTGAAAGCCGGCAGCCATCTTTAATATCGGGCCGCACCCGAAAACACTTGTTCTCATCCCAAAGTGATAACAAAGGTACCCAAGAAGTTTCATGAAGATTGGTTCATAAATACAGCCTCCAGCCTTAGCGTATTGACATGTGCACTTACAGTGTATAAGTAGCACTGAATAAATCAAAGGTCATCTAATTTGCATAATTTCTGCAAGAGAAAAAACCTGTATTATACAGTATTTTTTGAGATGTATTCCATGTTACTAAACATTCATACAAAAATTTATTCAAGTCAGAACTTTCATGCAGAAGTTCTGTACAAAAAACTGATTGCACTAATTTTGGTACAAAATGGCTGCTAGTGGCCATCTTGAATTTCGAACTGCACCCCAAAACACTCGCTCGCATCCCACGGTGATAACAAAGGTACCCAAGACGTTTCGTAAAGATCGGTTCATAAATACGGCCTCTAGCCCAAGCCGTATCCAATTGTTGACGGACAGACGGACGGCGGGCCATGGCATAAGCTCAAATTTGGCTTCGCCAAAGTTGAGCTAAAAAAGGGGTTCATGAAGATTCAGTCACAGGAAGATTCAGCCCTCATACTTTTTCAGAGAATATTCGGTCCCCAATTTCATTCATGCCGCCACCCCTCTCTCCTGTTAACCCATATAATGAACATCCCAAAAGACATTTTAATATCTAGATATTTATGCTTGTTCGCAACTTATTATGGACACAAAAGGACACAGATTCAAGGTAATTGTGTTTTACTGTCTTGAATTTTTTTTTTGGGGGGGGGGGTGTGGGGGGGGTGCACCCGACCCTTCCACTGATGAGAGGGTCACACACCCTCTTGTCCTCACCCCTATCTCACTGCTATGTGGCTCAGGTGATTCTGTGCATCATATTCTTTATTACCCGGCCCCACTCCCACTAGATATTACTCTTGCCCCTACATGTAACTTAGATATCCTGGCTAAGCACCAGTATAATGGTAAACCAACATCAAATTGTGTGCTTATGTCCAGTAGCTGACATATTGGAATAGTATAATGTGCTTTGTCAGAAACTTGATCAAGTATTGATGACAAACAATTTTCATTACCAGTACCTGGTGCCAGTAATAAAATAAGATTTGCAAATATCACCCTGCGTATTTATTTATTTATTTATTGGTGTTTAAGGTCACATACTTATGCACAATGGCTAATCGTGACCGTGACAGTTTTACGGGTGGAGGAAGCCGGAGTACCCGGAGAGAACCACCGAGCAACGATGAGCAGCTGTCAGCTCTCCAACATCGTAACTCTGAAATCTGCACCGCAGCACAGGCAGGGTTAGATTGGTTGAAGACATGCGCACCATCGACGTGCAGTACGCCACAGTACACAGCGTCATCGTGCCCCCATGTAGGCAATCGGGGTGAAGTGTCTTGCCCAAGGACACAACGCGGTTGCCGCAGGTGGGATTCGAACCGAGGACCTCTCGGCTTGCAGCCTGCATCTCTACCAACTGAGCCACCGCGCCCCCATCACCCTGCGTTTTTTCAGCTATTAACTAACATAAAATTGTGCGCTTCATGAAAATTATTTCGTTACTACCTGTTAAAAATTACTGTTTCTTGTTTTGCTCTTTTAGAAAAAGAAATCACTCCTTTTCTGGCAGGCATACTAAACACCGAGGCAAACCGAGGAATACCAAGGTGAATAAAAACAGGAGAGAAACGGGTATGAGGTGGTGTGTTCTTTTTATTATTTATTTATTGGTGTTGAAGGTCACATTTATCTGCACAACAGCTTATTGTGACCATGTCAGTTTTATGGATGGAGGAAACTAGAGTACCCCAGGAGAACCACTGAGCAATGGCAAGCAACTGTGAGCTCCCCAACATACTACACAAGCAGGGTTAGCCTTGTTCGAAGACAGGTGCACCAAGAACATGCAGTATGCCTTAGTACAGGGCATACCTTGCCCCCACATGGGTAGTGGGGGTGAAGTGTCTTGCCCAAGGACACAAAGCTGTTGCCGCAGGTGGGATTCGAACCGAGGATTTCTCGGCTTGCAGTCTGCACCTCTACCTACTGGGCTAATGCATCCCTGATGGTGTATTCTGATTATGTAAATAGATTTAAGCAGTACTAGTATGTGATTCGTTTTAATGCCATATTTGAGAATTATGGGTGCTGAAGTAATAAGAGTGCGCTGAAAAATCTTCCCTTTGGTATTTAGTAGGTAGCTTGGTAATGGTAAAGTGACTTCACCTCAGTAAGCAACAGTGTGAAAGCCGGCAGCCATCTTTAATATCGGGCCGCACCCGAAAACACTTGTTCTCATCCCAAAGTGATAACAAAGGTACCCAAGAAGTTTCATGAAGATTGGTTCATAAATACAGCCTCCAGCCTTAGCGTATTGACATGTGCACTTACAGTGTATAAGTAGCACTGAATAAATCAAAGGTCATCTAATTTGCATAATTTCTGCAAGAGAAAAAACCTGTATTATACAGTATTTTTTGAGATGTATTCCATGTTACTAAACATTCATACAAAAATTTATTCAAGTCAGAACTTTCATGCAGAAGTTCTGTACAAAAAACTGATTGCACTAATTTTGGTACAAAATGGCTGCTAGTGGCCATCTTGAATTTCGAACTGCACCCCAAAACACTCGCTCGCATCCCACGGTGATAACAAAGGTACCCAAGACGTTTCGTAAAGATCGGTTCATAAATACGGCCTCTAGCCTGAGCCGTATAGAAGTTGTGTACAAAAAACTGATTGTACCTAATTTTGGTACAAAATGGCCACTGGCAGCCATCTTGAATTTTGGATCGCACCCCAAAACACTCGTTCTCGTCCCTAGGTGATAACAAAGGTACCCAAGAAGCTTGGTGAAGATCGGTTCATAAATACAGCCCCTAGCTCGAGCCGTATTGACATGTGAACTTACTGTGTATAAGTAGCACTGAATAAATCAAAGTTCGTCTAATTTGCATAATTTCTGTACAAGAAAAAAACCTGTATTTTTGTGATGTATTCCATGTTACTAAACAATCATACACAAATTTATTCAAATCAGAACTTTCATACAGAAGTTCTGTACAAAAAACTGATTGCAGTAATTTCAGTACAAAATAGCTGCCGGCGGCCATCGAGAATTTTGGACTCCCCCCAAAAACACTCATTCTAACCCCATGGTGATAACAAAGGTACCCAAGAAATTTTGTAAAATCGGTACATAAATACGGCCTCTAGCCCAAGTTGTATAGAAGTTCTGTACAAAAAACTGACTGTACCTAATTTCGGTACAAAATGGCCACTGGTAGCCATCTTGAATTTTGGGCTGCACCCAAAAACACTCATTCTCATCCCAAGGTGATAACAAAGGTACTCAAGAAGATTCATGAAGATCAGTTCATAAATACAGCCTAGCCGAGCCGTATTGACATGTGCACTTACTGGGTATACATGTTAAGTAGCACTGAATAAATTAAAGTTCATCTAATTTCCATAATTTCAGCATGAGAAAAAGCCCTTTATTATATGTGATGTACTCCATGTTACTAAACATTCATACAAAAATTTATTCAAATCAGAACTTTCATACATAAGTTCTGAACAAAAAACTGATTGCACTAATTTCTGTACAAAATGACTGCTGGAGGCCATCTTGCATTTTGGACCGCACCCAAAAACACTCGTCCCACGGTGATAACAAAGGTACCCAAGAAGTTTCGTAAAGATCGGTTCATAAATAAAGCCTCTAGCCCGAGCCGTATTGAATTGTTGTTCCCAAACAGACGGACAATGGGCTATGACATAACCTTAAATATGACTATGTCAAAGCTGAGCTAAAAATGGGGAGTATCCAGAGTATCACAAAACAAAAACCTATTTGTAAAGGACTCCCCCTTTCAAGGACAATCTGACAGCGTTGGCATTCACCACCATGCTGCCCTGAGGCTGCATTTTGAATTCCTGTGTTTGTTGTTCTTATGAAATATTATTTTATTATTATCAGCTATGGTACAAATATGGTACTGATAGCACACTTTCAGGAACCCTTGATGTCTGATAGCGACTGTGTGTCAGTGTGTGAGGTGCACACATACTTTTGGGGTTCTATACACCACATCCTTTATTTTGCTATATAAGTTGTGTAAATTTATTTGCAATTTATAGAATTTCAGACTTGGAAATTTCATAGTATTGTTTTTGCCTTAGTTATGGTGCTTTATAAGTAATGGGCAATTTAGTTTGAAAAAAGGGGTTCATGAAGATTCAGTCACAGAAAGATTCAGCCCTCATACTTTTTCTGAGAATATTCGGTCTCAGTGGTGGTCGCATGTCATCACCTCTGCGGTCAAATCCTCACAGAATTTTTTTTTTTTAAATATTCTATGCATTTTTTCTATTGTTTTATTTTAAGGATTTATGATTACTAATTATGACAAAATTACAAGTGGGATATGAGACAAACCTTAATGAAGCTGGAACTAAAAAAAAAATAGGGATCTGCGAATCACAAATTTCTTTTTGAATTGAATCTCGAATCGAATCATGCCTCTGATATCGACATCGAATTGAATCCCAAATCAAATCTTAAAAGACAAGTTATTTCATATTGCATCAAACGGAAGTTACGGAACACTGTGATGACCTTATGCGACGGAGTGAACACCTTAAACACCAATAACTAAATATTCTCTGTAGCACCGTCGCTGAAACAGCTAGGCCTATTGTCCATAGTTTTAGTTTTTGAAGGCCTAACTTGTTACTATTCACGTTCTTAAAAACGTGAATAGTAACAAGTTAAGCCTTCAAAAACCAAAACTATGGATAATGTTCTGGGCCAAATTCACACCTTATCTAACAATTAAACATTGTCAATTACTCAAATAAATAGGAATTGAGCCTACATGAATGAATTTTCTAATGACAGTTTTATCCTATTTTTGTTGGAAATGTAACAAATTGAAGTTAGTATGAGAGATTCGAAAAAATCGAATCCTGAAACTTATTCGGGATCAATCTCGAAGCATACGTATGGTATCGATATCAAATCGAATCTCGAATATTCGCAGGACCCTAAAAAAAACCTTCCCAAAACAAGCTGAGAGGTTCTCAGCTCGAATCCCAACTGCGGCAAGCCGCAACTGAAATAAGGCGTACTGCACATCGATGATGCACTTGTCTTCAACCAATGCTAACCCTGCTTGCTTGGAGTAACAATGTTGAGAAGCCTGACAGTTGCTTGTCACTGTTGCTCGGTGGTTCTCTCCGGGTGCTCTGGCTGGGTTCCTCCCCCAGTAAAACTGTTGGGTGGCCCTGGCTGTAAAAACTGTTGTTAAACCCAATAAATAAAGAAATCAAATTTGCTGAATCCAAGACCTTTGAATGATGGTTTTGATTGGGGTGTGTGTGGGGGGGGGGGGCATGGGGGGGGGTGGTTATACAGTGGTGCCCACTTAATTGGATATATCTTAATTGCATATCCCTGTTAATAGAATGTAATTTCCCAACACAAAACCATTTACCATGCCTCCAGTACAAATTTGACCTGGTAATTGAATATAGGTTATAGAGTAATCTCCTGTTAATTGAATAAAAAATCTTGTAACATGTTGAGAAATTGCCCTGACTCTTCCCAGCTTTCCTTTGTTATAGACCAATTTGGCCTCAGTACATTCAATACAGGCATTTAATCTATTATATCTTGTTTGACAGAGCTCATGGAGCTCTGTCAAACAAAATATAATAGAATAAATGCTAAGTTTATCTCTGGAATACAGGAAAGTGACACAATCCATGTTAATTGAATACTCCTGCTAATTGAATAATGTTATTGGCAAAGTGGCTCTTCAATTAACAGGGTTCCACTGTACAGCAAACTGAGCAAAAACAAATATCACAAACTAATAATGAAACGATGTACTTGTGAAATTTTCATGTGGTCATTCTACAACATGTTTTAGCTGGTACTATACAGTTTTGAAGGTTAAAGGGCTCAGTAGTTAGAGGTGTAGGCTGCAAGCCAAAGGGTCCTCTATCAAATCCCACCTGCGGCAACCACTTTGTTTCCTTGGGCAATACACTTCATTCCCATTGCCCATGTAGTACCATTGCGTACCAAGGCATACTGCAAGTCAATCGTACACTTGTCTTCAACCAATGCTAACCCAGCTTGTGTGCTGTTTGTACGTTAGATATTTGTAATTGCTCAATGGTTCTCTCTGGCTTTTCCCATCTGTAAAACTGTCCGACATGAAGTGACCCTGGCTATCGAAGTGTCATTAAACCCCAATAAATAAATCAATAAGAATCATGTGTCCCTATTCTGGAGAACAGTTCGGGGCAAATTGCCAAAGGATGGTTTGGGTTAGATTAGTACTAGTATCCAGTTTGGGTCAAATTGTTGGAGGACAGTTTGGATGCAATTCTCATGAATTCCAGTCACTTTGGCCCCAAGTCAATTCGGTCCCAGTCATTACGGCCGCAGGTCAATTCAGCCCCAATATACCAGGTCATTTCGGCCTCTTTAAATATTTTCAAATATTGTTTGAATTTTAACATTTTTCTATTTAATTTTTTTTCAACATTTATATCCAATTAGATATTCAGGTATACATATGATATATGTCTAGTAGATTTTCTTTCATGATGAATAAATAAAAGAAAAGTTTCAGCACGTCGAAGGTGCACATGGACAATGTGGGATTTGAAATCCCTTGCGACCTGAATAATTGTATTTGCTTATGAATCTACGACAGCCAGAAGCGAGGGTCAGTAATGTTATTTGGTTTGAGTGTATGCCTTGGAAGTGGGGTACTGGGGTCAGACCCCCGTGGACAGCGAACTGGAAGGGGACTAGGAATTGTGCATAACTACAAGGATTCTGCTCTGTGTTTTAGAAAATGTGGACATATTTATGGTAGTATCAAAATCGCAGTTTGGTGGTTGTTTCACAAAAAAGAAAAGAAAAAGAAACCCTGTGAACCTCAAACTGGAAGGTGACTAGGAATTGTGCATAACAATATGAATGAATGACTGCATATACTTTGCAAAATTTCAAAGTAAAATAATTTCTCTTACTTATACAGATAGCATCTTAAATGTATGTAAAATTGAACACATGGATAATTTTTAATGTTGTGTATAACTTTTCTGTACACTGTGTAAATACAAATAACTGAACATTACTTAATAAAGGTAATTACCCATTATTTCTAAACATGAACTATGCACTGATCTTTATACATGTAGATCTCTACACTTAAAATGGTGCCGAAATGACCAAGGGACCGAAGTGACTAGGGCAGAGATGACTTTGAGGTCAAATTGACCAGAGGATGAAATGACTTGGAGCCGAAGTGATTGGATACCATTCTAACAGATGAGAGACCTTAATAAAAGGCTTAATTATTACAGAACACATTGAATGTGAATTTACTGCAGAGATAATTGCTCGACGATATACATTGTATTAACATTTTTCAATAAATATCGAACAATCTATTAATATTTTTGTTAAGAATTATTTTCAGGAGTTAAAACGAATATCGTAGCGTATCTAAAATATCCTAACAGATGTGTACTGCTTTTCTTTTGGATGAATCTTCCTTGGGCCTAGTTCTCCCCAGGCCGAACATTCCCCCAGTTCCCGAAAAAAGATGACATGCCATTTTCAATGGCGGTAAATATCCAAAAGGGTTATTATTTTCCATTTTTTAGTGTTTGAAACTACGAAGCACTGTTCAGAAATACAGATGCACCAAAAAGTAACACATTATTACTTTGTTTTGGTTTCTAACGGGACTGAAAGCAACCTGTCAGTATCACTTTTTCGAATTACACCCATTTCGTCTGCTAACCAAATCGTCCGCTGCAATTTTAACCAAGTCGTCCTCTACAATTATACCCAACACGTCCGAAACTCGTTCGCTGGGGGAAAGTATTCAGGTATTGTATTTTGAATCATTTTTTTATTTATTTATATAATAATTTTATTGTATACTTTATTGTATATTACCTATTGTAATATATCTTAATGTACCTCCATTGTAATATATCTTAATGTACCTCCTTGCATTAAATTTCATATACGTGTGAAATTCTGAAAACAGAAATGTCAGAACAAAATAAACTATCCAGCCATTAAATAAATTTTAATTACTGTTTATTCAATGGATTATAGAGCTGGGAGGTTAACCGAAAAACAACTCAGTTTCGGTTATGAAAAAATAACCGACAACCAAGACCGACGATAAACTGAAAAACCGACTTTCTCGGTTATTTGAATGTCACGTGAGAATAACGTTTTTACGTGTTTTTTTCTGAAACAATGGCGGCAGTTACAGTCGAGAAGAACCCTATATGGGAACACTTTATCAAAACTGATAAAACTTCAAAGTCGGCTGAGTGTAAATATTGTCATAAATATATTTCTTGTGAGCATGGAAAGTTATTAACCCAATTTCCGGTAGTGACTCATTGTGTTAGCTACAAATTATTTTTAATTAACTTCGAGTCTTCGGCAGAGACCACGAGAGTTCGTCCTTAAAGTTTGTTTATATTATTTCCAAGTGTCAACGACTCGACAAAGTTTTTACACACTCAGGGAGAGTTTATTCAATCATTATTTAGTTCATACAACTTAATTTTTTTCTGTTATTTTGGTTCAGAATCTGTTTAATAAAAAAAACAAAACTGAAACCGTAACCCGACTCTTTTATTAAAAACCGAGTTGAAACCGACCCAAAATTCAATAACCTCCCAGCTCTAATGGATTACCTATAATAATTATATTATTACAGTAAAAGTTCTTAAAGTATATGTACGTTATATTAAACTCCACAACATAATCTTATAATTTTGCAATTTTTCATTGAAGAGCTCCACCGGCACCTTACAGTGAATGACTGCAAAATTATTAGTAGAAGTATTATAAGAATTAATTATATTAAGAAATGCAACAAAATTTGTTATATCAAGTTCTGCAACATAATCTTATAATTTTGCAATTATTCGAGGCGCACCGTCGCTTTACAATGAATAATAGCAAAATTATTAGCAAATGTATTATAAGAATTAATTATATTAAGAAACGCATCAAAATTTATGGTTTATTAAATTCTGCAACATAATCTTATAATGTTGCAATTATTCTTGGAAGAGCACCGGCACTTTACAATGAATAATCTCAAAATTATTAGCAAATGTATTATAGGAATTAATAATATTAAGAAACGCATCAAAACGTGTTATCATCAAAACTTGTTATATTAAGTTCTGTAACACAATCTTATAATTTTGCAATTATTCCAGGGGGAGGGGGATCCTAGGGGCACCAAAAATTTGCAAGACGTGATGTGGGGGTGGGTGAGTCTCTTGAGTGCACCAAAAATGTGCATTTCCAACTTGGGCAATTTTTTGCATTTTTTAAAAACATATCATTATATCAGCCAATATACGACATCATTTGTGTTTCAAACCTTAAAGATGATGTACATCACACTCTTAACATAAATACAACATCAGGAGGCTTTATATGTTGGGGAAATGTCATACGTTAGTAGGGGGTGGGTGTCTTGTTCGAAATGTAAAAAATGTACAGACAATATTTTCCTTGACATTATGACAAGCGGACGACTCGGCTTGGGGACGAAACGTCCGTATACCCTTTTTTCAAGCAAACTTTTCCTTTACAACACCTTCACATTTGGATAATTCAAAAACTGAGTTTCTGTTCATCTTGATATTTCACGAGATACATGTCAATGCATGTCTGTATACAATAGCACCAATATAACAACAATTATCCGTTATAAACTTATATTATCGGTTATATGAACGTTTTTTTCGATTGAGGTTGTCACTGGCAGACAAGCTGTAACGAAATCAAGACTGAGAGTTCGATCTGAAATGACGAGATCATCAGCGGAGCATATTGACAAACCTCCAGAAGGACAGAACTCGAGTAATAATAATAACTCTTTGGCCGGCCGCTGATTTGTCGCGGTTCTCGGGTGAGAAGGCCTGGCAACCCCTGAAGTGTAGATATGTCGGCCAATGTATCACGCAAATCTTTGAGGCGAATAAAGTTGCAACAGAGTACATTTGATTCCTAGAGGGGGCAGGCCAATTGCAATTGCATGGGCAATTCGACAGCGGAAGTTACGTAGTTTTTTCACTGAAATTTACTGTCCACTTCAAAAATCACATTGACGGCTATAGAGAATTCTGTTCTGGAACACATTTATCTGACAGGGTATGTGGAACCCTTTGCGGGCCTACGGCCCGCTTGGGGTTCCTATCAATAATCTACAAACAATCGCATATAAATTATGTTGACAATAACATGATCAGTTTTAAACGTCTGTGCTTTACTGTGTTCTAAACAATTAATCTATAAACAATGACATATTTGTGAAGTTGTACTATGGGAAGACCTCGTGCATTTGTACTTGATAGATTGATTCGTATTAATTTCTGTCTTCCGCAATAACCTAACAGCCATTGAGTTGTCATGTGTATACTGGCTAATTTTATTACAATTTACTAGGGCGCGTATTCCCTTTTTAACCCTTTACCCAGCGTAACGGCCAAAACCGGCCAGCGCTATTCTCAAAAATCGCCTATTAATTTTAATTATTTTTTCATTTTTTGTCTCAAAAACATAGGTTATGACCCCTCATTGGAACGAGCTCGTCGAGCTCGTTCCAATGAGGGGTCGTAACCTATGTTTTTGAGACAAAAAATGAAAAAAAAATAGTTATTCAAGAATTTTTTTTGCAAGTGTCGTCTGCTTTTCATGTTAGGTAAAGGGTTAACATAGGTAGGCCGAATTTCAGCACAATATTTCTTTTTAAATTCTGAGTCTATTATCTTACGATCTAACGCGAACATGGTTGCTTGTTCTTTAGCGGCCTTACTTTCATCGTAATCACCCAGTGAAGCAGTTCATTTTTGCGATAACTCTTTCTATCCAGCTTCTGTGTGCAGTGCTGAATGTTTAATTTTAAAGCGATACCATAAATGAGATGTCATTCCCGTTGATGTGTTTTGTAAGTTGTATCAAATGCCTTGCATTTACAGATGTTTGAAGCTTGTTACGTTCGAAATACTGATGAATTGAAAACATTTTCTAAACACGTCGAGTCGTCGAACGAAAACTTGAGACCAGAAGCACGTGTTTTGAAACATAACGTAAACATAGATGTGAAATTCCGGAATGGGTTGCGGAGAATGTGGACACAAGTGATAAATACAATACAATATGTCCCCTTAAGTATATGACTAGCGGATATCATTTTATTCCGTATAGAATAGACTTCTTTTCCGGAACAGATAAGACAATGAATAGAGTTTATTCCCGACTCTTTCCTCAAAAAAACGTATAAAATATTGGTAAACTACGTCTGTGAGTCTACAACGGCACAGTTCAGGGGAAATGGAGGTGCCAGTATTAAAAAAACATACGTGTTATCATTGAAATCTAAGAAGATGTCTTTTGTAACGATACAATCACGGGTTTTTGCAAATTTTGTATGATGTAAATTTCAAGTCCTCATTATACTAAATTCTCGCCCTCTGATTGTTCGAGAGCTCGAAGTTTTGTCTACGTTAATTGCTTCCGTAGCATATATTATATATGACGTCCCAGTATATTTGCTTGAAATGAGGTTGTCCATTGCGTAATTATTCCATCAAAAGAGTGACTTGCAATAATTTCAATTTTGTAGATTTTTTACACGTGCAGCAGGCGGTTGAAGTTGTGTTTAACTTACAAATCAGTTTACGATTGAACAGAGATGAAGTGACTTTGAACTTTACCTGATTTATTGTTTAGTTGCCCAGTGACGTCGGGGATACACGAAAGGCTTACTTACTAAAATGTTATTGTTAAAAACGACCTTTTCTTTTCACGATGTGAGGTTTTTGGACTATGAGAAGGGTCTTTTTGGAACACGTACATTTTTGCTTCGCACGCCGCAAACTTCAGACCATGTCACCTTCAATTCGTCACAATAACTGTGCATCGGGTTTATATGCATTCGCTGATTGTACAAATTGAAAGGCCTCGTATATTTGGAGTAAGTTCCATACTTGACTGATTATTGAAAGTGTCGCATGGGAAGCAGATGAAATCAGCCTCATGTGTGGGTCGCAAGAATGAGAAGATATTAGGTAGTATCTGACTGGTTATCAAATATCGACTACCCATGTATTCGCGTCGTTGTCACTGTTGGTTTGTTTGTAATATATAACCACACTTCGGGTATTTTACGGAAAGGGCAGATGGGAAAAATACCGCTCACAGTTTGCTAAGCACTGCATATTTGACACATCAATGTGAAATTTGCTTGTTTTTGCGATATTGTTGGTGGATATGATTGAGGGATATATTGAAACGGTCCCCAGTGTTTACATGAGCTCTCTTGACAGGCAGACTTTCGTGACAGGCATGGAAAGCATGTACCCCTTGATTTTCATGATGTCTTCGTGTACTGTCTACATGTACATGGCATGTGTAGGGTATTCATTCTTCATTTCAACACAAACCCTTGTGATTTAAAGATTGAATATGGCAAATGCAAATGTAAGAAGACATTGTTTCTGAAGCAAAAATGTGGTGGGCTGTACGAATGGTGGAACAAGGGGCTACGCATCGCCAGGTAGGTGAAGCCCTTGGAGTGCACCATACGATGATCGCCAGGCCTGAGCAAGATTTCAGCAGTATGGCACACCAGTAAGACGGCATGGTGGTGGCAGAGACAGGGCAATATCTGCAGGTGAAGACCGGGTTTTGATCATTCAGGCCCGTGGGAACCGCTTTGCAACAACAACCCAGCTTCTCAGTGACCTTCAGAATGCATCTGGGGTAAATGTTTCGACGCAGACTATCCGGGAAAGGTTGCACGAAGGTGGTCTCCGATCGACAAGACCATGTATTCGCATTCCGCTGTCCCAGAACCACCGACAGACACGATATGAATGGGCCATGGATCACGTTGGATGTACCAGAGAAGATTGGCCACCTGTCCTTTTTACAGATGAGTCAAGGTACTGCCTCCACTACACAGATAGGCGTTGTAGGGTATGGGGAAGTCCAGGAGAGCGATTCCATGCAGCCAATATTGCTGGACATGACCGTTATGGTGGAGGGTGAATAATGTTCTGGGGCGGCATCAACTGGGGTGGACGTACAGAGTTCTCTGTCCTCGATCGTGGTACATTGACTGCACAGTGGTATTTTGGTGAGATCCTGGATGCCCACGTCAGTGTGTATGCAGATGCAGTGGGTGATAGATTCATTCTGATGGACGATAATGCCCGTCCTCAGGTTGCCTATGCTGTTCGGAAGTACCGACGGTGGAGGGGATTGAGCGTTTGGACTGACCACAAGATCCCTTGACCTCAATCCATCGAACATGTCTGGAATGAGTTGCAGCTTGCAATTTCAGCCCGTCCAGTCATGCCCAGAAGTGTCCAGGAGCTTGGTGCCATGATGGTCCAAGAATGGAACAACATCCCACAAAGGGCCATCAGGAACCTGATTGGGAGCATGAGAAGGCGTTGCCAAGTTGTAATTAACAGTAATGGGTCTCATACTCAGTATTGAACCCATACCAGTTCGCTCCGTCAACTTTTTGACAAATTTGAAAAATTTCCTCTTTTATCAATAATATCCATTTTCCATTGTTATCGTATATCGTATTCAAAAGCTAAAAAATAATGTCAAACACAAACAAAATCTTAATTTCTGTATTTAAAGCATTAAAGATATAATTAAATTAAAAATAAATACACTTTTCATAACAACATTTCAACTAAAACGTAAAACAGGTAGTTGGATATACTTGGTGCTTAGCAAACTTTGAGTAGTATAGATTATTTCCTGTAGATTCGTTTGTGATAAGACCGGTGTTTTAATTATTACACGCTTGTTCCATGTACTCCCATTCTACAGCAACACTAAACTGAGCGGAAAATGAAAGTCTGTCCGACACATATATGTATGTGCGAAACAGAAATCGTTGACGGGCTATGTTTATAAAGAAGCGAAATTTCACTGCTATTTTCTACAAATCGTGCACCGCAATTACAATTTGAATCGCTAGCGACAGCTGAAAATCGTCCCCTGAATTCCAATGTGTTCGATGAGCCATTAGGCACATAGAACACATTACAACTCAGGAGACGAAATAGTAACATGAGTCCCCCTCGCAAATTTGGTTGGCGCTAAAATGCATTATTTTGTTGATAGTTCGTTCCCTGAGTTCCAATGTGTTCTATGTGCCGGTAGGCACATAGAACACTTTGGAACTCAGGGGACGAGTTGTCAAAAGAATTGCTGAGTGTCCTTCTAATAATTTTTTTTTTATATATTATAGACGTGAAGGCGTGTAACAAACACAGAACAACACGCGTGTATGGATGGGTTAATCGATACGGCACCTGTGCCATCGCTGAAGGATAGCACTCGAGGCTTGCGGTCTCTCGTTCTATTCTTCCGCGCTGGCACCCCTGCCATTTCGATTAACCTATTCACACGCGCGTATCGTTCTGTGTGTTGATATTTTTTGATCTTGTGTTGAACATTTTTAGGCACCTGTGCAATAATGTGATCATAAATAGGCTATATTCTTGGTCGGATTGCTATTGGATCACGAAGCTCAAGCACATCATGGGTCGAGATTTTACAGGTAGCGATGCGGTAGGAATTTGCGGTGTGATGCATGTTCTTGTGATTACAGTACCGCATGTCTGGTTTCTGGAGGGATCCCTGCTTTAATTAATTGATATTTGAGTTGATATGCGACTTTGTTGTTAACGTGGGTGGAGAAGAATAATTTGGAATACACAGGGCTCGCTGGAAGAAAAAAAAACGAGCATTCTATTTTAGAATTGAAGGTCATTATTTATTTAAATCGATATATTTCAACTAAGCGGTGACACAGTGGAATCCGACTGTGTTTCCGTTTGCACAATTTATTGAATACTAATAAACCAAGAAACCGCCGATCCTTCCACACTACCGATTCTCATGTATGTCTTGTTTGATTACACTGAGGACCATGTTGAGAATTTAATCGTGACGGATTGTGCGTATGTGATCGATGGTCTGTCTGTTCACGCTGAACATACATGCTCCTTGTTCGAATCTGCTTTTGTTTTCAGGGTATGCAGTTTATGGGTGTCTTTTGCATGGATGTTAACTTTGAATATGGGCGTACAATTCTTCTAATTGCAGGGATGGGATCAGTTGGTTGATCATTTTGATCACAAAAAGGCTGCACAGGTTTACAGTGAGCACACACCTTCTCTACCGTGCCAAATGATGTGCACAGGTGTGGTACATAGACACTAATGTGTTAGCCATGGTTAACTCTTTTGGTGCGGCTTATCCAGATAAACAGAATTCTCAGCGCGTAATAATTTTCAGGAATTTTACTAAAATACGGTTTATTAGATTAAAAAGTTATAATTCTTAAAAGTGTTCCAGGTATCTCATAGAGTGTTTTTGTTCAGAATGGGATAACGATTTGTTTTATATATATTTTATGTACAGTACAGTCGCCGTGGATTGGACGTAATCCACACATGGGCAGTTATGTTCACGCATGTGTTTACCCAGCAGTAAAAATCATCATCAGCAAAATTTTAATTAATGGAGCACCAGGTTGTACCCGGTGCTTCATTATTTAAATTTTTGATGATTATTCTTGTAATTAGTGCTTGGAATCTAATATTATTGCGTCCGTGGAAATATTGTCCACGCGTGGAATGTGACCAGTCCAAGGGCGACTGTACTGTATATATTGCCGTATATTTTACTAAGATTTTGTGGAGCCATTCTCTATTAACCCTTTACCTAACCTGAATAGCAGACGACACTTGCAAAAATAATTCTTGAACAACTATTCTTTTCCATTTTTTGTCTCAAAAACATAGGTTATGACCCCTCGTTGGAACGAGCTCGATGAGCTCGTTCCAACGAGGGGTCATAACCTATGTTTTTGAGGCAAAACATGAAAAAATAATGAAAATTAATTGGCGATTTTTGAAAATAGAGCTGGACGGTTTTGGACGTTACGTTAGGTAAAGGGTTAATGTCTGTATGTTTGCAGTCTGGATAACACAGTTGGGTCTACATTATTAGAGACAATGTGATATAGTCATTTTAAATCGCAAGGTACCCACAGCAACGCAGATGCGTTGCAGTTGGCACCTTTATGCTTTACACTGACAATATAGCGGTCTAATGCCTGAATAAAAATCGTGCACGAAACAGTGGAATACGTTGATGTTTGATTGATAGCACATGGAAATGGACACACACAGTTGTCTAAAATGTCGACTATAGTTGCATATCGCGGGTTGGTGTGCTGTCGACTTTAGCTGCCTGTCGCACCAAAAGAGTTAAATCACATTTGCTTTTCAATAATGACGGTTAACTGGTTGAGGTATGTAACCCCTCATTTAGTTCACCTGCAGGAATCAAGAAGTCAACTTCATCTCGGGTTTCATTACGATCGGACGAGTATTTAAAGCAGAACTCGTGCTAGATATACTTCTGGGAGTGAGGAGATCAGTTTCCGTGAACTTTTCGAACAATCAGACGACATGGGTGTGTAAAACATACTCCGAGGGTCCAATTCATTTACAGCATTATGCAATGAGTCCAGATTGAGTCCCACTTAGTTTGTGCACGTAGCATGGTGTTTGGTGGTTTACCTGTCGGGCTGCGTTTTGCATTCAATGATTTGGTGTTTGGGGGACTTTTTGAAAGGTTTTATCAATGAGTGGTGGACATAATTGTATATAATAAATGCGAATGTTTCTTTATGTGCTTGAGCTTTATACGTTTAATCAAATTGTGAGATGCAAAGCTACGTTTTTATATTTATGTCCAAGGTGTAAAATCAGATTGGTTTCGGTTCCCTCCAATCACTCCTTTTTGGGTCTCAGTGCAGAGTGTGTTCTGTTTATTGCGGTTGGGGGTGTGGGGGGGGGGGGGGGGTTCTCGTCGTCCAAAGAAAAATTAATGGGGAAAGTTAATTGCCATTCTCAGTTCCTGGTAACCACTTTATTGGAGTTCAAATAGAGCGGAACCGAGCATACCCTTGATAATTGGTTATAGAAATATATTTCTGAACACAGTGACATTACATTAAATCAACGGTAGTCTGTACGCACAATCTATGAAATGCTGGTAAACAAAAGGCGCAAAAACCTGTTCAATTCCTTAAACTGGTGGCTTGAGAAGTAGTGTCACAGTATAATAGTGGCGGTCCAATGTCTGAGGATTTAAAGACTTAGATGATATGATATCTATTCAACAATACACAAAAAAACACATTGATACTTTGGAACAGCTTGAAGTTGAGTTTTATGAGATGACGTAACCACTGAATGCTTTCCTGTAATTCCCAGTGAAAACTTGTCTAATAAAACCAAAGAAGTCCTGTGATGTATCGTGAAACAAAGCACACAGTGGATAAACCGTAATTTGGACATACCGGAAGTGTTGATCGTCGACGCGAGATATTTATATTTTTATAAACTTTTATTTCAATCTACTAGTTTTGCTGCATATTTATAAAATAGACCGTGAATTCTTCATGGAAACATAACTGCGCTGTAAGCATACATATTTATCACCCGCGGATACCCGAAAATCGTAACTACAGGCATATTCTGAGTGAAAAAAAACTTCTTTTGATCATCTCGAAAAATCTTTTTTACCGCAGAAATTCTCTCTTCGAATGTCATTTTAGCACATTTTCAACATCGAACAGAAAATCTAATATTGCCCTGGAGGTAGGCCATCATGTCCCCGACAGAAACGCACAAAGCTTATATTCAAGTGAAGAACATATTCGCAAAACGAAATGATTTTTTGAGGAAACCAACTCATATTTCTCTGTACGCCCAGATATGTACGGTCCTTATCGATAGTCGCCATGTCATACACAATTTAGGTAAGAGGTATGGTCAAGGAATTCTTGTTTCAACTACTGGAAATGGTGTCCCGATAGCGAAGAATTCAAATCTTGGTTCATGAAAAGCATGTAAGATGAGGAACTGCGTCGATAGAACCCACAGCACACACACAAAAGTTTAAAGGCTACACATGTATGCATACTAAGCCTACACTGTTTTCGCGAGTAAACGCATTACGTCGTTGTATAATCTACCATTGATCACTAGTAGTCCATTAAATACACTACAAACTTATCATCAATGTTTCGGCCTGTATACTTAAAATGTACCAGCATTTTATTAAATTAAATACCCTTCGACAAAGAAGGTTGAGAATAATAAAGACACAAAGTTTTATTCTTGTCATACATGTATTCACACTAATGACTAGGGTTGTCACGATTAATCGATTGTTGATCGGTCCCGGCGAAATCGATTAGTATTTTTCGTCGTCGAATAATCGCTAAAATATATCCCGTTTTAGACGTTTAATAATTAAAAGAAAATACGTTGAAAAAACTATTGTTTCTAAAGGTAAAGAGTTAAGAACATCGATGGTAAACCCCAAGAAGCTATTGGAAGCATTCGTCTTTCAGGTACATTCATCAAAGCTTTGATGTTCTGAACTTTTGACCCGTCAGGGTAATAATAAAGACCGGTCGGCAGTTGCGAAGTTCGCAACTGCAGACCGGTCTTGCTTATTACACTGACGGTTCAAAAGTTCAGAACATCAAAGCTTTGAATATACCTAAAAGAGGGTCGTCTTCGTTGTTTACTTGAGGTAGGTCAACTGACTTCAACTTCATTTTTATCGACTTCAAAGAGAAGGAGATGGGGGTCATCTAAGTACGATCAATCGATTATCATCGATTATTTGCGACGATTAATCGATTCCGAAACTAAAAAATCGTGAGAGCCCTACTAATGACGATGATCCTGATCCATGCTCGATTCGCTAACTATCAATAATAATATTAACAAATATCTTAGAGATAACTAATACAATTCCTAATATGTTATATTTTGTCTTTCCTTCCTTTGTCTGTTATGGAACCATAGCAAGTATGTCCCACTTCGAAACTGATAAAGTGATGAAGAGGTGACAAGAGAAGTCACGTGGTACACATGCAGTGAAGTTAACAGCGCGTATACTGCCCGATATACTTCAAAGCTGAATAGAAACTAATATCGTCAACAAGTTTTGAACGCTTCAAATTGTATTCATATAACTTGACAGTTTGCAGCCCGGTCGACTACCTGGTATGCCCGTATTTGTCCGCGCTGCCTCCATCAAAAGTATCATGTGACAGGTTAAATTGGAATTGTTTCTAGTAGACTTTTACTCATTTGTGTCAATTTTCAGCTTGAAACGTTCAGTAGTTTTCAAGGTGATGTCCTTTGGGTGGTGAAGGTCTACTGAGGTCAAAGTCGCATCGCGAATGTCCACCGACCTAATTCAAAATATTTCCGTAGCAAGAGGTCTCTATGTACCATATTCCTGTCCGATCGGTTCAGCCGTTCTCGAGATATCAGTTCAAGGTTATTTTGAGGTCAAGGCCATCTAGCATGGGCCAACCAACCAGTATCAAAGTTACTCCAGGTGCAAAATTTCATCTGGGCCGGTCTGATAGTTTTCTTAACACTATTTTAGGATCATTTTCTAATGCAGTTCGAGGGTTCTTTTAAGGTCAATACCATCCCGCGCGAGCGAACCGACCTGATTATAAGATCCCCCCCCCCCCCCGGCAAGATACCCCTAGACCCCCAATTTCAGCCAGCCCGATCTCAGGAGTTTCCTGTTACACGCGAATTCGTACTGTAATGATTGGCGCTCAGTGCAAATGTTTACTATGGTACAGAGAGGGGGGGGGGGGGCGAGTTTTTCCAGGGACAAGGCGAGGGTGGGTGGGTTGGCCGGCGGCTCTGAAAACATGTTTTTTCCATGCCCTGAAATTTGTTTTCTATATGAGCTCTTATCTTTCAAATAAGTGATGCAAATTGATGAGGGAAGATTGTGTAATTTTTATGCCACCACTCCATCTCCACTGGTTTAACAGGACGTAGGGATTAATAGTACAGGATAGGGGCTAGCAGCATGGGAATGTGGGCAGAAATTCACCCTTTCCCATCACACCATCATTGGTTCACGGTATTGAAAAAAGTTGAACCAATTTGGACGAATTATCATTTAGGTAATCTAACATAAATGAGGGGTTAAGGACTCAGATTTTTCCACCGCCAGATTGTTTACTCCCCCCATCTAGCCCCCCCCCTGCATGCAGGGGATTAACCATCCCGAGAAAACTGACATGCATGTGATACACTTTGTGCTCAATAGTACGGGCTTTACTAAAAAGCACTATCTAGGACTCCATTGCCCATACTCTACTGAAGAGAGCTTCCCTTTGATCCTGGTATAACCTTTATATTGTGTTTCATAAATTGCTCTGTTACATTTGATGGGATGGTGCACCATCCAGATGTAACCGAGAATTTATGACGATAAAAAATTGTGGTCAGAAAAACTTGAGCAACCTTTTATTAATGATTTTACAGTGTTACACTCTCGTATGGCTCAGGTACTGAATGTTAGGACTGACAATCAACTGCCAGTCATGATATTCGGTGCATGAGTTATGGGATGGTGTACTCCTGCCATTTCATTGGTGATGTACTTAACAAGTAATACATGTAGTTGAAGATCAATGATTATGTCTCAAAATGTTGTGGTAGTGCCATGGTAATTGGATTTTGCCACAGCAGTTAAGTGCTATGGTAGAATATTTCTAATTTCAAGGACTGCTTTACTGAATCTGTAGTCAGATTAGTCCTGACATTATCTGGTGGTCAGTTAATTGGTACTCCAATCACATATCCGACCATATATTAAATGATTAGCTACTAAAAACAAGTGATAAACATGTACAGTTGAAGCTGGGGGTCCTGTCTCGAACTCTGCGCTTATCTGGGCTTGATTGCGCGTAGGAATTGCGCGCAGTTGCCACATCGAATGGTTTCAAGGGCACGACAGGTTCTCCTGGCCGCTTATGGCTAACACAGGCAATGTTTCTGCCAATGGACCTCCGGAGGTCCATTGGCTGGGACATTGCTTGTGCGCAGGCCATATGTACAGAATTTGATAGTCGTAATATGGTCTTAACGCGTGGATTGGCGCGCAGATTAACGTGCTGTTTGTGCGCATTTCGTGACAGGACTTCTAGTTTTAACTGTAATCTGTTGACAGTCATTACAGGACACGTCAAACAATTGGTAGGTGTATATGTTGACCACATATATATATATATATATATATATATAGAATATAGAATATATATATATATATATGTTGACCTTCTAAGAATAGGTAACAAATACTGTTGATAAAGTGACTTGGAAAGACCCTATTATAATGCACTCTGAAAACACGAATGGAAAGAAAAATACTCCCCCCCCCCATCACAACAACAACAAAATATCCATTAAAACTTCACTATTGCAGTCTATCGGCGATGGCCCTATGGCACTCTCCAACAGTTTGTAAAAAAACAGTTCTACATGTATAGTAACCACCCCTTCCTAGAATTTGTATTTTGAGCTGTTCCATTGCAAACTGAAGATATGCGTGTATACTGAAAATACAAACATAAAGGAAAACACGCCCTGCCCAAAATTTGTTTATAAAAATTGTTTCATCGCTGGCTGTTGAAGAGTGCCCATGGGCAGTCTCCGATGGTTTGTAGAGAAATATATTTCATAGAAATCAAATGCTACTAGTAGATCCCTACCCAGAATTTGCTCCGAGCCGTCTTGTTGTGGATCGTTACCGAAAACCTAAAGATGATAATACACATGCATTCTGATCATGTACCTACAGCCCTTCTAAGAAAGGGCACCGAAAGCTATCGACAAAGTGGTGTGGAAAAATAATGTGGTGTGGAAAAAAATTAAATACATTGCACTCTGAACCCATGAATGAATAAACAGCCCCCCCCCCCCCCTCCCCCTATAAAAAAGATAAATTGTTTATTAGGGCTCCTCTACTACAGGCTGTTGGAGTCTTGGAGATGGCCCATGTCATTCTCCGACACCCTGCAGTGGGGCAGTCCTATAGTAGTCGAATACCACTGATACAAGATATTATACAACCCTTCTCTGAATTTGTTCACGGAACTGCTATATTGCAGATTATAGACACACAGTGGACATACAGCCGGAGGTCCTTGACACAATTTTGCATTGGAATTACATGTACGCGCAATTTCCACGTTGAAAAGCACCCAAAGCATGATAGAATATTGTGATTACTCAGATCAGACGCATGCAATGTTTCAGCCAATGGACCTCCAGGTTTAACCTGGAAGTCGGTTGGCTGAAGCATTGCCTGACCACGGGCTAAGTACATGTAGAGAATTTGATGGCCTTATTATGGGACCTAGCGCACAGATAAACGCGCTGAGTGGCGTGGTGTTTGTGCGCATTTCGTGACAGGACTTCTGGTTTCAACAATACATGTACACTGCTGGTTGTGGTGTGTTGTGGCATGGCTGCGGTGGGCGAGGTGTGTTGCTGCTTCTGTGCTGATAGTGCCGGGTCTGGAATCATTTTCTGGAGGGCTTTCATGGAGAGCTTTCCAGTGGGTGATGTCGGGTTCTGGTGTGGAGGTGCCGGTATGCTTCATTATTGGGCTTGTGTTGTAGCTTGTGTCGACTCGTTCTGTATGTGTCAGACCTTGCGTTCCCCCAAATTTGGGTCGGTTGACGGTGTGCCCAAATTGGAGAATGGCGCCATACAGCTTGTTTGCAGTGAATAATTATTAAAGTTTCAATTGTAAACTATTGCATAGGGTGCAAATATGATATCATTTCTGGACCCTGTGATGTGGTTTGTTGTCATGTAAGACAAAAAAAAACTATTTAAGTCTAACTCTTAACCTGCCGAGCAGATTTACACACATTTTTCGCCGGATCTAGTCATGACTGCTGTAAAGCAGCCATGGCCGGATTTTGTGAGAGACTCGTGTGAATTTAACTCCGGAAGTTATTGGTTACAAAGTACATTCAATTACAGGGGGAAAATTTGTAAAATGTACTCAAGTTATACTTACTTCAAGGGTGCAACTTTCATGTTCCAAGCAGGAATATCTGCCAGCAGCATGCAAGCATGCAAGGAGAAAATATTTTGGGATCAATTTTGGTGTGCCCAAATTAAATGAATATAAAGGCCTATGTGTATACTGAAAACATGAACGTGTAGTGAAGTGCACCAGCCCAGAATCTGCTCATCTGAATTATTTTATTGCAAGCTGTTGGGGATTGCCCATGGGCCCTTGCTTCATTGATGGAGGTTTTGCTGGGTGGCATAGCTGATCATTTGTGGGTTGCATGCGTGGGTTCGGGCCTGCTCGCAATGGTTATACAGTACATGTAGCCCCCCCTAAAAATAGGTACCAAAAACTATTGACAAAGTACTGTGGAAAAAGTTCCGAAAAACCCTAATACAATGCACCCAGAAAACATGAACGGACAAGAACCCCCCCCCCCCACCACACCCCCACCAAGAAAAAAAACATTTGCTCAGCAGGAATGCTATTTTCACCCTGTTCGGGGTGGCAGTTTGTGGTGAAGCAAATCTATAGAAATAGTAACTGAATACTACTAATGTTCATTAAGTCTCTCTATTGTAGATTGCAGACCTACATGTATACTGAAAACTCAAATGGAAAGGAAAACACACCCCCTCCCCAACACACCCCAAAATTAATATTGCTTAATGGAATGCTCTGTTCGGACTGTTGGGGATGGCTACGGGCACTCTCCAGCATTTTGTAATGAAGCAATTCAACAGTAAGCAAAACTACAGTACAGTCGCCGTGGACTGGTCGCTTTCCGTGCGTGGACAATATTTCCACGGATGCAATATTAGATTCCAGGCACTATTTACTGGAATAATCATCAAAATTTTGATTAATGAGGCACCGGGTATAACCCGGTGCTTTATTGATGAGGATTTTGCTAATGATGTTTTCTACTACCTGGTAAACAGATGCGTGGACATAACTGCCCACGTGTGGATTGCGACCGGACCATTGCGACTGTACTGTACCAATACACCCCTGGTCCCCTACCCAGAACTTGTTTGAGATGTTCTCGTATTGCAGACCAACTTGTATACTGAAAATACAAAAATACAAGTAGGAGGAAATATCGATCGTTAGAAATGCTTTGTTGCAAACGTATGGAGGTGCCCCACGGGCACTCTCCGGCCGTTTGAAATGAAGCAGTTCGATAGTAATCAAAAACCATCAATACACCCCTACCCAGAATTTGTTTGAGAAGATCTACTGCCGATTGCAGACCTACATGTATACTGAAAATATACCCCCCCCCCCCCCCGTTCCCCTTCTTCCAAAAAGAATAAAAAAATTGTTTATTTAAAATTGCTCTGTTGCAGACTGTTGGAGATGACCCTTACTCTCCTGAAGCTTGGAATGAAGCAAGACCATAGTGATCAAAAAGTATTTATATGCCCCTACCCAGAGTTTGTTCACTGAACTGTTCTATTGTTGACCTACGTTTATACTAAAAACACTAATGGACAGAACCCAACCACACCCCACTCCCCAAAAAGGAAGAAAATACATTTAATTTTTTTTTTTTTTATTAATGTTGCTGTAATGCAATCTGTTGGAGATGGTCCATGGGCACTCACCAGGGGATTCTACTGAGACAATTTTATTCTATAGCATGCACCCATTCTTAAATCACTTCAAATGCATGGGCTAGAACACTACTCCAGGGCAAGATACATTGTGAAAATACCTCCAGAGTTACCAGTTTCAACAAAAATATTCAACATCACTTTTATTTGGCCATTGCTATCAGTGGGCAAGTACATGTATGAGTACAAGCATATTGTTATTCGGTCAGTGTTTTTGTTCATAATACAGCTCATTTGGAACCCAAGAGCTGTAAAAAAATCCAAATGTTAACACATCTCCAGCTCATCAATTGCTCATATGTGCATGTGCAATGTACTCCAAATTATTCACTCCAGACAAGCACCGTATTAAAGTTAACAGTAGGCAACCCTGCGACTGGTAACTCATCTCCATATACCGCACATAAAATATGTAAAATTAAATTATATTTCCCAAAGTACATGTACATGGAACACTGTCAGCTGAAGCAATTTCTCCATTCCCTACTGGTGATCTTTCCAACAATGACATTATGATAATGGCAACATACATGTGAGAATCTATTTAATGCACTTCTGCTTCAGGTTATCCCCACACCTGTTGTAAAATATTAGAAACACCTCAATACTATCGCTTGCAGACTATCGAGTCCACTGCGTCATTTTCATTTTTGAAAAGATCTACCACTTGATCATGAGGTCTGTGTACCACACTTTGATCTATCACTTGAAAATGTGCTCCACACGTTGACTCATCAATTGATAATGAAGCTTGCGTTCCACACGCATCATTTGGGTAATTACTCACTCCCGTCGCCTTGGCTTTTCATTCCTTCATTGGCCTTAGTCTGTATTTCGATCTCCCTCATAGACATATGCACCCTAAGAACACAAGGCACCGCTAAATTCCCTGCCACACTAATATTGTTTTGAAACGAAACAGTAAGGTGTACTGAAAAATCTGAACACAAACTGGGTACAGCTTGTGCCAAAGTTACTATCCAACGAGCGTAAAAATTCTATTTCACGAAAATTCGCAATTAGTCAGTGGATAATTCTAGGCGTCCCTCGACCCCAAAAATCCAACGATGTGCTGGTCCAAAATTCTGTACAGCGTACAAGATGGGGACGATAACTGCAGTCGGAAATGGTGAATTTGGGTAACAGGAATTAGAATTTTGAAGAAAGTTTTCAGCGGTGTGGTGATTTTTACTGCAAATCCACGTGTACATACCCACATACCGGTTTACTTTATAACCCTGTACACAAAAATAGCCGAGCAAATCTGTAGAATTGTAGTCACCCTTATCCCAAAAGACGTCCTCGGTGCATTGAAGTCACTCAACGTCTCAAAAGCACGTGGTCCCGACAAAATAAGCCCAAGGATTCTCAAGGAATGCGCAGATAGCTTAGCCAAACCATTGACTATAATCTTCAACCGCCTGCTAATTGAAAGTGTTTACCCCCCGCAATAGAAAAGGGCAAATGTTTCTCCGATATTCAAAAAAGAGTCCTCTAACCTCGTGACGAACTATCGCCCTATCTCTCTTTTGAGCTGTATCGGGAAAGTCTTTGAAAGATGCATATTCAAAAAAGTGAGCGCCTTCCTCGACACAAACTCACTGCTGACCCGATTCCAATCTGGGTTTATGCTCAAAGACTCCACAGTCCTTCAGCTGAGTGAAATGTACAATACAATCAGCGGTGCCCTTGATGAGGGGAAAGAAATACGATTTGTTTTCTGTGATATCAGTAAGGCGTTTGACAAGGTATGGCACAAGGGATTACTCTTCAAATTGGAAAAGATAGGAATCGCAGGACAATTGCTCCGGTGCTGCAAGTCATATTTGCAGGATAGACAACAATGCGTAGTTATCAGGTCCCACTCCTCCGAATGGAAAAAAAGTTTGTGCGGGTGTTCCCCAAGGATCAATACTGGGCCCCCTCCTTTTTTAATATACATAAATGACATTGTTGACGACGTCTTCTGTAACATTCGTCTATTTGCGGGTGATACATCCCTTTGCCTCATTGTTGAAGACCCTGGTAGAACAGCAAAGCTTATAGTAGATGACTTAAGGGGGATTGAGAATTGGGAAAGTCAATGGTTAGTAGATTTTAACCCGACTAAGACTGAATCACTGATAATTTCGCGCAGAGTTTCTGGAGTAATACATCCTCCTCTGAGTATGTCAGGCACTACCATAAGAGAGGTTAGCAGTGATAAACATCTTGCTCTAACCTTCAACAACCGTGGTTCGTGGAGAGATCATATCGCTGATATAACATCGAAAGCCTGGAAAAGAATATCCCTTCTCAGGAAAAAAATGACTTTGCGCCCCGGGCTCGAATATGCGGACACTGTTTGGAATAACTGTTTCGAAGGGGAAGTAACAGAGTTGGAAGAAATTCAGGTTGGGGCTGTCCGATAGTTACCGGAGCAACTTGAAGTGTCAATAAAGATTCATTATATTCCGAGACGGGGTGGTAAAAGTTGAAAACTCGAAGAGAAAAACATAAACTAAAACATTTTTATAAAATGTACCACCACCTTGTCCCTGGTTATTTATCAACATTAATTCCCCCATCCTCTTCGGTTGCTCATGGCTATTTCCTTCGTAGGAACAGTGATCTATCTATTCCTTACTGTCGCACTACCTCACATCAAGACTCATTCATACCCTCGACAACCAAGATATTGAATAGCATACCCACTGAGAGCAGGGAGAATAGTTCATTTTACCAATTTACGTTGTACTTAAACAGGGACAAATTACCCACTCCCAAGATTTTTTACTTCACGCAAAACCCAAATACATCACTGCAGATTGCGGCTACGTTGTAGCAATTTAAATGATCACCTCTATAATAATCATCTGTCCAGTTCGCCCCTTAGTGGGTGTGGAGAGCGTGAAACGACTGATCACTATTTCTTTAACTACCAGTTGTACTCAGACATCAGAACTGAAACGCTCGAAACCCTACCATACACTATTGACACACATACTCTTCTATACGGAAGTACCTCTTATCCCCCTGAAATCAATGAGACAATATTCAAATGCGTCCACGCATATATTGAGGCAACAAGTAGATTTTAATGTGGCGTTGCCTGAATGGTGGTTATCACACTAGCAAGTTACCAAAGGGACCCACAAGTTTTTTGTTTGTTTTGCTTCGTTTTTTTACAACCGCGGTACATATCATACATTCAATCTCCATCCACGCCCCTCTCCAATTCGGTCAATCACGATCCGTCCCTCTTGGCTTTTCAAGTACCTCAAGTAACATGGGTAACTCTATGATGATAAATATCCAGATTGGTTACCCGAATACCTCTCGTTTATTTACAACTCGCGGGTCCAGAGATCCGTGAGTCTCGTCCTATGGCAGGATGACAGAGCAACCAGGATATTGTGCAGGTCGGTTGACCAAGCTAAAACTAGTGTTTATACCAAGATTAATTAACGTTACCAGCATCGGACGCTTTTCCCGTGGGATCAGTTGTTAGATTATATGCGGAACCATTCCAAATAACATGGGCTTCTCCTTCTTTATACCTTCACTCTACATTCCTTTCCTCACACTCCCTCATTTTCATTATATCTCTTACTCTTTTCTGTTATGTTCAACCCGTGTACGATAATTTATTTCCACATTTTCATCGTTTGTGTTTGAACTTCCTTCGTTATGTTGCTTCGTAAAAGTAATTTGTTGTTACAAGGAGACAGCTTACATAAGCTATAGCTTGCTGCTGAATCCTCTTTCCTCTTTCACACTTATGTATCTTGATGAAATGTATCATAATATTCTGTCAAATTAATGAAATAAAATGTTGTTTAAACTTAACATAAATGTAATCTAACCAGATCTGACAATAAAATGACTCTTCGCGCCATGAAGAGTAGATATCATGCCGTGGTGTAATGCCATTTTCCAATGCAACTGACTACTTTTACAGACTGTCATTATGTAATTATGAACTTCAGTCATGTACATGTATGAACAAAATGCAGGGTTGTTATTGTTCATTCAAGCCTAATGCTTAGTGGATAGCATTCAAGCCAATTTCCTTTAATGTGTGATATACTGTCGGGAAAGGCTGAACCACTAATTAGTCAGGCCATTATATCTTATTTATAAAGGGTTTATTGGCAGTGGACATTCTATATCTTATTTATATATGAGTCCTGGTTGAATTGTCCTATAATAGAAATAAAAATAACTTTTTTTAAAATAAACTATAGCAATCTGCTGCAACAAAGAATAACATTAAATCATAGAATAAAGTGTGTTGAGATCATCTGCGTCAGAAAGGATACATATGTATATTATGTGTCAGTGAGAAAAATCTGAATGTTGCAGAAAACTACTTGGAAAGTGATTATCCTGTCACTGGTCCTGTGACAGATTTTGAGCTAAGACGTTTCAAGCTTGTGGGTTGAATGAACAGCCTCCAGTATTCTACAGGATAACAGTGGCATCCATTGCATAAAAGGAAATACAATACAAAACCAAAGGGGGCGTCACTCGACACATCAGAGCACCAAACGTTCCATAGTGCATCCTGACCACATTTGGAGAGATATCGTAGACCTTTTCAACTCACATGGTCACCATTTCGTTCTCACTTTCTCGTCTGACTTGGTAAGATGAAACACCTTTGTGCAATTATTAATAGTATATGGAACATGTACTAGGACAGAGAAGCCAGAATGACTACATTTGAGACTCAGGCTGACTCTTTGGCAACTTGGGTAACACAAAACAGAGAAAATAGAAATTCACCCCCATAAACATTCCGTTTTAATCTGACCGATATGAGTAATGCTTCATTCGACTTTGATCATGCAGTAAGAGAGAATCTCAACCACGTGGGCCATTTACTACTGAGACAGACACATTTCTCGTGCACCCCCCCCCCCCTCCGGACATTAGTAAATTGGCCACATGGTTGGAATTCTCTCATACTGTCTGACCAAAGCTTACCAACCACTCCACCAAATGATGCACTACTCATATCGGCCAAGGTGCAACAGTGCAGAGCTTAATGTGAGTAATGAATTTCCGACACCAAAGCATCACCTCCATCACATTGACTATTGGCAGGTTCACTGCAACATTGAGCTAACAGCCTCTACGAATTCTGCACTTGATAATGCTTAATAAATTCAGAATAGACTGATGAAACTAAAATTGAGTGTAGAAATGTGTAGAAAAGAAATTAGTAGAAATAGCAGCAAATACAATGGTGGAGCCAGGTAAAACATCAAAATTTTCAACATATTTCACATCATTTCCTGCTACACCTCTCTAAATACTGTTCAGGTAGAATTTTAATATATGGTGTATACTCTCCTGATTTACATATGTATATAGTGACTGCCAGTACGTGTGAGAAAGTTTGAATAAATTCACAAACTTGCAAAGAAATGGGACCAGTTGCAAACTCTGGAGAATTCTGTTTATCTCCAGTACCCGTGGGGCGCGGTGGCTCAGTTGGTAGAGGTGCAGGCTGCAAGCCGAGAGGTCCTCGGTTCGAATCCCACCTGCGGCAACCGCGTTGTGTCCTTGGGCAAGACACTTCACCCCGATTGCCTACAGGGGGGCACGATGACGCTGTGTACTGAGGCGTACTGCACGTCGATGGTGCGCATGTCTTCAACCAATCTAACCCTGCCTGTGCTGCGGTGCAGAGTTCAGAGTTACGATGTTGGGGAGCTGACAGCTGCTCGTCGTTGCTCGGTGGTTCTCTCCGGGTACTCCGGCTTCCTCCACCCGTAAAACTGTCACGGTCACGATTAGCCATTGTGCATAATTATGTGACCTTAAACACCAATAAATTCGTCGTTGCTCGGTGGTTCTCTCCGGGTACTCCGGCTTCCTCCACCCGTAAAACTGTCACGGTCACGATTAGCCATTGTGCATAATTATGTGACCAATAAATAAATAAATAAATAAATATATCTCCAGTACCCGGTTGTGGGTAGATTAAATGTCGAAAATGGTTACTCGAACAAAACAAACAATGTTCCAGCACAAATACCTGTCGAAGTTGCCAACGAAAGCAGTCTATGAGCGATTTACACTAATTTTGGGGGGTGCCAAAATGAAAAATATTTTTTTCCCGGAAAAAAGGGGTGGTTGGGTGCCCGTGGATCGGACAAAAACTTGTTTGTGCCTTGTGTCCGAATGTATTTTTCCTGAATACCCACGCCCTCTTTCAGTAGAGTAGAGGAAATACTGGTACCGGAAAATACCTAAACTGAAAAATATGCAACCAAATTGACAATTTCTTTTCAAAGTAACCTCAATGAACACAAATTCAACACAAACAAACGCCCCAACGCTTGCAAAAAGAGATGGAATGTTTAATTGTATCTATAGGCAGTGTTCAATTGTATGAATAGGCAGAATTGAGGAAACAAAGATAAGAAAGTATGAGGTCGTTAAATCCCGATCACCAAGGCGAAGTCAGTCATAACAGTAGTTGTCATCGCTAAACTGAAACAAAGTAGATACGTGATTTCTACTAAAAATAAAACTGTCCCAAAAATTCATCACCAGCCTATGACACTTTCCGAGCCGAAATTCCCCTGCAGATCAAATTTCAACCCGAACCGTTCTTCATGCAACTGGGCGTACAGGAGTTTTTGCGTCTGCTAATTAGACCTTTTTACGACTGGACATACAGCGAAAAATGTGTTTGTTTCCTCAATAAATCATTTCGTTTCGTGAGTTTGTTTTCCACTTGAATATAGGCTATTTGCGGTTATGTCACTCGAAATGTGCCAGTGGTCACGATTTTCGGGTGTCCGCGTGTGCTAAATATGCAAGCTTACAGCATAGTTGTGTTTTCACGAAAAATCTACGATCTATTTTATAAACAAAAATTTCTAAAAATTTGTTCCTAAAAATAGAATGTCAGGGTACACCGATCCAACGCCGTTGTGCATTCAACACCCTGACAAAACCCGAGGGGGCACTGCACGTGCGTGAACCACATTCTACGTCATTCGTGTGGCAGTTCCCTACACACGAACTGCATAAACCCTTGTTGTATAACGATTTTAACCAATTTTAAAAATGAGACCAGTATTGTGGGGTTTTTTTTTCGTTTAGTTCAGTTGTTCCTTTTTGTTGAGCGGCAATATGACTTTTGTAAGCTGACATTTCCCATCTGGATTCCATAAATAAGGCGCTGTTGTACGAGTGCATACAAGCTCTCAAGTCCCAGCCTAATAATGTAAGGAATCGGGTGCAGTTATTGACTAGAACCAGTCCATGGCATCTGTTTAGATTCACTCGTCGAGAATATTACGGTTCGCTCTTCCGAACAAAGGCTATATTCCACACGAGTGCGGGAATAATGACTTGCAATAGTCGCTGTTTTTATTACGTAGCACAGTTCCACTAACTGTGTTCATATCTTCATGCTTAAAGGTCAGTTAAATACAACTTGATTGGAATACCTATAACTGGAACCCAAAAGAGTATCTGGAGATCACTGTAAGTGAAAAGTACATCACATTACATTAACGATAGTTTGTGCGCAAACTCCACGAGAATAGGGTAAACAAACAGCCGATAACAGTGTCTAATTCCTCACAGAATTACGTAGCATAGTTCCACTAATTGTGTTAATATCTTCGTACTTAACGGTCAATTAAACACAACTTGGCTGGAATATCTATAACTGGAGCACAAAATAATATCTGATATCTCTGTAAGTGAAGGTACATCACATTACATTAACGACAGTCCGTGCGTAAACTCCACGAAAAGTGGGTAAGCACATAACCCATAACAGGGTCTAATCCCTTAGAAAATTACGTAGCATAGTTCCACTAATTGTGTTAATATATTCGTGCTTAAAGGTCAATTAAACACAACTTGATGGGAATATCTATGACTGGAGCACAAAATAATATCTGATATCTCTGTAAGTGAAGGTACATCACATTACATTGACGACAGTTCGTGCGTAAACTCCACGAAGATTGGGTAAACAAACTGCCCATAACAGGGTCTAATTCCTTATAGAATTAGACTGGTGGTCTGTGACATTAGGGTGAATAACAAATGGACTTCACGGCGCCTAGAGTCCACGCTGTTTTATGTTTATTTATCCAGTATACTGCGCTTGATTTGTTTCTCATCAATATTCTCGCTATTCAATTTTGTTGATTTTAATTATTTCGATTTCCTAAACAAGTCATTTATTGTCCAGTGTATTTAGTGTTACTTCGTTTGAGTTGTGGTCAATTCCAGGAAGGTGAAGTAACAACTATTTACTTATCCTTAGTTTAATTTTAAGGTTGTTGCTGCAGTACTATTTGTATATATTACTCAATTCCTTATTTACTTGAGTCGCTTAATGAGGGTGTCCCCACTTTTCCAGGAGCAGCTATTGTTCTCCTAAACAGGTGCTAACAGGTTAAACAGTAGGGATTAACAAAATAGTTTGTACTATATATTAGGGAATATTTGAGGTACAAAACACCAACAACAGTTTTGACATATACAAACACGCTTTAATCATTGATTTGTTGATAGTGTTATTTTTAATAAAACAAAGTTACAAAAAATATGATGATGGTTAAATACCTATAAAATTTTATGGTATTTTGGCCACAAGTTATTGTTATTAGATTTACATTTGTCCTTCATTGATAGCAATGGACAATTACTTATAATACTTATTACTGTTATTATCAATTTATTACTATTTACACAACTAATTGAAAGTATTTCTAAAACAATTGCTCGTCACTGATAGCACACCCTTATTGATTCATTTCTTGAAAGCTTTCCAGGAAATGATGCCAGAAGCTGGTGTTATCAGTGCAAATGTTTTGATGATATTTCAATTAGTTGTGTAAATAGTAACAGATATGTACACAATATTTGAATAGAGGTTTTACAAGCCAACGAGATGTGCTACAGAATCACCACATTCATTAACAGTCTCACTTCCATCTTACAACTTTCCCTTTTCTTTATCCAGCATGCTGTCCACAGGGCGATATTTCTTCCTTCGTGTTCTTAAAATACCGCCGTTCTGTAAAAGCACAATTGTTGCTTTGTTGAAACTTTGCTCGTCTTTGATTAAGTGTATAAACTTGTAGATATTTGGATGGCAAGCTGCACGCTTCGACAGTTTACTATGCTATCCTTCAACCTGATTCGTAGTACGCGGACCTGTGGTTTCAAAGAGATTCCACATAAAACTGTCACCACCTTCTACCCACTGCTCTGTTACGTAGTCTGCAAAGCTGCGAACTCCGGGAATATCCATAAACACATTCCCTACAGCGAATCACCAATATTATCCTATATCGCCAAGTCTTAGAAGTGGGAGAGCTGCAACACGTTTAACAAACATATTAACACTTTGGTTGTTGTCAAATGCCAACTGTAAACCACATCGTTGTACATTTTTCCAAATTGCCTGGCTATAACGGAACATGCACCCTTTCATAGTGGAATTTTTGCGCCGATGTCTCAAGGTCGGTCACTACTGTAGATGGACACAGTTCCACATTTAAATCATGTGCCTTCTGTTTTACCATTTCGAAAAACTGTTGATATGTCAACTGTCTTTTATTTGAAAACAGAGATGCGAAAATTCACAAATGGGGAAGGTTTTCGAAAGCCTGGTTTACACCGCCAAAATAGTCTACTGTACTAAAGCCGCTGGTTTCTGGATATGTTTTAAAAGTTGAATGTTACGATTTGAGAAAATCCCCTTTTTTACCTGGCGATCTCTTCCCAACAGTATGTTAGTGGTAGTAGATGAATTATAATAGCAACTGAACATATGAGTTATCAGAATTCCAGCTGTGGAAATTGACAGATCATTTGTAGCAATATTACCAATTTTTGACAGCGAATCATGTTGCTCTGGCGATAACAGGATTGAATCCACTGCGTAATGTATATTCGACATTGACACAACGCACCCGTATTATATGAATTTCGTTGGAGCTGTGAGGACACCTTTAGGAAGTGGTCTAAGGGGCGGATAACTTAGAATTATCATGGTATCGAATTGCTCTAACAAAAGGCGATAAAATGTTATCTCATGCTAGTACTATATATTTTTCAACAAACCTTATAAT
Source organism: Pictodentalium vernedei (assembly GCA_031216915.1). Lineage (NCBI taxonomy): Eukaryota > Metazoa > Mollusca > Scaphopoda > Dentaliida > Dentaliidae > Pictodentalium > Pictodentalium vernedei. Next base: position 87,918,327 of record CM062296.1, on the reverse strand, counting down.
TGTGAATTTCAACTTAAAATGTATGTCGATGACGTTGCCATGCGGCGCCATGCCACACCCACTTCTGATTCTGTTTGTTTGTAAACTGGGGATTTTTAATGAAAACTTTCAAAAATGTTCCTGAAATTTCTCCATTTACGTCCTATGCCGGTATTTGTAGTCCCATTTCATTTCTGTTTATCTGGAATTCCCTGTGCATCATTCTTTAAACAGAAAACTGGTAATCAGAGGTTACTTTTGACACGATGTCCCAGACGTGAAGTCGTCAGATTATTGATTTTAAATTAACTGAAAGTCCCTGTTGGTTGTATTTAACTCTTATTTGTCTTTATTCAGTACGTGGAATCATTTGGAAGATGAATTTGTTGATGTCTTTGAGTCTGAGCTGCAGATAGACTTTGACAAGGCAACAGTTTTGCACAGCGGTTTTTCATGTCTCAGATATCCGTGTGACTTTACGGTTACAGATAAAAAGTTTTCACTGGAATTCTCAGTCAAACAGCAAAGACTTTCGACGTCTAATACTTAAAAATTACCATCTACTGTAGGCGCGCGATCACATGGAAAAGCAATTTCTGGCGAATATAGCCCCGCCTAAAGCGAAGATTCTAGAAGAAAACAGTTGATTAGTTAGCGGTAGTGTTGTTTCTCTGCAATTTTCTAGAATAAATTGGAGACGGACGAAAATAAAAATCTTCATACTTTGTTTTGGAGTCCATCTTCGTTCTAAATTTGATAACTCATGCAAATGAGAGTCCGACTTTCGTTTGGCTCTTTTTGGATATTTTGTTTTCGAAAACAGTTTCCAGATCTCTTTCTTTTGCCTTCTAAACAAACTTGTCTGAGAACGCAATATGGGATAAAAGTTGAAACTGTTATAACAGATACGAGGCGAAAAGTCCAAAGACAAGAATAAAACTAACATCAATTTAATTTGATAACTTACGTTTTGATTTTTAGTCGACGCTTCAGTCGAACTTAAACCACCCAAGCCATTCCAAAAATGCCATTCCGTTTTTGCATTTTGTTGTGCTCGAAAATCATAGTTTACGGTGGTCGTTCTATTGAGGGCTCATACCAAGCGCATACCTCGCCAGTCAAATCCCGTGAGGAATTCGACTCTGTTATGCCCTGAAACCACCTAGTCCGTACATGGTTCATCACCTATGTTTCAATTCACTCTTCTGAAATATTTCGGTGTGTCGGAAAAGCGAACATATGGTTCATTTTCCCGACAACCAGAAATATTCAAGACGATCAACGCTAGAAATGTTGCTCAATCGAGACTTGATTTCAGCGAATCTTGATGCCATTACCATTAGGAATGAAGACGCATCACAACCGTAGTTCCACTAATTGTGCCAACGTCTTGTTAGTTTCAATGTGAAATAAAAAGTTGTTGATTGGGATATCTATAAATGGACCTGAAAGAATATATGTATGTCTTCGAGATGAATAAAAATCACATACCATCAACATTAGCCTGGACGCAAACTCCACGAAAAATGGGTTAACAAACGGTCAATTAGATTGCCAGATTCCTTACAGAATTAGACTAGTGGCTTGAAGTCTGGGCTCATACATGTATATATAAGGTGGACTTCTGAAGCGCAATAATTGTCTTTTTAAGTTGAGTCGCGATCAGATCTCAATTATCTCGCCGCTTTTGTAGCCACAGCACTGTAACTTCTTCACATTATGTTGTTAGTTTGGTCTTTGTTAATTATTAATATTTAGTACATCACGTGACAAATCCCCGTATTCTCATTGATGTATTGATAGGGACTATGAAAGCATAGTGCCCGGAGTCAAGCATAGTGCCCGGAGTCATGCAATAGTGCGCACGCATTGCCAACAGAATCCCGAGGGGATTCCCCTTTTCTTCTGAGCAGACGGCAAATGTGTTTTACGAATAGAAATAAAATGAGCGTTTCGAGATTCGCAAACGAGAATGTTAATTCTTTTCTTGAACAACATCAGAGCCGAAAGACTGTTAGTTTAACCAAATATGCTGTCAATATTCTCCGGCAGTTCTGTTCTGACAGAAAAAGGAATGGTGCATTTGAAACGTTAGATGTTGGAAGATTAACGGAACTGTTGAAAGACTTTTATACAAACGTTAGAAATCGCGATGGTGATTTGTATTCCAAAAGCAGTATTTGTGCCATTCGTCAAGGAATAAGAAGATATTTGCAAGAACCCCCACATGAGAGACACTTTGATATAATAACAGACCCAGCTTTCAAAGGTGCTAATCGTGTATTCGACAGCATGTTGAAGAAAACAAGAGAAGACGGAAAAGGAACAGTCCGACACAAAAAAACCCATTCCGCCAGGTAACTATAAAAAATACATAATAAAATAAAACACAACAAAACTAGAAAGTGAACAAGTCAGTGTCTGCAATAGACAGTGGTGTTGTAATTATTTGTTCTCGTATAAATACACAGTCTTGTTAATTACATGAAATAGACGAGTGTTGTTTATTACTCAAATCGACAAGAGACACATAAGAACAGTTGTGAGAGAAAGTAAATAAATAACGGGCAGCAATGTTTGCTGAAAGTTATCATAAACATGAATAAATAAATAGATAAATTACGGGGAGCAATGTATGTTGAAAGTTATCATAAACATGAATAAATAAATAAATTGTAGACCTATCAATTAAATAGTTTTGAATAAGAGTGTTAGAGAGGGCACTGAATATTATTTATCTTCGATCACAATAAACAATTGTGATTGACCGTGTAAACGTTTATTCTGCTTTGATGCTTAGTGTTTCATTCTGTTTCAGGCGGTCAAAGGAAATTATATCATCACCCAATTGTGTTTAATCCGGACATTCCAAGAGGTCTTTTGAATAAAGTAATGTTTGAGCTTTTATTTTAGTTTTGTCGGAGAGGGAGAGAAAACATTCTAGAAATTAAAGCTTGTGATTTTGTAGTTAAAACTGATGACACTGGAAGAAAAAACATCCTGAAAACTACTTCTGAGCGAACAAAAAATCACACAGGTGTAACGAATGAGGATGAAGGTGATGGACGTAGAATGTATGAAACTGGCACAAAAATGTGCCCTGTTAATAGTTTTCAACAATATCTTATGAAACGAAACCATGAGTGTGATGCGTTCTTTCAAATTCCCAAAAATTCATACCACGAGAATGACGAATGTTGGTTTGAGCGAAGGGCAATGGAAAAAAATTCCATAGGAGAGTTCATGGTAAAAATGTCTAAACAAGTTGGTCTTTCTGATACATATACCAACCACTGTGTGCGTGCTACGACCATAACAATTCTTAATGATTGTGGATTCAAAGATCGCGATATTATTTCTTTATCGGGACACAGAAATGAAAAAATCATTGTCAAGTTACGTTTCGGACACAAGAGCTGATGTCAAACGAGGTATGTCAGAGAGCTTGAGTTCCATGGTCGATAATGCAGATGCTGAACATTCAGAAATGCCTGCAGCGAGGAATGCTGTTGAGAAAACAACAACGCAACTCTCTTTCCAGTCAGCAAATTCCACAATATCAGCACCCGAATTATTAGATACCGATATTGATGACGACGATCTGATAAGTGCGTTGGAGGAAATCGAGTGTTCAAAAAACTCAACATCAATTGACATTCGAAAGCAATCCAAAGAAATATGCAACAAAATGCAGTATTGTGCCCCAAAATTCAATTTCAGCAATTGTGTTGTAAATATTTACAATAATTAAAATGTGCTCGTACATCAGAGGAAGTACCCATAACACGTTCAATGGGGTGAACGTTAATAAAACTTTAGTACCATGAATAATGGAATTCCTCTGTTAATACCACCATATGTGAGACGTTGATTCTGTTGTATGATATCTCGTGTTAACCAGTTATGTGTCACATGATTGGTTGATCGGTTTCATGTGTTTATTTACATTATTCTACTTCACCCGTTGAGTTCGAATCCAGTTAATAGTTTAATGTTTTCCTGACATTTTCTTGTTATTAATTTCATTGTTTTATTTTGGATAGTAAAGTGTTAGTTATCTCTCCGTTCCTTCTTTAATGTGTTGTGGATGTTGTGGAGATGGTCTGGGTGTGATGTACTAAACCCACTAATGCCTTCCGTTTCGGGCACTATGCTCTCATAGTGTTGCTTCGGGAACCAAATAGTGCCCTCGCTATCGCTCGGGCACTATTGCATCCCTCAGCAACACTATGAGAGCATAGTGTCCTCAACGGAAGGCATTAATAGGTAAATATAATACAATAATAATAAATTAATAAAGACCTAATTAAGTATTAGTATTATGGAAAGTTATTTTCGAAACGTTCTTCGTTGTTGACATATTTGGGAATTAAAATAGTTTACAATATCTCCATTGGCACTGCCGCGAGATAAAAATATTGACGACATTTCATACCGCAAGAGCTGTCTAGAAGGCGTATCTCTGACAAATGGCGAATATCTTATCGTCATCAGACCACCGGGTATGTCACAAGCCGACAGGACTCTAACTTCTCAAGAAAGATCTTGGTGGTAACGGTTTCTCCCAGTCCCTGCCCACCATATCTACCCCACTGTGAGTATTCACACTTTTTTGCACTGTGAGGTGAGCACGCGGCTGCGTTGTTCGAGACTGATGACGTTCAGAATAGACAATTCGTCTGTCATATTTCTGGTTAACAGAAAGTAGATGTCAACCTGGTGAAACAGTATACACTTTGATACGTATAATCAGACAGTAAATCGTATGACATACATTCGCAACTGAACAAATAATCCAACAAATATTGAAACCATGACCCTTGGTATTAAAGTAATAGAAGTCTCCGCCAGCTTTTCAGCACCTTTGCACATGTTGTGGTATTATAAAAATGTTACCTGTATCTAGCCAGCAGATGGTTAATGGAAATTTATTTACATTCCCTGAGAAATTTACGAGGGAGAAGTATCCGGCCTGTAGATGATCAATTGTAATTTATTTTGCTCTCTCTCATAAATGTAAAAGGTAAATGTTTCTTGGGTATTTTAGTCATAAAACAATAACATATTTATATGGGTAGAATAGTAGTTTGTTGTTTACTGACAATTTATGGGAGAATGTTCATGCCCCCCCCCCCCCCCCCCCCCAATGAAGTATGAATCAACAGACATTGAATCCTTGACTCTTTGTATGGTCATAATAGGCATTTTCCACGTTTTAATACCTTTTCACATTGTGCCTGCTGCTCAAAGTGTATTTACCATTGTTCCGGAAATCCCCGTGGCTGGTACATGTATACAACTTGCTGGAAAGGTCTTCCTAAAATATATAATACAGTGGAAAAGTCTATCATTTCACAGCCTATATTTATGAATGATACTATTCATGGGTAATATACGTATATTCAACAGCTAATTGTATTCTTTGAAGTTTCAAACGACTTCACTGGAAATTGAGGGCTAATGATGATTGTTTCTCACCCTTTAATAATGGCCTACGAATTGCCACCCCCCCCCCCCCCCCCCCCCCAATTGAATCTTCATCATGTTAATTGACCAATGCTGGTTTCTATGGCCCCGAAATCCTATCTTTGCTGAAATGTGTTTGTAACCTATGCTAGGAATATTGGCAATATTGATTTTATTTCTGACACTGCATCATCCCAATACCACTTACGTTTCAAATGAAACGATACTCATCAACTTTTTCAATTTACATTTTGTTGTTCTGTTTACAATGTTTTTGCACTGAAACTGATCTGGGAAATTTGCCACGTTTGTCTTACAATAGAATGCACACCTTGAAAAACCAATTCTCACAAACTCGTATTGCCTGTATACTGATAGCACCTAATGGATGACAACATATCTACTTATCGCGCGAGGATTGGGCTTTTCAGTGGTGGAGGCAGAAATAAATCATTTTTGAATCCCAATATCGTTCTCCTTGTGATGCTTTTATGCGCGGTTGGACATCGAGGATTAAGTATAATGATTGTTATGCATCTCTTTACAAGTGGGGATATTGAAGTTAATCCTGGGGAAATGAAGATTGTACATATCAATGTTAGAGGTCTCCGCAACAAAATCGATATAATAAGTGCCGAATTGGGAAATTATGATATCATTTCTGTTTCGGAGACTCTGTTGTCAAACACCGTTCAAAACAAAGATATCCAAATACAAGGCTACCATTATCCACCTATTCGTAGGATCGAGGAGAGGGGTCGGGGGGGGGGAGGAGGAGGGGCAGTTTATATTAAGTCTTACATAGTTTGGAAACGTCGATATGATCTTGAAATCCCAGGCTTAGAATTAATATGGACAGAACTGCGAAGTCAGAACCAGAAATTGATACTGGGAGTTGTATACAGGCCTCCCACTGGCAATGATTATTATTGGAGTCTTATTGATGAATCTATCCAAAAGGCAAGGAATGATATGTCGCAGAAATGTGTGATAGTTGGTGACTTCAATTTTGACTGTCTCAACAATACACACCCAAGGATCAGGCAGCTGGAAAACGATTACAGCCTATCTCAAATTGTCAAAGACCCAACGCGAGTAACTGAACACTCTTGCCGACTACTTGATCTAATTTTAGTATCGTGTCCAATGCTAGCTGAATATTGTTCTGTTATTCCTCCCTTCTGTAGTGATCACCATGCTACTGCTGTTACAAGACAATTCCCGAAAAGTAAAACTGCCTGCTTTAAAAGACAAATTTGGGATTATAGTAATATGGATATAAACGGATTACGGGCACACTTTGCTCAAACTACGTGGGAAGACTTTTTTACTGAAAACTTAAATGACACCACAGAGAACCTTACATCGTATATCATGGACGCAGCTAAAAACTACATACCAAACAAAACCGTTGTAGTACGTCTGAATGATAAACCACGGATGAACTCAACGATCCGTCCGAAAAATGATGAGAGTGCGTGATCGATCACACAAAAAAAGCCAAACAGACAAATAAGACAGAGGACTGGGCTAGATTTAGGCATGGCAGAAACGAAATCATATCATTCATACAAACAGCCAAAACGGAATACGATACTAAAACTGAAACCTATGTATCATCTGGTAACTTTGGCAGTAAACATTGGCGGGGGACACTTAAATCTTTCTCCAAAGAGCACAATCTATCGAATGAACTCTTCCCGCCACTTGAAGACAATGGGAAAATAATTAGTGATGCGATATCGATTGCAGACGTATTAAATACGTATTTTGCTAGTCAAGCTAACTCAGTTGGTGACAAAGAATTACCACCCATTCTACATTGTGAAATGAGTTTTGAATCCATAGTCATTTCCGAAGAGGAAGTCATGTCAATCATTAATAATTTAGACCCCCAGAAGGCTAGTGGGCCAGATTTAATTAAAAACAGAATTATTAAGGCATGTGTCCAACAGTTAGCCCCCACCCCCCCCCCCCCCCTTCTAACTTATCTTTTTAATCTGTCCTTATCACTGAATGAGTTCCCAAATTTATGGAAGATGGCTAGTGTTGTGCCTATTCATAAGAAATTACCCGTAAATGACAAGGCAAACTATCGGCCAGTCTGTCTAACAAATTCTGTCAGTAAAATTCTAGAAAAAGTAATTTTCAGACGCATTTTTTCCTTCTTGGTTGAAAACGGATTGTTAACACCCTTACAATCAGGCTTCATTCCGGGTCACAGTACAATTTACCAACTCATAGATATTGACAACTTTATTGCCAGCAATATGGACACCAAAAAGGAAGTCAGAATGGTATTCTGTGATATAAGTAAGGCTTTCGATAGAGTATGGCACGATGGATTAATTCATAAATCTATTGGAATAAGAGGTAACCTACTCACGTGGTTTAAACGCTACCTAAAAAATCGCTCCCAGCATGTAGTCGTAAATGGTGAGAAATCCAAAAATCAAATCATTAAAGCTAGTGTGCTACAAGGATCCGTTGTAGGCCCTCTTCTGTTTAATATTTACATAAATGACATTGTTAAAGATATTATGTCTAATATTAGACTTTATGCCGATGACACTACACTTTATTTAGTAATCGAAGATGCAAACTTAGCAGCAGAAGTTTTGAATAATGACCTGAGAAAAAACTGCTCACTGGTCGAACGCATGGCAGGTTTTATTTAATCCACTAAAGACCGAATCATTGTACTTTCCAAGTAAAGTAAACCCTACGCTTCGTCACAATCTTTACCTCCTAGGGCAGCAAATAGAAGAGACGGACACCCATAAACATCTTGGGCTGATCTTTTCAAAGCGGGACAATGGGATTCACATACAGAGAGTATTATAAATAAAATCAGCTTCATGATAAACTGCCTAAGAAGCCTAAAATACAGACTCTCTAGACACGCATTGGAAACTCTATATAAATATATCATTCTCCCGCTTTTTGATTATGCCGATGTTATATGGGATGGTTGCACGGAGACCAAATCGACAATCCTAGAAAATCTGCACTCGGATGTTCTACGAACTATAATAGGGGTAACTAGGGGACCAAGTCATCACCTTATTTATAGGGAATCGGGTTTCATCTCCCTCAAAGAGCGCAGACGACGTCACAAATTAGTAGCTCTGTATAAAATCATGTTCACAAACGTGCCAAACTACATTAGGCTGCTCATTCCGCGACCTGTATCAGAATTAACCTATAACCCGTTAAGATCTTCAAACTCACTAAGGGAAATTAAATGCGACACTAATAGGTTCTCTAACTTGTTTCTACCATCAGCGGTAAAACTCTGGAACGGCCTACACGCAGACGTGCAGAAATGTACTTCCGTAGACCTATTTATGAAGAAACTTGCAATTAGCGACAATGTCGTTCCTGGGTTTTATTATGTGGGTGACAAATATTTCACACGAAGCTGCGTTTAAATTGTAGTGATTTAAACGTACACAAATGTGATAGATTTATAAGCGATTATGCTTCTTGTATCTGTGGCCATTTATACGAAGACACTGAACACTATTTATTACTGTGTCCTCTATACACAGAGCAAAGAAATTCGCTTCTAACAAAATTGGGCCACACCAATAATATCACTCTAATGTTATATGGTGATCAAGAGAAAACTGCTTTGGAAAATGCTAGTATATTCAGTGCGGTACAAGAATATATTAGGGAAACAATGAGATTCGAGTGACTAATTATTAGCCAGTGGAAATGAATTATTGTCTTTTGCCCTTGGAGACTGATTTTTGATAGTGCACATCAAAAAAGACACGCGTACTGTTGGCCTACTATACCTTCATCTATACTATACCTTTATCTATATACCTGCGCGTCGAGCTCGTTCCAACGATGGTTCACATGATATGGTTATGTTGACATTTTTTGAAAAATTTGAAAAAAATGATATTTAAAATAATAAATTTTGATATCGTCTGTGTTGGGTAAAGGGTTAAACCATTTGGAAATTGACACACACAGTTGGCTAAAATGACTACTCCAGTACCATTCCGCGGTCTACCGTCTGTCGACTTTAGTCGCCTGTCTCGCCAAAAGAGTTAAACAAAAAAAACACACACGTAAAAAACAGAACATTTAGAGTTAAAACTAGTCTTAATCTTTTACCCTACATACATGATATCGAAAATTGCCTTTTTAAGTCTGTTTTCACACTTTTGACTTCCTTCATAAAATGTTTGCAAAATCACATTTTGTGACCCAACTTTGGAACGAGTTCGACGAGCTCGATCCAATGAGGAGTCACACGATATGGTTTTGTTGAAATCCGTTGAAAAATAATTTAATAATTGTAAATTATGCGAACGGATTCTGACGAATCGTTCGTAAGGTACAGTGTTAATCGCGTTTAATCTATTCAGCACTTTACCAAGTGCCAGGAAAATTCAGGAAGCGTTCAAGAAATATAGCGAGAAGAAAATAAAGTGATAGTAATGCTAAAATCCACGATATACCTCTAATTAAAACACTTATGTAAAGAAGGTACCGATTAACACATCTTATCTGAGCAAATTATTGCACTTATTGCCGGTGCCACTTTCTCTTTTTCACTTTCTTATCTTGCGAAACAATCAGAACGCTTTGTTGAAAAAAATCTACGCACTATAAAACTGCACTATAGATTATAATTGTCCCTTTTGTATTCAAAACGAAAACTTCTTTACACACAAGATGTCCAATACAAAAACCGGAATTTTCCCCATTAAACCAAAATGTCGTCACTCGGATACGGACGTGTAAAAATGTAAAGAAAAAGTCGAACCTGGGGCCAATACTATAAAACTTTTACAAGTGTATTTTCTAGAATTGTGTTTTCTAATTATGACTTTAATTGGGTTGAAATGAACCATCAGCATTTTCAAAGATGTGGCAATTTGCCAGTTGGCAAATGGCCATATCTTTTAAAATGCTAATGATTCATTTTATTCAGTTATATTAATAGGTAGAAAATACAATTCTAGAAAATACAATTGTAAAAGTTTTATAGTATTGGCTCCTGATTCAAACCTTTTCGATCATATTCATAAGGTAGCTGGAGCACGGTAGCTCAGTGCTTGGAGTATTGGAGTTTTAACCGATCCTGACGACCGGAAACTGCGCTGTACACCTGGGCAATACTTATAATTCAGACTGCGCCCACCAGGGCACGATAACACTGTGTACAAAGACAAACTGTGCATCGATGGTGCACTTCACTTCAGGTGCTGCTAACTCATCTTGTACAAAGTTAGTGAGTTGGGAAGTCTGAATGGTGATGTCCGCTGCTGACTGGTTCTCTCCGAGTACGCCGCCTTCATCCGTCCGTAAACCCCGCCCGACACGATGTGACTGAGGCTATTTACATTGTCGTTGAACACCAATAAGCAGAGAATAAACAATTATTCACAAAGTACTGAAGCTAAGACTCGTCTTAGAAGTGTGTATTTCAAAAGTTTCCTCCATTACTCTTTTAGCTTAAGCAATGGTTATAACCTGCCAGCGATATTCACAAAAATATCCATTCAAATTTTATTATTTAGTTTCAGTTTTAGCCTCCAAAAGAATAGCCATTGATAATTCTAGCTAAGTTTTGGAGGTAAAAAATAAAAACTTCCAGTTATTCACGAATTCTTTTCTAAGATTCTATTCCGTTTTATTTGGATAAAAAACAATATTCCACTGGATTTAGGATAACACTCAAACGATGTCATGAGTTTCGTGATCAAGTGAAACCTCTGCAATTATTACGTAGTAAATTTATTTACTTTGTCATTTGAAACATGTGTTTTCCACACATAGCTCTTCTAATATGGAACTGGCCCTATGAACACTACTGCCCTACAGTTCTGTCTAGTGAGGTATTATACCAGAGCCGGCACGCCAGAGAACTATATTTGACAAGATACATATAGCACCATAGAACAGTTCACGGGGAAAGGTTTATACTATATTTTGTGTTTCCCTTTATTTAAAAATCTAAAGAATTTAAAGAATTCAACAAAAGAAATAATATTTTGTCGGTAATCTCTTCTAATAAAGCTTTGTAAAGTTTTGTCCACCCACGCAACGAAAATACCGTTAACCCTTTGAGTTGCCATTGGTAGAAGACATGTGTACCAACGACGTTCTGATTGCTTTAGAACACAACCCCACTGCGTTCCAAGTAGATTTATGTGCCTTTCCTAAGGACACAACACAGTTACCCCTTGTGGAGATCGTACCGTGGATCTTTTTGGTTTGTATTTCAAAGCTGTAACCACTGATCTACCGCACTGTCAGTTAAATTCTTACTGGTGCCTCCACCTATTTGCTATGTATTGAGTCGCCTCTTTATCCAACTCACATGATATATAGAGGATATCTAGAGTTTTTGAGCGGATACCGAAAATTATCTCATGAGTGACCCAGATAAAAGGTTATTTTTCGCGAGCTCTTGCACGAGCGAAAATACCCATTTGTCTCGGTCACAAGTGAGATAATTTTCGGTATCCACTCAAAACCGCTAGATTTTCTTTTTATTATACGTGTTTTATAAGAATCTGATAATTCCAGTCGTTTCAACCTTGAATTGAGGAATGAAAGTAAACGGCGCATTGAATCAGTGATACGCGGAAGTGATTTGATCGATATTCGGAACAGATAGCGTCTTGCAATTTGATTCACCTGGCGGGTTTCTAGTTCAAACATGTCCTGAAAGTACCGTAATATAAGTTTTTGGTTTGGTATGTCCTTTGAAAGGACGTACCATACCCAAAACTTAAAAACGGACTTTCTGGCCATGTTTGGACTTGGGGTTTCATGAATCAATTCAAGGAGAATACGTTTTGAAATATTGCTGGAAATGATCAGTATCCACTCAAAAACACTCGATTTTCTTTTCATTATACGTTTTTAGAACAAAGCGATCATTTCCAGTGATAATTTGACTCGTATTCACCTTGAAGTGATGCTTTGAAAGCCGTCATTTTGATTCATACCGTGAAAGTGAAAATTTCTGCATCTTCACAGTGGGGGATACGATTTATATCTTTCCGCAATTCCTTCGATAATCTATCGTTTAGCGTATAATAAAAAATATATTATTTTAAATATTTTTTAATTTTTTTTCTTCAAATGTCAACAAAACCATATAACGTGACCCCGCATTGGAACGAGCTCGTTCCAATGAAGGATCACATGATATGGTTTCGTTGATTTTTTTAATATATATTTTTTTTCAACTGTTCAGTTTGTACATTACGCGGGCGGATGCCACCGATTTGTTAGGTGAAAGGTTAAATGTCAAGATTCCTTACCGCAATAAATCATAGATTATGGGTTGAATCTTTGTCCCGTCCAATAATGTATTTTGAATTTTAATGTAATGACATTACTGGCCGTACATCGACTATGGAATGCAAGTTCGCGAGCGCTTAATGAAATGTTATGAAACAGAGATTGTTTAAAATTTGTCGCGTTAGTACACCGCGATTCTGGATTCACAAAATGCAGTTCGATTAGCAAAGTTCACCTCCTACCAGAGCGCAGACGCTATGGTGTATTGCGTCATAGTCACGGTATCTTTTTCGGTATATGTGTTGCCTTCAGTTTGGTCTTCTGTCTTGATAGTCCACAGTTTCACACATTAGGCTTTGCCTTAACTACACTGTAAAAAATATAGGTTCTCTTTAGAACCAAAACTGGTTCTAATATTGTCCCTGAGATGGAACCAGCTCTGTTTAAACAGTATTTGGAACCAGTTCTGTTTAAACAGTATTTATTTCAAATCAAATAAATTTACCAAGATTAGCATTCAATTTTAACAGAATATTACATGAACTGAAGTAGATTCAGCAGTAAACTTGGAGCCTATTCAACGCAGTCGCCAAACATTTTGAAACGAAGGAGATATGAACAGTTGGCATATCGAACCAGTTTTGGTTTATAGAACCAAAACTGGTTCGATATGCCAACTGTTCATATCTCCTTTGCTTAATAATGATTTGAGACAACCTCGTATCAGCTCTAAACTTACGGCTGAAACCCCCTCAATTTATGTTTAATTCTGTTAATATTTAATGTTAATCTCTATAAATTTATTTGATTTGAAATAAATAATGTTTAAATAGAACTGGTTCCATCTCAGGTACAAGATTAGAACCAGCTTTGGTTCTAAAGAGAACCTATATTTTTGCAGTGTACAGACAGGAGGAAACCGTCGTCGAATTCGTTTTCGTGGAGTCGCACTTGGTGTGCAAGAGCCTTTAATTTCGTAAGTAAGTGGATAGTTTATTTTCTACATGCTGTGTATGTTTATAGAAACTGTGTTTCAATAATTTTTTCTTCTACTACATGTATATCCAGTAGCAAATGTGTACTCATTGACATACATGTATCTGAATAAAACAAAAATGAAAAAGCGCCTCTTCAGAGCATTACGTGAACAAACTTTGATTGAACGATGTTATTCTAACGTATCGACCAGAGACGTTTAAAAGTGTATTCATTTAAAAAGACGCTATGCAACGCGCTCATATAAAATCGACTCCCACCGTGTGTTTTCAGTTGTCGATACTTGCATAAGATTTAGCTGTTCATTAGTCATCATATAACCATGCATTGTTTGTATTATAGGATGTACAGTGTCACTTTTCTATGTGTTGTGATTTTTAACAGCGAGCTCACTCTTGGAAATGAAAAAAGTGAGTTAAAAGAGCTCTTCGACGAAATGTTCACTAATTATATACCCCATATTAGACCTGTTAGAAAGGCACACGAAATGGTTCAGGTATTCTTTGCTATGCGCATCCTTAGTTTACCAACTTTTGACGAAATTTCACAAGCATTGTGGACAGGTGTTAAACTGAAAATTTCATGGCCAGACAAACTGATTTCTTGGAACTCAAGTCACTTTAATAACATTAAAGTTATTACCTTACCGAATGAAATGATATGGAAACCGACCATCAGGTTAACGAATTTTCATGAAGAGAGTAAACATATCGATGCCGACAACACACTCGTTAGAATAACAGCTGAGGGAGATGTCACTTGGACACTTCACAAGGTACTAAAGACGACGTGTAACGTGGATATTACTTATTTTCCCTTTGACATGCAAAGATGCATTCTGAACTTTGAAATATGTGCAAACAAAAAGGAGGTTGAGGTTAACATTACTGAGAGACACATACGGCTTTCTGAAAAATTTATACACAATAGCATATGGAACATTTCCTCTACAGAATTCAATGGTTATAGGTATGGGAAAATGGCTACATATATTAAATGGACTCTAACTTTAAAAAGAAGACCAAGTTTTTTTGTTTTCAATGTGATCATTCCAGTTCTTATTCTTTCTGCTTTGAACATATTTGCATTTCGAATTCCAAATGACTCTGGAGAGAAAGTTTCATACTCGATAACTGTATTGTTATCATATGTTGTATTTCTAACTTTAATGTCAAATTTTGTGCCCACTAATGGTAAAACGATTTGCTATCTGTCTGTTTACATTGTTGTCATGTTGGTGCAAAGTGCGTTAATTGTGACGCTTTCAATACTAACTCTTTGTATTAGATCAAAACGCACGGACCTTCCAAAATGGATGCAACTCATATTTCATATCGGCAAGCTTCACCCTATGAATAATATTCACCCACAGCAGATGAAAGACGGAAATGATGGAGATAATTATGAGAAGCCATCCGGGACGGAATCTCCGACAAAGGCAGTGGAGTGCATCGAGCAGAGACAAACACAGCTCACGTGGTTTCTAGTTAGCGAGAAGTTGAACGTTGTGTTTTTTTACTTGATCTTATTCTCATTTTTAGCATTTAATGTGCCGTTTGCTTCGCATATTTTATTTGCATCACAAGACGACACAATGCAATCCAACGCCTAGCATCAGTCAACATCACATATTTTAATATCAGTACATGTAAACACTGTTGTGCATAAATATTAGTTCTGTCGCAGTTACCTGCACATTTTACCATAACATGTTTTTTCACCACAACGTAAACCATCTGAGTGAGGAGAAACAACCTTTGCACAACTGCATTTGAGCACTCGTCTGTTAGTTTTCATATAATGGAACTGTAAATAGTAACGGGGTCAGTACACAAAATTCAGGGCGGACGTTACGGCAAATGGTTGCCTGTACTCGCAGGGCCGGGGAAGGAAATTCTAGCCAGAGGGTTAATTCTGTGACGGGCTCCCTTTCGAAAGTGTCGGGGTAGTGAGGAAGATGCAAAAATTCTTGACGGAAAGAATTCTTGAAGTGATAACTCCGGGTCTGGTGCATATGTACATAGATTGTAGTCAATTATCCCTTTACCAAACCTAACGGCAAAAACCAGCCAGCTCTATTCACCAAAATATGCAATTCGATTTTCATTTTTTGGCCTCAAAAACACAGCAGCTGACCCCCTCGCGGAAACGAGCTCGTTGAAGTTGTTCCATTGAGGAGTCATAAGCTGTTTTTTGACACAGAAAAATCAAAAATAGATATTCAATGTTTTTGTTTACAAGTGTCGTCTGCTTTTCATGTTAAGTAAAGGGTTAACCGATTGAAAATCTCCACAGGGCACTCCCATTCCTTCTTTACATGAGTGGCAACTAGCATTTCCAATACGACGGCCAACCTATCTTGCTGATTCTCGCTCGTGGATCTGGGGAGGGAGAGGCTTTGCACAGGAGTCAGAACTTTGGGAGACACAGGCCTGACCCAAGAATCCTGGACCAAGCCCGGGCCCCCAAAAATTTCGGGTCCCAGTGTTACTGCCCTATGTACTTGTAGGGTATTTTTAACAAGAATTGCTTACAATGACCCTTTCGACCCTCAAACTATCATATAAAAGTATGAATATTGTGCAGATTCTCTACAGTGAGTCGCACACAAATCTGGCGCGAGACAGGTATCTTTATTGTGGGGCAGAGATTGTTTTGCGGGGGCGGGGCGGTGAAGAGGGGATGCACTTTTATCCTGCAGATATATATCGATATCAAGAATTGGGGAAGGTATAGAGGTTGTGTTATTCACGCTTAGTTGTTTCATGATAAGGGGTATTCTCCAAACAATTTCTCCGGGGAAGGCCTAACAGTTTTTGAAACATAAACTCAAAATGGCGCTATTAGGAGATATTTGAGGCTCGAAAGAACGTCAGTTTTCACCGAGTGTGTGGGGGGGGGGGGGGGGGGGGGGGGTTCATGGCTCCCCAAGACTACATCAATGATACACTCTAAAATCGGTTGGGTTAAAAATCAACCCAAATCGTCTGGGTTGAGTGAATATGAACCCAATTTGGGTTCATATTCACTCAACCCAGTCGATTTGGGTTGATTTTTAACCCAACCGATTTTAGAGTGTACACATTTCAAGTTCAAATGCACAATTATGAAGTTTGTTGAAAAATATATACTGCTGACAATTGATACCATTCTTCACCTTTTTACCTTTTTGTCACGCAATTCGTTAATATGACGAGGTTATTTGTCCCTTGGGCCACTTCCCAAAGGCCCAGTTTTCATGAAATTCACATAAAAGGACTGTCCTGTGACATCATCACTGTGGTAGAAACACACATTAACACCAACTCATTTAAAGTAGTGGATTTTGTAACATCCACATATGTATATCATATTTTGCTATCTGACAGGTTACACTACTGCATAAATACAGTTAAAACTAGAAGTCCTGTCACGAATAGTGCGCTTATATAGGCTTAATTGCGCGTTGGAATTGCGCGCAATTGCCATATCGAATGGCATCCAAAGCACGGCAGGTTCTCTTGGTTACTCATAGCAAACACACGCAATGTTTCAGCCAATGGACCTCCGGGTTGCCCGGAGGTCCATTGGATAAAACATTGCTTGTGCACAGGCCATATGTACAGAATTTGATAGTTTTACTTGGGCCATAACGCGTACATTGACGCGCATATCAACGTGCTATTTGTGCGCATTTCATGACAGTACTTCTAGTTTTAACTGTACATATTGAACTTAATTAAGCAACACCCTGTTTTTCCGCAGTGGTGTTGAACTTAATTAAGCACCCCCCCCCCCTGTTTTTCCGCAGTGGTATTAATATAAACTGTCATTACTTTCATGCTATCTTTCAGATGGCCAAAAGTGATTGCGGAATGAATGGCAGTTGACAAATGAAAGACAACACAATATTGAAAATATGCAGTATTTTAATGGCGCTAATTACACATATCTGTCACTAATGTTCCTGATGGAAAAATGTTGTCTGGACAAGAATGGTGCTGGAACGCGTCCATGTTGAAACACTTGCCGGTAATTACTGACAAAATATGTAACCTGTGATCTCCTTAAAACAATAGCAGTGTCTGACGTCAGTAGCGAGTGTATCCACCCCGTGCCCATATGACAGCTTCAACCCTCCTCCTAATGCTACAAGTGAGCCTTCAGATCCGGCCCAGTGGCAACTGCTGCCACTCCTCATGAAATGCTGCTTCCAAATCGGCCAAATTCTGTACAGGCGGATCCCTTGCTTGCACATGAAGTCCAGGAAAACCCGAGATGTGTTCTAAGGGATTCAAATCCGGGCTCATTACTGGCCAAGAGAGTGTTGTAATAATGTTGTTCTGAAAGAATGCTATCACAGGATGGAAACAATGTGGCAATACAGGTCGAGTAGCCAACGGGTGGTTGTCAAAATGAGGCACGACAACCGGATTGAGAATGTCCCACATGTACTGATGATCATTGAGATGCCAACGTACAGTCACCATATCAAGATTACAATCACGAGAGATGTATCCCCAGATCATTACTGAAAACCCCACTTGAAGAAAAGGGTTCACGCCTAACGAGGCGCGCCAGACTCCGATATGTCCGGGGAGAGGTTTTTGGGTATTGTCCAGGCCTTGGTCGGTCCTCAACATCGTTGGTTCGTTGATGTTTTCGGACAAGTCTGTCGATGACAGAATGACTATAGCCAAGTTGCCTTCCAATAGCTTTGAATGACATGCCTGTTGCACGCATGCCAACGATTTGCCATCCTAATGCCCCTGACAGTCCCCCCTCCCTTGCCATGTCAACATTTATGGATAAAAGAAGTGACAAATCTTTTTTTATATACCCAGATATTGCATGTGGATGATAGTGTTTTTGTCTGACATTCGTGGGTAGCATGCTTCACGTGGACGAGGGGATGTGTTTGGGGTACGCTATCAACCAGAAACATCATGTTTGACTAGATGAAATGTATTGCAAGACATAGTAATCATAAAAAAACATAATAATAAGTAACAGCAACTTCACTGTCATGAAACTTTTCAGGGGATACTTAATTAAGTTCCAAGTGTATATATGTCTATGATCCCAGCATATTTTTTGTCTGAACTGCAGAAACAAGATCCCAAATAACACTTTCCGTAGGTGCCAAGTCGCAAAATGTGCTTCACTGTTCTCTTTTATCGAATTTGAAGCGGTTGGTTCCATATTAATTTTATAGGATTCAATTCTAATTCCCAAAAGAGGAATATATTTCGGGTGTCTGTTAAAAACATCAACATTTTGAGGTTCTGAGACACGATGATAAGAGTGTTTTTTATTGAAATAATCAGCAAAGATTTAATTAATGATGCACCGGGTACGACACGGTGCTTCATTAATTCTAATATTGCTGATGATGATTTCTATTACCCGGTAAACGCATGCGTGGACATCCACGCGTGGATAACGACCAGTCCACGACGACTGTATTGTATTTTGAGGTACGACTTTCTCATAGAACTGTAAACCGCGCAACAGTAATCTAGTTTTGATTTCACAAATGACCAATACAGATGGAGTAATGTCTTTTGGTCAGCACGCCAACAAGTGCTTTCAATTACCTTTAGGGGGTTAAGGGACCCTTTTCACTCTTAGCTGTTTTATATGAGAAGTGAAATTGCGTTTATCGTCAAACAATAAACCCAGGAATGTCACTTCTTTAGCAACTTTTATTGCACTCCAATCTATTTACAACTCCCCATGTCCAGCATTCACATACGATACAGATCAGACCACCACCAGTAGCTTAAACCCTCTCTATTTTTACCATTCGAAAGGAAACCCAGCGTACATTACAATGATAAAATTTGTAGTTGCAAAAACAATACAGAAGTATTCGAACAACAACGACAATAATAATAATAATAATAATAATAATAATAATAATAATAATAATAATAATAATAATAATCGTTCACTTACCCTTTTTGGGAAACCTTGAAATTAATGATAAGAGGTAAAACCATTGCCTATTCGTTCCAGCAAAGGCGGAGAACAGACAATCGCTTAGCCAATATACAGTTAAAACTAGAAGTCCTGTCATGAAATACGCACAAATAGCGCGTTGGTGTGCGCGTTATGGCCCAAGTAAAGCTATCATATTCTGTACATATGGCCTGTGCACAAGCAATGTTTCAGCCAATGGACCTCAGGGTAACCCGGAGGTCCACTGGCAGAAACATTGCATGTGTTTGCTATGAGTAACCAGGAGAACCTGCCGTGCTTTGAATGCCATTCAATATAGCAATTGCGCGCAATTCCAACGCGCAATTAAGCCTAGAAAAGCGCACTATTCGTGACATGACTTCTAGTTTTAACTGTAGAGGAAAAAACTCACTGGTTTGAACTCGAAGCTAGAGGAGGGCGACTCGTCCGTACGCCTCGAAATTGAATATCTTAGGACGAACTCGAATTAAACGGAAAGAAAACAATTAAAGGTATGACAGGGCAAAATCACAATGGTAAGTTGAAGTCGAAAATCCAACAGAATACTTTGTTCCTGATGGAAAAATGTTGTCTGGACAAGGATAATCTGGAAAAAAACACTACAGAGACAAAGTAATACCCAAACTAGGATCCTGCGAATATTCGAGATTCGATTCGATATCGATACCATACGTCTGCTTCGAGATCGATCCCGAATCAGTCTCAAGATTCGATTTTTTCGAATCTCTTGTACTAACTTCAATTTGTTACATTTGCAGTAAAATTTGGATAAAATTGACATTAGACAATTCATTCATGCCGGCTCAATTCATATTTAATTCAGGAACTGACAATGTTTAATTATTAGGTAGGTAGTGAATTTTGTCCAGAACATTATCCATAGTTTTAGCTTTTGAAGGCTTAACTTGTTACCATTCACGTTCTTAAGAACGTGAATGGTAACAAGTTAAGCCTTCAAAAACTAAAACTATGGATAATTGGCCTAGCAGCTGTTTCAGCGACGGTGTTACAGAGAATATTTATCTATTGGTATTTTAGATGTCAGTCAGTCTTTTAAGGGTCATCATGGTGTAGCGTAGCTTCCGTTTGGTGCAATGTGAAATAACTTGTATTTTAATATTCGATTTGGGATTCGATTCGATATCGATATCAGAGACACGATGCGATTCGAGATTCGAATCGAAAAAAATGAGTGATTCGCAGATCCCTAACCCAAACGTATAACAACGAACGGTAATATTGCTGAGGATATATTTGAAATATGAAATGAACAGATGCTATTTTATGTAACTTTTTATTCCTCAAAAACAAACGCTTCTAGTCTGCACATACGATAATAAATCATTCTTTGACGAAAATCATCCATTTTCCAATTTTTGGATTAAGATGAAAACAATGTTTTAGAAGGGCATTCAATTAGTCCCGAGTGTCTAACGGATTTGAAGTCAATGAAAAATTAAAAAAGGTCCGGGTCCTATGGTTTCACAGTGGAGTTCAATGTATATCGGTAAGTTCCTGATAAACCCTATTGACTATGGTTACAGGTGAAACAACTATCTATCACTCATCGAACCGGCATAATTACCGGTATCCCACAACATAACAAACCAAAGAGGTTCATAAAAACTGGATGCCCACTTCCATAATTAATGTCGACACAAAAATTGTCATACCTAAACAAATATCCGAAACTCAGGTTGGTTTTATTAAAGGAAGATATATTGAGAATCAACCCGTTTAACTTTTGACTTTATAGAAAATGTGATAAAAAAGCATTGCTGGATTTTTAGCATTACTCGATTTTGAAAAAAAAAACATTCGACTCCATGGAAAGGCCCTTTATTGAAAAAAAAAAATATTACATTTCTTTAACTTTGACATCTCTATGATATGACTTTCTACAGTAAAATTTTCAGCTACAGAACATTGTTCTGAAAAAAACGATTAACAAAGAGGGGTAAAGCAGGGTTATCCGCTAACCCCTATATATTCATTTTAAGCGTTGCGATATTAGTGCTGCACTAAAATACCGCCCTGATGTCAATTGAATTAAACTAAACAAGTTCAAACATCTCATAAGTCAATATGCCGACGATTCAACGTTGTTTATGAGTGATGACGGACACTCGCTGAATTCAGCTTCAGAGTTCGTCAGCTCTTTTGCAGAGCAGTAGGCTCTCAAGATAAATTTCGAGAAGACCCAGATTATTTGGATAGGATCCAGAAGTGGATCAATTGAAAAGGTGGTCACAAATTGTCACGTGCAATGAAACTACAGTGGCAAATTCACAATGCTAGGTATTATTTACGATCTATTTAGTGATGACTGTATATTGCAAAATTAAATGGAAAACACCCAAAGATAAAAGCCCTTCTCAGTTTATTTATTTATTTATTTATTTATTTATTTATTTATTTATTTATTGGGAATTATATATCCATATGGTAGTTAACAAATTCGCTATTCAAACATTATATTGTTCACCTTTTGTTTCCAAAACATAGCCTCGGAACCCATCATTAGAACGAGTTTGTCCAGCTCGTTCTAACTAGGGTTCATAAGCTATATTTTGAATGCAAAACGGGAACATTCTTAGTTATACGAGAACATTTATTTTTTTAGACACATATGTTTTACAAATGATACCATCTAAAAAGTACATCCGCCGTTGAATGTTCAAAATCTACGCGTGAGCAGTTTTGTCCACGGACACTTTTGTCAATCAATAATCAGAAGCTTATAGCAAATATTCAATGAAAGGAGCACCGGGTTGTACCCGGTGTTTCTTTCATTCAATTTTTATTTTATTTATTTATTTATTCATTTATTTTTTGGGGTTTAACGACACTTCTGACAGCCAGGGTCACCTCGTGTCGGACAGTGGTACGGGTGGAGGAAACCAGAGTACCCGCAGAGAACCACCGAGCAACGACGAGCAACTGTCAGACTTCCCAGCGTACTAACTCCACGCCAACACGGTTAGAATTGGATGAAGACAAGTGCACCATTGACGTGTAGTGTGCCTTTGTACATAGCGCCACCGTGTCACTACGTGGGCAAACAGGATTAAATGCTTTGACCAAGGACACAAGTTGCACAGTTTCGCTTTACGGGGATCGAGGTGTGGACCATTCGGTTTAAAGTTCAATGCCGTAACCGTTGAGCTACGCGCTCCCCACTTCTCAATGACTGGTTCTTTATAAATCGTACTCTAATTGGGGAAACCGCTGTCGTGAAAACCATTGCCCTTCCAATATTAATACACTGTCTATCAGTTCTGTAAATTTCACCCGGTAACGTAATAGGAATTATACAATCACACTTATTCAAATATTTATTGGCTGCGGGAAACGAAAAGGTCAAACGAAGTGTTCTTGGAAACCAAACTGACGGCGAATGGCTCAAAGTCACCTCCATTTGGTCATACTCCCACTCACTAACCCCCTGCACTCTGATGTCGAGAATACTCGACACCTCCCCCACTCTAAGCCCCACCACACCTCCCTGTCATCCATGGTTATCCCCCGTGTGTTGTCAGAAATTCAGCAATTTAGATTTTGGTTGGCAGAGCTCAATTGGAAAGCTCTGTCAACCAAAATCTAAACTGCTGAATTTCTGACAACACAGGGGGGATAACCATGTATGACAAATCAGGCGTTTCGTCATCAGAGTGCAGGGGGTTAAAACAGATTTGGATTAAGAAGTCATTGACCCCAGCATTGCAGCTCTTTGGAAAGCCCTGCTTTTGGACGGCCTGCAAAAGCATGGCGATTACAAGATCTACTTCTTGCACAAAGAAGGCTAAAACTAATCAGGGGCATTTAAACAGTTTTTGAAAAGACGTTGTTATGGCCTAGTCTCTCTTTGTCGAAAACTCACCTCCGATTTCATTTCGAAATTTGCCCCCAGCCAATTGTTTATAACAAAAATATCAAAATTAGGAATGAACTGTTTTTCAATCAAACTTGGTGAGACAAAAGTATTTTCATTTTCTTCCTCAATAATCTTTTGAGTGAGAACGGAGGTTCCCTGAACTTTGAAGCCTTTTCCACACGAGTCAGCATAAAAAAAACCCCTTTTCCACTATTCTGAGGAGTAAAAAATGATATATCCAAATAATGGAAAAGTGAACTGAGAATTACAAGAACAATCGAAACTATCGGAAATACAATAATAGAAAAACTGAAAGAAACGAAAACGGTTCATAAAACTTTATGTGTACTGTTTATACAGAGAACTGCGTCATATCAGATTCAGTTCCAAGAGAAATGAACAAACGTTTGCATACAAGACTCCGGTCTGATGCTGGGGAGTATTATACAAAAGTCCCTTCCTGATCACTGACGATACATATCGCCAAAGTCTCCAAAACAAAATTTTACAAAGAGCATACTTTACGAATTCTCAATTTTTTGATTCTAACTCATCAGCAACTGGATTGTTACATTTTGCTTTTATACGAAAGAGACGGTATTACATTTGTGCTTCGAGTATGCAGCATCGAAGACAATTTTGGTGCAACTTGCAGACCAATTGTAGAAAATATGCGGTAGGCGGTAGTCTGCCACAACTGACACATCATTTCATTCCTCTAATAATTAGGGCTATCACGATTTTTTAAATTTAGGAATCGATTAATCGTCGCAAATAATCGATAATAATCGATTAATCGTACCTAGATGATCCCCCCCTCCCTCTCTTTGAAGTCGATAAAAATGAAGTTCAAGTCAGTTGACCTACCTCAAGTAAACAACGAAGACGATCCTCTTTTTGGTACATTCAAAGCTTGGATGTTCTGAACTTTTGAACCGTCAGCGTAATAATCAAGACCGGTCGGCTGTTGCGAACTTCGCAACTGCCGACCGGTCTTGATTATTACACTGACGGTTCAAAAGTTCAGAACATCAAAGCTTTGATGAATGTACCTGAAAGACAAATGCTTCCAACGGCTTTTGGAGGTTTAACATCGATCTTCCTAACTCCTTACCTTTAGAAACAATAGTTTTTACATCAAATTTTCTTTTAATTATTAAACTTCTAAAACGGGATACAATTTACCGATTATTCGACAACGAAAAATACTAATCGATTTCACCGTGACCGATCAACAATCGATTAATCGAATAATAATAATAATAATAATAATAATAATAATAATAATAATAATAATAAACGTGCGGAAAGAAAAAAATAGCCTCTTTGCTCTTTTATAGAATAAATTTATTTATTCCTTCAGGGTGAAGTAGGCCCTCTAAGTTCGCACGGTTTCCAAAAAGTGTTCCGCCAATATCGGAAAATTGAAGTATTATTTATTGACATGTGTCCAGAAAATAAACAAAGGTATTTAAACTTACTATGGAAATTTCTAAGCCTCTTAATGTATCCGACAGTTATGTGAACTTCTTCCTTGTCATCAGACAATATCCCTCGACACGAATCCATTTCTTTTTTGATTCTCTCCTCCGCTTTCGTTTTTGACCTGCAACAGTATTATGATTTTATGCAAAATTATCTGCAGACAAATTAACAATTAAGTAACCACGTTCGAAGACACTGTGGTGTTGTACAATACGTGGAAAGTGTATTATCACTAAATCACCCGCAGAGTGGAGATTCCACCCGCAGAATAGTCGCAAATTTGTTGCAAAGCATAACCAGCACCAGCAAAGTTTCAGCCAATGGACCTCTGGGTTAAACCCGGAGGTCCATTGGCTGAAACATTGCTTGTGTGTTTTATCGATATGTACAAAATTTGAAAGTTATGGCTTGGGTGATGACTCCACTCCGCGGTTGATTTAGTTACAATCCACTCTCCACGTACTGTATGTTTTGAAGAGACACGTATGCACTTTGTTCTGACTTACTGTTTTCGATTTTTTTATCTAAATAAAAAACAAATTCAACTTCGGATCGATGTAATGCTTCAGGAGCTTGCAAAAATGAACGCAATTTGTTTTGGACTTCGAGGACATGAGACCAGGTTCTGTAAATATGTCTAAATTCTGTTTAAACACAGCTGAAGTTTTCGCTCGATGTCATTCATTTAGGTACTGCAATAGACAATTAAAATCGCCGACATACAATGGAAAATCTGTCATATTCTCAGTTGCATCAAAGATGCTATTAAATTTTAATAGAAAATAGGTTAACATATATATACTACCCCGATGAACTTCATATTCCTGCTCGCGCGGGTCAGCTAATATAGGCCCAACAGGAATTGACGGAACACATGTTCTTTCCCTGGAGAGGCATTTCTTATAACTTTTCTTATAACGATTCACAGTACTTCTTTGGCTTCTGAAACCCCACTGAACATTCTTATGTAGATTGTTTGATTCCAGAAACCTGACGCGCCAGACATTCATTATCCATTCCATGGTTTTGCATAGACAGCTGTTATGCAAACGTTCTGTAATTATTTGGATTGCTGTGATCTTTATCAGCCTTTGGAATGGAAATTATTGTTGCGTTTCGCATGATAGGTGCACTCCAAAATCAGTTGGGTTACAAATCAAACCAAATGAACTGATTATAGAGTGTGGAAACTTGCCAGCCAACCACAGGTCATTGAAAACTGATAGTAAAAGTGCAAGTGACTTTTCAGGCAGATGTTAGTGTATCTCTCTCAATCGCCAAATGTATTTTTGATCTTTCGTTTCTCCTGTGTTTTTTTTTAGGGGGGGGGGGGGGCGGGGTGTTTAATTCAACGATATCTTGATTACAATTTTCAGAAAATAAATGTTTAGCAAATGTTTGAGGTTAAATTTATTTATCAATTCATTATTCGGTGTACTAAGTGTGTTGTTATTGTCTAGGTGTTGTGCATTAGATTTCGATTCTTCACCTTTTTATTTTGAATCTTGTTCCAAGTTTGGTATATAATTTTGTACATAACAAAAGTTACCTCAAGAACATTTCTCTCTTGTTTGGTTTTATACGTCGTCCTCTCAAGCAAGATATCAGATGAAACAAATTTCTTCAGTGTTAACTCCCTTAAAATCTACCGAGCGGAACAAATAACTTCCATAATACTTTCGACACAGAAATAGTCAACATATAGCATGGACGGGTGTCATCTTATACGGTATACACACCGTAGGAGAAGAGCTATTGGTATTAATAAAGAAGGTAATATCACATCAGCTATACCAGACCAAAGGGCTCGACCAACTTCACCGAACGTGTTTCGAGTCCCTAGCCATTGAGAATAATCCCAACAGTTCACATTCCTCCATAATTGCAAGCATATGTTGACCTAATAGGGTATCGGTTTCTGGTGTGACGATGTAACTCAGGAGAAACCACTAACCCTATGACTACGTTAAAGGCGAAGTATGAGACATCCTACATTTTCGGAAGTTTCAACACAGATTACTCAATTGTCACCATACTGTAGACAATTACCATCAGCATTACCATTGAAGTCAAATCAGCGGCTGGCCAAAGTGTTATTATTATATTAATATTATTAGTGGTAGCAACCAGTTGCCGATACATCTTCAGTCAATATTACGGTAATGACTGTTTCTACTTAAAGTTTTATCCTGTGAAAACTTACAGAGGAGTGTCAATGTACAGTTGAAACTAGAAGTCCTGTCACAAATAGTGCCGAAAAATGCTCCTTAGTTAATGCGCACAATTCTGCAGAAGAATGAAGTAGTACGAAATACACAAGAGCGTTTGCTCTGTGTAACGCGAAATATAATGTGCTGTTAACGAGGTCGGTAGTGAACTCACGAACTGAACGGATCAAACAGAAAGAAAATATTGGGACTACAGTATGTGGGGAGTGGGGTACTACTGAATCGATGTGAGATAGATGTCTCCTTACAGTTGAAACGAGATGTCCTGTGACTGTATTGTGCACTATTTTGAAGTAATATCACGATGAGTAAGTGCACTTTTGTCCCTATCAAACTCCCTCATTAACGTAATTCAATTCCTGTAGAAGGGGCGCGGTGGCTCAGTTGGTAGAGGTGCAGGCTGCAAGCCGAGAGGTCCTCGGTTCGAATCCCACCTGCGGCAACCGCGTTGTGTCCTTGGGCCGGGTTGCCTGCATGGGGGCACGATGACGCTGTGTACTGAGGCGTACTGCACGTCGATGGTGCGCATGTCTTCAACCAATCTAACCCTGCCTGTGCTGCGGTGCAGAGTTCAGAGTTACGATGTTGGAGAGCTGACAGCTGCTCGTTGTTGCTCTGCGATTCTCTCCGGGTAATCCGGCTTCCTCCACCCGTAAAACTGTCACGGTCACGATTAGCCACTGTGCATAAGTATGTGACCTTAATCACCAATAAATAAATAAATAAATAAATAATAATTCCTGTAGAAAAACAGCGTCCCCAAATCTGTACAATTCTGTGCTAGTAAATAGAGATCTCTTTTGGCGTACATGTACATGCAATGACGTAAATTGATATAATAATTCGATTGCAAATGCAGAATGAATAGAGTGGATTACTACTTAATCGCAGCGCCATGTATTCTGCACTCGAAACATATTTATAAGTGTTAAAAACAGCGCAAAAAACACTTGCAGACTTTCATCACACGGACCACCGGATGCAACCCGGTGGTCCATGTGATGGAAGGTTGCAAGTGCTTCTTCGGTTTTGTCCTCAGAAATTGTAAATACTTACAAAGTGAAGAATTTATCCCACGGCTATTTAGTAGTAATCCAGCCTCCACACAATGCAGTTGGAAAGTGGGATGGGAGAATGAAGGACATTTGGTTAGGGGCGACTCAAAGGGGAGGGTTAATATACTAATCGAAGAGATTGGGAAGAATGGGGCAAGGGATGTCATCAAGCAGTTCGTCTCCGAGTGTTGGAAGGAGAGAAGAAGCGCGGGAATAGGGAGGCAGATGGTAGAACATGGGTAATCAAGGCCTTCTCATACGAGAACCGCGACAAATCAGCGGCCGGCTGAAGTGTTATTATTATTATCTCAAAATTCGCTTTCTGTTTGATAGGTTCATTTCGTGATTTCACTACCGACCTCGCTGGCGGCGTATTTTGTATTACACAACGAAAACACTCTTGTGTATTTCAGACTAAATCATTCTTCTGCAGTAAAGAGCACATTAACTAACGATCATTTTCTGCGCTAATTGTCACATGACTTCTAGTTTCAACTGTAGTAATTATTTACCACGTCTGAGGACAAAACACAAGCAGCAGTTGCAAGTGTTTCCTGTGCTTTTATGAACAATTTTGAATACTTTTCGAGTGGAGAACACATGTGTACATGCACCCAACTAGAGGTTAGAAGTGATGTCAATGATCTCTATTTGTTTGTACAGAATTGTACAGAGTTGGCATGCTATTTTTCTGCAGGAATCGAGTTACGCTAATGGTGCAGTTTGACAGGGGCTAAAGTGCACTTACTCAGTGCGTTATTACTTCAAAATAGTGCACAACACAGTCACATGATTTCTAGTTTTAACAGTATGGTGATTCGAATTTTCTTTAGGATTAATAAATTCAGCTTTATAATTCTTTCTTTTGTCAAATATCAGCGTCCACGCCTAAATTAACATTGTTTTAGAGAGTCAGTTTTACGGTAGACTAACTAACTAATATCATTAACCCTTTACCTAACATGAAAAGCAGACGACACTTGCAAAAACAATTCTTGAATATCTATTCTTTTTCATGTTGTGTCTCAAAAACATAGGTTATGACCCCTCATTGGAACGAGCTCGACGAGCTCGTTCCAATGAGGGGTCAAAACCTATGTTTTTGAGACAAAAAATGAAAATATAATGAAAATTAATTGTCGATTTTTGAGAATAGCGCTGGCCGGTTTTGACCGTTACGTTGGTAAAGGGTTAACATGCAGACAACCAGCTGCAGGTTGAAGATATTAATTGGTCTGCTCTATATGACAAATCAGCCATCGTCTCTTGTAATGGGGATTAAATCAAATATCAGTTCCTCAGTGTTGCTCCAAGGGGAACACAAAAAATAGGTTTTCATTGTCACAAATAGTTTAATACGGTATATTTGGCTGTAATAGATTACGATAGAAGTACCGGTAATTTGTTGCCAGTACTCTTATCACATTTTTAACGGAAATATTTTACAGTGTATCACCTCCTGGAGGCAAACTCAATATCCAATGTACATTACATAGTGGATTCATCCTTGTCATCGCCAGACCAATGCGAGTAACTGCCATTAATTGGTCGTATTATTACAGATGTTCTTTCAAATCACAAAGCAGGAATTCTGATAACCGATATGTGCAATCTCTATGGCATTTCGTAATACAACAACCAAGGTACAGACGGGGAGAAATGGCCAGGTCGCAAAGAGAATTTTCTCAAATCGTAACATTGCCCTTCTCAAAACATATTTGAAAACCCCCGACATTGCTAGAGTAGACAATTATGCTTGCTTGCGTAAATAAGGCTTTCGAAAAGCATTCCCACTTGTGAATTCTCGTCCGCCCCCCCCCCCCCCCCCACACACACACACCCAAATGATTCATTAAAAACTAATCGTGCATGGTTATAGCACGATGCAATCGTCACCAAAAAAAATAAAAAATAGATTACATGTACATAATTAACCTTTTTCCCAAAGAATTGGCCACCTCCGCCCGCGTGATATGCGAATTCAGCAGCTGAAAAACGTATTATTTTTCAAAACATTTCAGCAAAACTATATCATGTGACCCCTCTGTCGAACGAGCTCATTGAGCTCGTTCCAGTGAGGGGTCACATGATATGGTTTTGTTGAAATTGTTTGAAAATTTTTAGATCACACACTTATGCGCAATGGCTTATCGTGACCGTGACAGTTTTCTGGGTGGCGGAAGCCGGAGTACCCGGAGAGAAGTACCGAGCATCGACTAGCAACTGTCAGCTCCCCAACATTCTAACGCTGTTCAAGCTCCGCTCAAGCATGATTACAGCGGTTGAAGACATGTGTACCATCGAGTACACGGCGTCATTGTGAACGCACGAAGGCAACCGGGATAAAGTACCTTGTCCAACGTCACAAGGTGGGTCGTCTCGGACGGGGATCGGACTCGGAAACTCTAGCATAGAAGTCCAACAGTCTACCACTGAGCCACTGCTCCCGTCTGCGTTGGGTAAAGGGTTAAAATACCCGACAGAAGAAAACAAAGAAACCAATCAACAATGTTTCTATGTATTCAATAAATTGAAGTGGGTCTTTAAAAATAACTACTTTCAATGTATTATTTGCGAATGTGTCCAGAATACAAAGAACACTTGGGACATTCTTAGAAATTTAAGTTGCAGATCGAAATCAAGGACACATCTCCACACCATATTCAAACAAAACGATGTAACCTTAGGTAAACCTGAATTTACAACAAAATTGTTTAACGATTTCTTCGTCAACGAAGGTCGCATAATTAACGATAGTGAATGGTTCGCACGTTACGTCTTGATTGAAAAGGCGGTGTTTCTTCCTATCTCTGACCATTGAAGAAGAGACTACAGCAATGTCGAGAAGAATTAAAGGTTTAACCCTTTACCCAATATAACGGCAAAAACCGGCCAGCGCTATACACAGAATCACCATTCATTTTTCGTTATTTTTTTCCTTTTTTATCTCTTAAGACCCCTCATTGGAACGAGCTCATTGAGCTCGTTCCAGTGAGGGGTCATAAGATATACTTGTGATGCAAAAAAAATGAAATATAGTTATTAAAGAGTTTTGTTTGTAAGTGACGTCTGCGTTTCGTATTAGGTAAAGGGTTTAATCACTTCCGACGCACGCCATTTTCTTCGCGTGTATTGGAGGAAACGATACTTCAGATAGTTGCCAGTTTCACGTTTTTTTCACGGGGAGAGGGAGTGGGGTGGGGATGAGGAGGTCTCAGATCACATTAAAATAGTTATGTATTTAAGAGTGGCGACCCACTAGAATTCAATAATTATCATCCGAGTAGCATTCCACTTGTATTTCCAAGCTATTTGAAAAGTTTCGCGACTGACTCTCTGCTCAGCTTCCTTGAAACATCGGAGAATTTCAGTCGAAACTTTAAGCTTTAAGAAACCCATTCTTCCGATAATGCAACTGATAATTTTGTTCATGGCTGAGGAAATGGCAAATCAATAAAGGATTTAACAATGTCAATATTCATTTGTCTGTCAAAATCGCTTAACTCGACCAGATGTGATAGTTTTTCTTACCAAAGTTCTATGGTATTCAAGGATCCGGCTATACATGCTGGAAAATTGTCTAACCAATAGGCCTCAATATCTTTGTTTTTGTTTTTTTTTAATTAGGGTTTAACGACACTTTAACAGCCAGGGTCATATCATGACAGTTTTACGGGTGGAGGAAGCCGGAGTACCCGGAGCAACGACGAGCAACGACGAGCAGCTGTCAGCTCTCCAACATCGTAACAACTGAACTCTGCACCGCGGCACAGGCAGGGTTATTTTGCTTGAAGACATGCGCATCTTCGACGTGCAGTACGCCTTAGTACACAGCGTCATCGTGCCCCCATGTAGGCAATCGGGGTTAAGTGCCTTGCCCAAGGACACAACGCGGGAGCGCGAATCAGTCGCTGAAATGGTCACTCATCCAACGACTAACCGCGCTCGACGTTGCTCAATTTCCGTGATCTGACGAGAACCGGTTACCGCGACGCCACCGCGCCCCTCAAAATCTTTGTTACTGGTAGCCTTATCTATTGTAACTCTCTTTTGATATGTCCCACAAAATCTATATTTGAAAAACTACAGAACATTCAAAATTGAGCGATTCCTTGGGTAACAGGTCAAAAACATGATTGGTTCTTATGAATGGAAATTACATCATACTTATGTCTAATGTGTATTTCTCAACAGTATTTTAAAATTTATTTTAGGAAGAATGCATTACTGAAATAAAAATCAAATTTGTGAGTTTTTATATCCTAATTTAAAAAGAAACACATTTTAACCCTCTACATAATGTTATTTATAAAAATCATAATTAGAATATTTAGTATTTTTTGTCAATTCTTACCTAAAACTCATAGCTTATTACCCTCATTGAGACGAGCTCATCTCTGAAGCAAAACATGAAATGATTTGTAATCTCAACCCCTTTTGGATAAAGGGTTAAATAATAATAAGAATAATAATAATAATAAAAGTAATAATAATAATTATTACACACCCGTAACTGTATTTGTCACGATCACATGGATTTTAGGGGCATGCGGTAATTTTAACCAGAAAGCTCTTGTGCAATCCGATAAAAAGTACCCTTCGCGTGCACAAGTTCTCTCGTTAGACTGGTTCTTATAGTTTGCAGCGTTCAGTGGAATATAACCAATGAGAACCATCGGCTATATTTATCTGTCGGAATTACCGATTCTCATCACAAAATGTTTGATGCACAACTATGCTAAAAACTGTTGAAAGTCATGAAAGACACATGATCTCTGCCAAGAAATTGAACAGTGAAACTCAACCTTTGCTTTCGTTATGAAAATCGAGGAAAACTTAATTAATTATAGTGCAAAAAAGTCCAATTGGGTTCGATACTGCAGCCAGCCACCAGTACAGTTCCAAAAAAACTTTGTTACATCATCATCGCCGCGTGCTGCCGGCGAGTAGACACGGGGCCTACCGTGTAATTGTAATCTTATTCGATTCACACTTCGGCAATGAAGCAGCACGTTTGCCAACGCAAACATACTTTGAAAAGCATATTAAGGTGAAGTTGTCCTCAGGAAGCAAGACTAAATGAATCTTGAATACTGGTTAACAATAACATGAAGCGGAAAAACAGACGACGGCATGCCGACAGCGCCTGGAGATGTTTGTTTGACAGCTAGAACATGCAGTTACTAATTAACTATCTCCAATTCCACCCTGACTAGATGACCACCCCCCCCCCCTCCACCCCTGCCCCACTCTAGCTGAATAAAGAACATACATTCGAGAGAATGAAAAGCCTGGTTTTATAAGAAAAACTCGGTATTTTACATTTGTGCAACCAATGCTTTTTACGTGCTAGTGCCACTAGTAGTGGGGGTTGGGGCAACAGGTTTATTTTATTTTATTTTTTTGTGAAGGCAGGGTGGAAGGGCTTTTTTAGGGGGATATAGTATTGCTAAAATATGACTTTCTGGAGATTGTACTGGGGAAATTAAAAAATGTTACCAGCTACCCACTACAGAAATTCTGAAAAATCTCGAGTAGGGTGGGAATGAGACCATGAAGAGGGAAGGGGTGGTAAATACATGTGGTCTGATGAATGCAATATATTGTCAAGTTTATGACATGACTTCCCTGAAATTCAAAAATAATTATTAGAATATTTAAAACATAGACAATATGACAATATTTTCCAGACACAGATTGATGTGTATTTTTAAATTACTAATTTAGGATTTATGCTAGTATTTCTGTTTTATACAAGGATATTTCTTATTTTGCTTTAATTCTCAGCAACAAAACTTAAATCGAATGCCACCTATGTGACTTAGTTACATGGGTGTATGAGATGGGGAGGGGGTTGAGGTACTCTCACCCCCTTCACCAATAAGCAGTTAATTTTGCAGTTTTCATTGAAAAGGACTGGTATTTTCGGAACAGAGTGTTCAGAGGGAGGGGTTATTTTTATAATATTAGCAAATATCAGGGCAGTGGGAAGAGCATTTTCATAGGCAAATTCGAGGCAAGGGCCTGCATTTTGATTTTGAAACAAAAGTTCTGGGCAGTTTGATTGGTCAGCCCCCATCCCCAAGAAAGTGTTCTTCAAAAGCGTATCATTTTAGCCACATTCTATCAGTCCTCTTTAAAACTACTTACTAAATGCAAATTCAGAATACCAAATTCCAAATTTAAGACACTGACAAGATATTGGAGCAGACACATAAAAAAATATTTTGTTTTGAACCAGATACCAAGAAAAAAATATTGACAGAACCGTTCAGATAACAAACTGGTGAAGTATAGTACTACTAGTACAAAATAATGTAAACATTAATCAATCTTTGAAAATATTATTAACCAAAATAGGTTGGAGCTTACTGGTGAGAACACCCCCCCCCCCCCCTCCACCCCTTATTTCTCTTTCAGCCTCTGACTAAGACTGTTGGATACTCATTTTGTGAGCTTTCAAGAAAATGCTGTCAGGTTATAGATGGGTGTGGGGGGGGGGGGTGTAAAAAAGGTGTACAAACTAAATTACTTGTGCTGTGGAGACAAGACATGACATTTTCTTGCAGTTATCATGCAATATATTTCTCCCTTTGTATATCTGTGTACTGTAGTATTATGTGGAGAGTCTAAAGCTTTTATTTGTAAGTGCGGCCCATTTCAAACACAGGTTATCAAGACTTGAGGTGAAATAAAAAGAAGGCTAAATTTCAAGTCAAAAACTTTATAATGTTGAAAAATAAAGTGCAAACTTACCAAGACTGCAGAGTTCACTCAGAGTCAGAATGGAATCTCAAACTGCCTCACTGCCCTCAGGCTCAGTTACTCCAAACGATCGAATGACTGCCCCAGTAGGTTAATTATTGCGCAAAATGTCTTTTCTCGTCCAGTGTTTACGTTTGTTACAGTGCAGAACAGAAATGACCGATGTACAGTCCACATGCGATAGACTTGTGGCAGTAGTGCATGTATCGTCAAGCCGAGTTCAAACTTGTATTTTTAATATCAGTTTAAAAAGCACGAAATTTAAACATATACATTTTCCATGTACATTTTCCATCCTCCAGATATAATGATGCCTGCACACGCAATTTTGAAAACACATTTGAGACCTCATAATTTGTGACGTCTGATATGCTGAACGCAATCGTTTGAGTTTTGAGTGTTCGGATCGACATTTTTTTGCGAATAAAATGAATCAACAGCGATTCTACAGATAGTAAGGTCAAAGACTTAAGACTGGTTCTCTGACAAAATTGCCCGTTTCTCTCTAAAATTCTTTCAACCGTTCAAATTGTCGACTATTTAATTAAATTAGCGATTAATTATAGTAAATTATTTTTCATGGTTAGGTGTTTAATAAACACAGAACCACACTTATGTTTGAATGGGTTAACGATTACTGGACTCGAGCGTGTGGCGCTGGGATAACCACTCGAGCCTACCAGCTCTCGTGGTATCCCTGCGCCACTCGCTCTCGTCCAGTAATCGTTAACCCATTCAAACATAAGTGTGGTTCTGTATATATACACAGAACGACACACGCGTGTGAATGGGTTAATCGATATGGCACGAGTGCCAGCGCGGAAGGATAGAACGAGAGACTGCAGGCCTCGAGTTTTATCCTTTCGCGATGGCACACGTGCCATATCGATTAACCCATTCACACACGAGTGTAGTTCTGTGTTTATTACACGCCTTCACGTCCACATAAAACATTTTTTAGAAGGACACTCAGCAAGTTATTTGACAATTATCGACAAAAAGAACACATTTTATCGCCAACCAAATTTTGTCCCCTGAGATCCAATGTGTTGTATGTGCCTACTGGCACATAGAACACATTGGAACTCAGGGGACGATTTTTAGCTATCGCTAGAGATTTAAATTGCATTGCTCAATTTCTAGAAAATTCCAGTAAAATTTCGCTTCTACGTACAGTACGTGGAGAGTGGATTGTAACTAAATCACCCGCGGAGTGGAGTCATCACCCAAGCCATAACATTCAAATTTTGTACATATCGATAAAACACACAAGCAATGTTTCAGCCAATGGACCTCCGGGTTTAACCCGGAGGTCCATTGGCTGAAACGTTGCTGGTGCTGGTTATGCTTTGCAACAAATTTGCAACTATTCTTCGGGTGGAATCTCCACTCTGCGGGTGATTTAGTAATAATACACTCTCCACGTACTGTATGTGCGACGTTATCGATATTGGAAATGAAAACAAGAACCGATACCCAAATACACACCACTGAAGTTTACAGACAGCACCGAGTTGTTTCCTTTAGACAAGCAAAGTATTAGTGAACACAGACAACACAGATCACCATATGAGCTTTCACTGTTGATATATTTTCATTATGTTAGAAGAGTAATCTGGAATGGAATTGAAAAAATTTTTTTTTTTAAATTTTCATCAGTAGCGAAATATTTCACTACGCCCCTTACAGACACCACCATAAAATGGACTGAAAAGGAAATAAGATAATTAATAAATTAAAAGACTCATTAGTCTAATATTAGTGTTTTTTGGCAGATTTTCAAATAAAACAACCAACTGATGGTTTTCTTGTTTCGTGTCTTGATATATTGACGTTTCAGGAAATTATGGATTAAAAAATTCAGATGGCAGCAGTAGAAACTTAATGAAACATTTTGTAGGAATTCAAAAAAACAAAACAAAAAGAAAACAAAAAAAAACAAAACAAAAAAACACCAAAAAACCAGGTATACCATACCCACCACTACCACCAAGGCTCTTTTGAGAAAAAGGCACAGGGTGGGAATGGAGGTTGTTGGGGGAGCATCTCTTTTCGTTGACATTTGATATCCAAACATAGTTCCGATAAAACAGGAGTATTCCCGCTAGCTAGTATCCAAACCCATATATTAAGGAAGAAATGTTTGATCGAAAATTTAATGACCGAAGATGCATGAATTTTTCTATGAGAGATTTGTAAACATCACAAAAACAAAGAATCAACCGAGTCCGACCCAGCCTGGATCGCAGGTGTTTTTATGGTCATGTCTGTTAACACAAATGATAAAAGTTCCTTTGTTCCTTTATTCAAAAATAATTCCAGTTAAACTTATCCAGACATCCAACATCAATGGCAGCCACCCTGTTACAACCAGTAGTGTATAAATTTACCAGTAATGTCGAAATCGACCAGTAATGTCGAAAAAATTAACCAGTAATGTCAAAATCAACCAGTAATGTCGAAAAAATCGACCAGTAATGTAAAAATCCGTAATGTCGAAAAATTAACCAGTAGTGTCAAAAAGTGACGACCAAAATGAGGAGCACTAACACTTGCCGACGGGGGAGAGGGGTATAGCCACCCCACCCCCACCCCCACCCCCGATGACACCCCCGGTCGTGTGCTTTAATGACTGACTATTATAATGTTAGTCACTACCCGATATTTGCTACATGTCTGTCATCTAGTTCTACCAATTTGCTACCTGTCATTTTACCTACATCCATCAATCAGTCAGTCTGCGTCACCCGCATGTACCCGCATGTACGTGGGGAGCACTATTTGCTCAATCGAGAAATTGCCTCGCAATTCAATTTGATGAATATCGGGGTTCTATACCTGACGAGGTCAGTTAAGTTGTGTCCTTGGGAATGACACTTTATCCCAGGTGCACGTTGACTTCGTGTGCCAAGCCACATGCCGAAATGACACGTGTATGGTGCGCGTGGTTTAAACTAAGTGTCGTAAACGAAATCAATCAATCAATCAACCAACCAATCAATCTTTGTATGTAGGTCTGCCTGTCTTTGCGTCATTCAGCTGTCTATCCACGTCTAAGGGTTATTTTTCACACGCCACATTGCTATCTGTCTGTCTGGATTTCTGTCCGTCTGCCCTGACGAGGTCAGTTAAGTTGTGTCCTTGGGAATGACACTTTATCCCAGGTGCACGTTGACTTCGTGTGCCAAGCCACATGCCGAAATGACACGTGTATGGTGCGCGTGGTTTAAACTAAGTGTCGTAAACGAAATCAATCAATCAATCAACCAACCAATCAATCTTTGTATGTAGGTCTGCCTGTCTTTGCGTCATTCAGCTGTCTATCCACGTCTAAGGGTTATTTTTCACACGCCACATTGCTATCTGTCTGTCTGGATTTCTGTCCGTCTGCCTGGATGCTGCTAACCTGCCTGCCTACACACTTGCCAGCCTACATGTGTGACTGTATGTCTGTCTGTGCGAGCGCTAAATACTAGACTAGATATTTCAGCGTCGTATCAATTCATTATCTATCCAGAGAGAGAGAGAGGGCGGAAGGAGGGAGAGAGAGAGAGGGGGGAGAGACAGAGAGAGAGAGAGAGAGGGATAGTTGGACAAATACAGAGGGTAAAGGGGATAGGGAGAGAGCGATAGAGAGAGAAAGAAGGGGAGAGAGAGAGAAGGAGAGATAGAGGTAGGAGTAAAGGCAGAGGGACAGGGGATAGAGAGAGAGGGGGATAGATAGATAAATAGATAGATAGATAGATAGACAGATAGATAGATAGATAGATAGATAGATAGATAGATAGATAGATAGATAGATAGATAGATAGATAGATAGATAGATAGCTAGATAGATAGGTAGATAGATAGATAGATAGATAGATAGATAGATAGATAGATAGATAGATAGATAGATAGGACAAAGGCAGACTGAGGGAGAGAGAGAGAGAGAGAGAGAGAGAGAGAGAGAGAGAGAGAGAGAGAGAGAGAGAGAGAGAGAGAGGGGGGTGGGGAAAGAGAGCTGGACAAAGACAGAGGGAGAGGGTGATAGAGAGAGAGAATGATGGAGAGGGAG
Organism: Pictodentalium vernedei; assembly: GCA_031216915.1. NCBI lineage: Eukaryota > Metazoa > Mollusca > Scaphopoda > Dentaliida > Dentaliidae > Pictodentalium > Pictodentalium vernedei. Next base: position 87,879,183 of record CM062296.1, on the reverse strand, counting down.
AGGGGAAAAGGCAGAGGGACATGGGATAGAAAGAGAGGGGAGATAGATAGAGCGAGAGAGAGAGAGAGAGAGAGAGAGAGAGAGAGAGAGAGAGCAATTAGGATGGGATATGTTGTGCATATGAAAGAGGGAAATAATTGTTAAACATAAAATTCCGTATTTACTGGGGTAAATGTGTTTAAACTTGAGCGAAAATGGTTAAAAGTCGATAAATATAGGCAAAAGTACAATTTGAGCAACCTGAAAAAATATTGAAGTTTTTGCGAAAAATCGTGATTTTGGTCGTCACTTTTTGACACTACTGGTTAATTTTTCGACATTACGGATTTTTACATTACTGGTCGATTTTTTCGACATTACTGGTTGATTTCGACATTACTGGTTAATTTTTTCGACATTACTGGTCGATTTCGACATTACTGGTAAATTTATACACTACTGGTTGTAACACACCCCAACCCCTCACCACCATCCATCAACGAGAAATTCTGGATCCTGTAAGTGTATGCCTGGATTTTGTTGTGACATAATCGACCAGTAAGTTACTCTCATTATCAAATCCAAGATACAACTGACATACTTTTTTGAAAATGGTCCACTCGAGGGAGATGGGCGTTGGGAGAATAGCTTGGGGAGAGTGAAAAATAAAACATTTGTCTAAGAGTTGAGTGTCAGGGGGAGAAAGAGTATCATGGTATGGGTAACAAAGAGTTATTTGTTCACTGGTCAGTGTGTTCAGTTCAGAGATGCGGAAGACCGGGGCGGTGTGAACAAGGATTTTTGTGAGTGGAAGATCCAGGATTCAGGGGAGGGAGGGCGCCAAATTTTGTGTTTGGCCATGATGCGAAGGATCATCCGGTTCATCTGAGCGAGTTGTGACAGGGTTGACAGGATCCGAAGGCAGGAAAGGTGGGGGGGGGGGGGGGGGGGGGAGACCTTTTGCACATGTCCACAATGCTTTTCAGCCAAAATATCCTCTTACTGGAATGGAATCGTTAAATTATGAAAAACGACAACCAATTTATAACAGCTCAAAAGCGACCGCGCAAGGGCTATAGCTGCATGCATATTGTACAGTATTATTATCCGCACACACGAGGATCCACTACCGGTTGCAGTGGATAACCATGTGTTATGAGATATAAAACCGTGTCGCTACAGGTCTCGATCTGTAGAAAAGAATAAATTAATTTTAGTTGTAAAAAAATGGAAACGGGGAGGGGGGGGGGGGGTTCTCAATGTATGTTAGACTAGTTTTCAAAGTTATCCTGCCCTACTTCAATTTTTGCCTATTGTTCTTAAAAGAAATTTAAGGTCACCGTTTTTCCGTTCGGCGGCTGGACTAGAGCTTCGCGATTTCTGCCCAGTTAACATTAATTTTGATAATTCTCTCGAAACTAGGATCAACCAATAAAAGGATCAAAAACAGCTTCCTTTGGCTATTGCAAATGAAAGCTGCATGTGATGTAACACATTTATATATTGGAATAAGCTATTCGAGAGCTTTTCAACAGTACACTAAACGCTAAAAACTAAAGTGTTAAAAACTACACTTGAAGTGCTGTATTTAACACTTACTTAGTGCTGAACTAGCACTTTGTTCAAGTGCAGATATCCCAGAACTTGACAGGTATTACAATAATACCACTTGACAAGTGTAATGTCGCGACACTTAAAAGGAAACAACGCAGATGACGCGGATCAGGCTCGAACTCTCGAGCCTGATCCGCGTCATCTGCGTTGTGTGCTTTTAATTATACACCCACCAAGCGCAAATCAAATTATGGACGATTCTGGAAGGACCACCAATGCTTGACACATGGAAAGTGCCATCCATTCAAGTTTCAGATGTCTGACGATTATACTGTCTAAGTGATTAAAGCATTGCATTTTGAGTGTTAAAATCAAACCCTAAGAGTTAGAATGGGTTTAAGACCTTGAAAGTGTCAGTTTTAACACTTTAGTTTTTAGTGTGTATACATCGAATGAATTTCATGAAATAATATGGCGTCTTGTACTAAGGTATAGGGAACACGGCGGCGCAGTGGGTGGAGATGCAGGCTGCAAGCCGATGGGTCCTCGGTTTTAATTCCACCTGCGGCAACCGAGTTGTGTCCTTAGGCAAGACACTTAATCACAATTGCCCACGTGGAGCACGGTGGAATTGTGTACAAAGGCGTACTGCACGTCGATAATGCACTTTTCTTCAACCAATGCTGACCCTGCTTGTGTGGAGGTAGTAAGTTGGGGAGGCTTGATGAACATTTACGCTCTTTCTAGCCTAAAAATGACTTAATTGTCTCATTTGGGACCTCATTTTTAAAAATCTCTGGGATGGGGGGGGGGGGGGGGGGAGAGAACAACCTACAATTTTTTTTTTAAATACCTCTTCCACGTCCACACACGATGAACACCACCCCCATATGTTTCCCCAACTCAAGATTTACATCTTCAGGATTTACGCCTGCGGCTGAAAAATACTTGTCCCCCCCCCCCTTCAAAAAAAGATCCCAGTAGCCAACTTTAATATATATATATACCTGGCTATGAGTCAGATGTTACCGTTTAGATTCAACCTTTCGCAGGAGTTCATTCCTAATCAAGCTAGTGTAATAATGGGTTATGCCTTATATAAGTTTGACGCAAAATAGAAGCAAGGGACGTTTTAAGCTGAATACACATGAACATTTTGTTTTGTTTTTGTTTTTGTTTTTTTTTTTTTGGGGGGGGGGGGGGTGTTGAGGGAGGGGGGCTCTTTTTGTGTGTAGGCTAAGGTTGAGCAATTTATTTTTTTTAAATATTACAAAATAGGCGCACAACAGTTAGCATGATTGCAAAAATAATGGAATGTGATGTAAGATAGCCACTCAAACCTTCAATTGTCGTTTTCTTGAATAGTAGGGCTGATAGAAACTTTAGACATCACTGCGCTGAAAAGTTCAAGTATTTTAAATAAATGATGACAGAGAAGCAAGTATTGTTAATAAGACTAATGCTGAAGACAATTGCAACTTTTTGAGGTTATCTTAAAAATTATTCTAGCCCATACTGTAATCTGATGTGAACTTTATGAGATGATACCTAGTACACTGCATGAAGCAAGAGCTGTTATCAATGCACTTTATGAGTTGACAAAAAAAAAAAAAAAGAGCTGAAGTGTTTTTATTTTGTAAACACAACGAACATCTGGCTAATAAATGCCCCGATAGAGGACCGTGCCTTTTTTACTGTCACGAAAAGTGGACATTGGATTAATAAATGTGAATTAAAAAAATACTATCTTATCAACCAATATGGGGAACACCAGCTATTCCAATACCCACTACAGGCTTTGACATTCATCCAGAGTAGACAGATCGAAAACATTCCACCACTGGATACCACAATACCTAATACATCACCAAAAACAGTCTGAGGATAATGTGTTACCCAGTCAACTTTTCTGTCAACAGCCGTGTCCGACCTAGAAAAAAAGTGACTCGTTCCCGAAATATATTTAACCCGTTTTAGAGTTAAAAAATAGTTCATTCGACAAGTGGTATATCAACGTAAAGCTTAATGTCTTAACCGTCGAATGACATCAATTACTCGACTACAAATTCACGAGTTTGTTTTTTATCTGTGAGTTTGAATAAGATAGGTCAAATTCCTCCAAGCCAGGGAGTTGTGTACCTTTTTCTCTCTTATATACATAGTCATGAGAAAATGCATAATTTCTAAAAGAAAAACGTCTAATACACTATATTTCATGATCTTTGCACATGTCGAACACCTGTGATAATGATAAATATCGCAGTAAACAGTGTAATGCTTCACAGCCGTGTGGCTGAAAAAAAGAGCTTTTCGTTTGATGTCCCATTGTATTACTCCAGTGTACAAAAAGCAGAAAAGTGCATGCTTTTTCAGTCATACGCCGACAAACGGCAAACACTGTAAAAAGAGATGAGAATCAATCAGTATTTTTGTTTTTGCTGTTGCTGTATTTATATAACGCCACCTATCTTAAAATATTTCAACTCACGTTGTAAAAAAAAAACAAAAAACAACAACTTTCCACACAATAATATTTTCTAACACGTGACAGATGGTTTTACTTCAATGACATTTCTGATATGAAGTGAAATTGTTTCTGAATTAATTTAATCAAGGTGTACACTTGTCCAGTTATGTAATGCCTTCTGATGGTAATTGATTTTTCTAAAAATATTTGTCTGGATTGATAAAGCCTGCTTTTCGGAAATAGTGAAATTCGCCATTCTCAAAATGTAGAAACGTGCCGGGTCAGAAGATCACCTTGTAATTTATTGACATCTATGCTAGAGTACACATGTACGTTTGAGTTATTGAATGAGGGGATTCATTCACAGCACGACTTGTTAAAAGGTAAGTGTATCTCTAATTAACATAAAAATCATATATTGATAATGATGCTTCCGCGTTGAACATTTATTTATTTATTTCTTTATTGGTGTTTAAGGTCACATATTTTTTACACAATGGCTAATCATGACCACAACATGAGTATCAACTCAAGACCAGGGGTGAGCGTATACAAGCCATGTTGCCTATTTTATAGAGGGTTTGCACCTCCCAAGCATTGGTGACTGGGTCCTATTTTACCAGTAACGCCTGTTTACCGCAGTGAACAGGCACTGCTTCACTTCCGGGATTCCCGCGGGGATCACGTTGAATCTGATGCATTGTTCAAGTTGTTTTTTTAATTTAATATGTCACATAACTACCTTCTTGATACTTTCGATTTTAAGATGACCTCAACCCCACCTCTAGAGGAAGGAAAAAAATATGATTTTCGTAATCTTCTTGAATAATCCTTCAGTGTGATCCATCATATGTCTGGCTTATAAAAAGGAAGACGTTTTAAGCCGTGAAAGTGCAATTTTCGTAATCTACTCGTCGATACCTTTAATTTGATAGGTCACACGACTACCTTCTTGAAACTTTTGATTTTCTGATGGTCGTGACCCCCATCCCCAAGTAAAACGGAAAAAATATAATTTTCGCAATCTTCTTGAATAATCCTTCAAAATGATATATCACAGGCCTGGCTTTATAAAAGGAAGATGTTTTTCAGCTCTGGTCATGATCCAAATGAAAAGGAAGACGTTTTTTAGCTCTATTCGTGACTCCACCCCACGACGAGAATTGAATATATACTTTTCGTAATCTACTCGTCGACACCCTTAATTTGATAGGGCACACGACTACCTTCTTGAAACTTTTAATTTTCTGATGGTCGTGACCCTCATCCTTAAGTAAAATGGAAATATATCATTTTCGTAATATTCTCAAATAATCCTTCAAAATGATACATCACATGCCTGGCTTTATAAAAAAGGAAGACGTTTTTCAGCTCTGGTCGTGACCCCCACCCCCTACTACGAGAATTGAAAATATAATTTTCGTAATCTACTCATCGACACCTTTAATTTGATAGGTCACACGGCTCTCTTCTTGACAATTTTGATTTTCTGATGGTTGTCATCCTCACCCCCAAGTAAAATGGGAAAATATCATTTTCGTAATCTCCTCGACGAGCCCTTCAAAATGATACATCACATGCCTGGCTTTATAAAAAAGGAAGACGTTTTTCGACTCTGGTCGTGACCTCACCCCCACGGCGAGGATTGAAAATATTAGTTTCGTAATCTACTTGTCGATACCTTTAAATTGATAGGTCACACGACTACCTTCTTGAAACTTCTGATTTTCGGATAGTCGTGCCCCCCACCCCTGATTCATATTTATTTTTAGACTCGGACGGGCGATCTCTCTCTCTCCATGCCAAAGAAAACCTCTACATTATCGCCGAAGGGTTCTAGCGCATATATGTTTTTAGACTCGGACGAGCGATCTCTCTCTCCATGCCAAAAATACCTTCTACATCATCGCCGGCAGGTTCTAGCGCACCGAATAAAATTCACAGCTCGAATCGGGCTCTTTTTCACGCGGGAATTGACGTTCGGTTGTGCATCTTCAATCTACGACCGCAATGTTTTTTTTTAAATTTTTGTCAATCGGAATCTCAGTGCTAATCTTGCCTCTGGTCACAATCTTGCAAATCTAGAGTATCAGAATTTCGAACAAAATTCACCCCGATTGCAAAGTCGATGTTACATTATGAAAAATTCACTTTTGCACTAAGATTTGTATCCAATTTTAAAAAAAAAAGGTGAATTTTTTAAATCGGTGAATTTTTAGACATTTTTAGACATTTTTAATAAATTCCGTCGAAAGTAACTCAAACGTTAGAGAAACCTTAGAGAAATTGAACGTTGAGCCCACGACACCTCATCTACCACCACCACTGCTAAAACGAGGAGAAAGTGACGATGTGGGGGGCAGACGTATCGAATCGAACAAATCATTAGAATTCAATCGAAAATAACGCAATTTTTCCGACACACCTAACTTTCTAGTGTAACAAGATTGTACAAGATTGTTGTGCGCTGGTATCGGCCATTTCCCCCTACTTCAGTAGTCCCATCGCCTCAGGTCTATATTTCGTTTAAATCACTTTGTGATTGTGTGAAATATAAAGCAAGACAAGTATTTCTGGAAACCAACACGTTTTGAAGAATCGCAAGTGTCTTTACTTCTTAACCCTCCGACCCCCCTCCCCCCCCCCCCCCTCCGAAAAAAGATAAAATGTGAGAAAATATATTTACAGTGAAAACTGAAGGCGGAAAAAAGTTCAAATATCTGTACACTTTTGTCTCTACACAATACTATTGAGTTACTGTTGTCTTCAGTGAGGGTGCGTTGTAATTTTATACTAATTTATAGAGAAAACCAATATAACTCAGGTTATTAACATTGTCGGCTTATTACCGAGTTCCTAACCACCAATCATTCGAAAAAGACGTATTACAAAAAAAATGTAGGAAACTATTTTTTAGCCTTCTACTAAGTTCTTGGCCTCAACCTTGACCTCAGTATAAATAAATCACTAACGAAACCCAAAACTGTTTCTGGTATTTGCAAAGTTTTAAATAAAAGTTTTGAAAGTTATTTCCACTTTATAATTTTATTGATATTAAATTTGTTGAAAAAACCCTCTAATTATAAGTAGCCAAGAAGTACGTGTAGTCGCATCATGGATTCACAAGTTAATATGCAGTTAAAACTAGACGTCCTGTCACGAACTGTGCGCTTATCTAGGCTTAATTGCGCGTAGGAATTGAGCGCAATTGTCATATCGAATGGCATCCAAAGCTTGGCGGGTTCTCCTTGTTACCCATAGCAAACACAAGCAATGTCCCTACCAATGGACCTCCGGGTTACCCGGAGGTCCATTGGCTGAAACTTTGCTTGTGCACAGGCCGTATGTGCAGAATTTGATAGCCCTACCATCGTCATAACGCGTAGATTAACGCGCAAATAGACGTGCTATTTGTGCGCATTTCAGGACAGGATTTCTAGTTTTAACTGACGGTGCCGTGTTGACGAAGTGATCCGCCAATGAGGATCGTTGGAGGTAGTCTCGATTTCAAATATGTCAGCATCCGTTTTACTGCAACAGGATGGTGGATGACTCCCACGCATAGGTGGAGTTCTTATTTTTGTAACCGGCGTGACAAGAATATCTGCCCCAACACCATCGTTCTTTTAGACCGTCCCCTTCTTGTATAATATCAGAAGTAAATATACAGTTAAAACTAGAAGTCCTGTCACGAACTGTGCGCTTATCTAGGCTTAATTGCGCGTAGGAATTGCGCGCAATTGCCATATCGAATGGCATCCAAAGCAAGGCAGGTTGTACTGGTTATTCAGAGCAAACACAGGCAATGTTTCTGCCAATGGACCTCTGTGTTACCTGGAGGTCCATTGGCTGAAACATTGCTTGTGCACAGGCCATATGTACAGAATTTGATAGCCTTACTATGGCCATAACGCGTATACTAACGCGCAGATCGACGTGCTATTTTTGCTCATTTCATGACAGGACTTCTAGTTTTAACTGTACTACAAGTATATCCAACTACCTGTTTTACGTTTTAGTTGAAATATTGTTATGAAAAGTGTATATATTTTTTTATTTAATCATGTCTTTAATGATTTAAGCACAGAAATTAAGATTTTGTTTGTGTTTGACATTATTTTTTACCTTTTGAATACGATAACCATGGAAAATAGATATTATTGGTAAAAGAGGAAATTTTTCAGATTTGCCAAAATGTTGACGGGGCGAACTGATATGGGTTTAATATCGAGTAGGAGACCCATTATTGTTAATTACAGCTTGACAACGTCTTCTCATGCTCCCAATCAGGTTCCAGATGGTCCTTTGTGGGATATTGTTCCATTCTTGGACCAGTATGACAACAAGCTCCTGGACACTTCTTGGTTGTACTGGACGGACAGAAATTGCAAGCTGCAACTCATTCCAGACATGTTCGATTGGATTGAGGTCAGGGGATCTTGCTGGCCAGTCCATACGCTCTATCCCCTCCCTCGGTCGGTACTCCCGGACAGCATAGGCAACATGAGGACGGGCATTATCGTCCATCAAAATTAATCTATCACCCACTGCACCTGTATACAATCTGTCGGGGGCATCCGGGATCTCATAAATATACCGTTATGCAGTCATTGTACCACGGTCAAGCTCTGTACGTCCATCCCAGCTGATGCCGCCCCAGACCATTATTGACCCTCCACCATAGCGATCATGCTCAGCAATGTTGGCTGCATGGACTCGCTTTCCTGGTCGTCTCCATACCCTAGAACGCTGTGTTGTCGAGGCAGTACCTTGACTCATCTGTAAAAAGGACAGGTCGCCAATCTTCTCTGGTCCATCCAACGTGATCCATGGCCCATTTATGTCGTCCCTGGTGGTGAATGCGAATACATGGTCTTCTCAATCGGAGACCACCTTCGTGTAACCTTGCCCGGATAGTCTGCGTCGCAACATTTACCCCGGATGCATTCTGAAGGTCTCTGCGAAGCTGGGTTGCTGTGTCAAAGCGATTCCCACGGGCCTGAATGATCAAAAACGGTCTTCAGCTGCAGATGTTGGCCTGTCTCTGCCACCACCATGTCGTCTGACTGGTGTGCCATACTGCTGAAATCTTGCCCAGGCTCTGGTGATCACCGTGTGGTGCACACCAAGGGCTTCATCAGCCTGGCGAAGGGTAGCCCCTTGTTCCCCATCCCTACAGCTCGCCACATTTCTGCTTCAGACAAATGTCTTCTTACATTTGCATTCACTATATTGAGTCATTAAATCACAAGGGTTTGTGTTTAAATGAAGACTGAATACCCTAAACATTTCATGTACATGTCGACAGTATACAAAAACATCATGAAAATCAGGGGTACACGCTTGCCATGAATGTCACGAAAAGTCTGCCTGTCAAGAGAGCTAATGTAAACACTGGAGACCATCTCAATACATTCCTCAATCACATCTACCAAAAATATCGCAAATGTGTCACAAGAAAATTTCACGATGAAGTGTCAAATATGTGGTGCTTAGCAAACTTTGAGTTGTATACTAATAGGCCTACAGAGATCAAAGTTTTTTTTACGGGTGACTTGGCAGTTCTGTCGCCTTGTAAAATATTTTGGCTGCCTGCACAGGCAAAGAGTAGCAAATTCTAAATATCGTTGATATTAGAAAATTCATTGTAACTTGATAGTGTCTATACCATATACGATACCCGATACTGACGATACGTGCATGTATGCCAGTGCAGTGTAGATCTTAACCAGTCATTATAAATTTATAAATTATAGGAGATTGTAATTTCATCAAATAAATTGAAATAAATAACGTTGACGATCGTCTTACTTGACGTTGACGGATATACAAAATCACCGAATATCCATTCCTGGTTCTCGGAAAGCCTTAAATAATTTATTGAATTCACAGACCTGCACAGACGAAAAGGAAACAAAACAGTTTTCGAAACATACGTTCTCTGCAACTTTCAATTCCATGTCACCCAACGATTTATAAATAGAAACACACACTCGTTCATGTGAACAATTCAGTGTGTGGAACGTCATAAACTAGAGGAAGGCAGCAGCGCGGAAAAAAAAAACATTCGTTTATCGTCTGCTGGCAGAGCTTCGAAAAACCGGTTGTGAAGCCATAAAATAACATTATTCGCGTCAGTAAATTTTTAGAGTATGTTCATTTCACCCAAAAATGTTGCGCACAACGCTGTTTAATACTTTAATTTCGCAGTTTAATGGGTGAGCAGATAAACCCAAAGCAAACAACAACAAAAATTTGAAAGCCGAGATATGTTTGCTACACCGTAAACAACAGCTACTGAATGTCAAGAACAAATCTGTGTTCGCCCGATTCGACGATTGTACTTCCAAACAATAGCCCAATTCATGAGAATGTTTGGTTTTTGAGACGTGTGACTCTTTCTTGAACGTAAAATGTCAAGTTCGTAGCAGTAATAAGAGATAATTTATTAACCCTGAAAAGCAGACCACACTTGCACAAATAATTCTTGAATAACTATTTTTTTTTTCATTTTTTGTCTCCAAAACATAGGTTATGACCCCTCGTTGGAACGAGCTCGTTCCAACGAGGGGTCATAACCTATGTTTTGGAGACAAAAAATGAGAAAAATAATGAAAATTAATTGGCGATTTTTGAGAATAGCGCTGGCCGGTTTTGGCCGTTACGTTGGGTAAAGGGTTAAATTACTGGACATGCTGACGTGAAGTGAAACTAAAAGGAAAAAAAAACGCGAGTGCTTGTAATCTAAACTTTATTTGATCACGCCCATAATTTTCAAGTCGTCCTTTTTTGACGTTTTTCTTCGATTTCATTGGATAACCTCTGAGGTCCCTTTTCTCAGAACATGGCCCATTTAATAGTGATGCTTTAACATGTTTACTTTCCCACCAATAAAGCAATTGAACCCCGATACGTGTATACTACGAAGAATCAAGTCATTGCACTGGTTTTGCATTCTATTTTGTGATGAAACTTCCAGTAATGGTTTTTCTGTTGGGTAGGTTTGAAGAGTTGTTACTCAATCCAGTTGATTCCTCCCTTCTGTATCCATCACACGTAATCACACTTAACGACACCACAGCAGAGAATCATGCGTATATGGCTAGATTCTGCACATCATCTACTCTAAGTCACGTTCACTTCCCGTGAATCGCACTTGATTGTTTGACCTAAAATATGCTTATGCATGCGTTACAAGGCGCAGTCCTTTTGTTTACAATTACAGCGAATCGTTCACCGTTGTTCGTAAAAGGTAACCTATCAGTCAAATTGGCGTTACCAGGCAAAAATGGAGTAGTTTTTGTGTGGTGAGGAATTAATGCTGGCAAACGTGAGGATTAGATGAATGAAGGACAAACAAAGAAGAGAATTGTACAAAAAAGTCAACGCTAACTAACATTCAAAGTCGAAAGTGGAGATTTGTCTGAGTTTCCTCTTCTCCTCGTTCACCAATTCGAACGTCGCGGCTTCCCAAGTGTTTGTATTTGTATTTTCTATACTCTGATGTATACTTACAACATGTCACTTGACTGCGGTTTTTACTAGAGGAAGACTATTTAAGCACGATATAGAAATTGAAATTAGAAAATGTAAATATTGTTATACAACAGTGCATTGTGCACATCATTGTTACAAACTATTCCCCAACGAGTCGCAGTCTTTCGCTCTAACCGAATCTCGAATCGAATTTCATATCGAATCCACGCCCTAATTGTTACGATATTATCGCCAACGTAATAGTGCTGTCTATTTCACATGTGAAATTATACTATCAAAGCCATACAGTATCGAGAAAGGGTATCAATATAGAATCAGTATAAAAATCAACTTGGAAATTTTTGACCATTTAACCAACAGTACAAGTAGATGAATCTATCACTTATTTCCGAAAGTTTCAACAATTTATTCGTATGGCAGTCAATGGCATTTCAAGTGCAAACCTAGTCATGGACAAGTGCATGGAACCGATGTACTTTCGTTACTATTAGAACCAGAAAGGACTAAGTTCTGACCCATTGGCATTCAAATTACCAGAAGCTATCGCATTTCATGGATCATTACCACAATTTTCTGTTCATAATATTTCACCACATCACCCCTCTGTTATCGTAGCAGCGGGACTAGATTGAAATGAGTATTGGCCAGGTATCACCAACGTAAACGGCGCAAAAGCCACATACCGTCCATTGAATTGAACAAGGCGCCGTCTACAATGCTCTAGCATTGCATGCAGCGTCTTGTTCCACTCTAGACGTAACACCATCTCCGCTATTGCTTCAAGTGACATGTTTTGGTATTTTCCGGCTAAATTTGAGTTATCGAGTTAACCTTCATCCTACCAACATATTTACCGACAAATCCTACTGAGTGGATCATTTGGATCCCAGTAAAAATATAATAAAAATAAGCATAAAAGTTGTCAAAACTTTCAAATTTGTATTTTATGATCCCCATTGAATATTACTTGAACAAGTTATTGTGATTCGTACTGACTAACTCTCAACTATAAGATCAACCATTACATGGTGATGAAGAGACCGAAAGCATATGCAAGTGTACTACAATCTACAGCATTAGTTATACCGGCTGTTATCTTATCATATCCTGAAGCTGTTGTCTTCCAACATTCGTTGGAGTTCTTACCCAAACTGTTCTATTTTTCCCTCCAAAAGAATTGTCAGTGACCTGTTCATGTGTTGTCGCTGACGAAATAGGTGAGCCCCATCCACGACTACACCCAGATTTCATGTCAATATAAGTTAAAACAGAACTTATTGAAAATTAACAGAGTTTCCATCTTTGACTTTAAGAAAGAAATCAAGATGTGTTGTCGATCCGGATGCAAATATTTTACGACATGGTTTAGAAGGAATATTCCAACTTAGTGATCAGAGAGATCCACTCAGTGAGACGGCCTCTTATACTTCTCTTGTAATAAAGCCTGAAGAAAATCAGTACAAGATATCAGACACAGGTTACCCACGGTCGTTATGTATTCCATGGAAGCCAATAAATGTATCCAATTTGTCGCCAAAGAAAATAACGTTCACCCACACCACTAAATATTGGGGAGGTTAAACAATTGTACAATAATGAATTTTCTCAATACTTCGCTGCATTATGGGAAACATTTTTAGCTTGAGACTTTTGATATTTCAAATTCGCTGTGCAGATGATTAAAATAGGGGGGGGGGATTATTTGTATGAATACAATACATACACAGAAGGACGCGATGCGGGATTGCGATCATAAATACGGCTCGAATACCACCGTTGAAGTGAAGAACGAGAGGCGCAGCCTCAGGTCCTATCCTTCCACGATGGCATAGGTGCCGTGTTGACGAACTGATTCGTCAATGAGGATCGTTGGAGGTAGTCTCGATGTCAAATCGTTCAGCATCCGTTGTACTGCGACAGGGTGGTGGATGACTCCCACACATAGGTTAAGTTCTTATTTTTGTAACCGGCATGACAAGAATGTCTGCCCCAACACCATCATTCTTTTGGACAGTCCCTTTCTTGTATAACTGAAGAAGATTCATTCATGGAACTCTGCTGGAATGCATTGTCCAAAAAAAAAATTGCCACCATCTTTTGTCAAACTGGCAAATGGAAAGTCATTATTGCCAAGCATAGCAAACACTCGAAAGTGACGATCCCACCTTGTTCCTCTTCTATCCTGACAATTCTATCGTTGGGTCCTCGACGGTGGATATAGCTGTGATTCTTTACTTACAGGCTCTTTGTCCTGCCTGGGTACAGTGCGGCTTTAGAGAGCTCCATCATTTGGCCTGCGCTCATGGTCCCTTTGCGTGCGCGAAGTTCGTTACATTTACTGAATGTTTTAAATCTCTGGATTGGATACACCACTGAATGAAAATTATAAACGTTATGTTGGTCTTTTACATGGTGTTTCCTGTTCAAAACTATACATTGTTAAATTGTTAAATGTATATTATCGGCAGATGCCAAGGAGGTACTAATTGCTCTCTAATGAATTCAAATTTGTTTGTTGTACAGTAGGATTAAATCAATAATCTGCCCATTAGTCCTCCTCAGAGTAATTTCTGTTACAAACTTTACTCTGTTAAATGGCTGAATGTAGATAGGAATATGACGAAGGTGTGCTAATGGATCTCTAATGGATTCTTTTATGTATTGTAGCAATCACCCACGTGATGACTGGTATCCAACTGACATCTGTTTGTCCTTCATGTTATTCAGCGGGCTTAAAAGTGTTATTTGATGTGTCGTTAACCATGCATCTAGGGAAAATCTATTCTTTCCGCGGGGCACTGTGAAGCATGTCTCGAGCAACGAGCAATATCCAGTTCAATGCAAATGTATAAAACTCCATTGAGAGTATTTTTGTAGGAAATTAACATCTTTGCGTGTCTCCCTTATAACTGTAGTTTATACATAGCAAAACTGGATGCACCGAAGAGCGCCGGGAGCATTTCGTACCAAGGGAAGCAGGTGCATCAAAAGGGCACGAGGCTCTGGGTATGAATTAAGACTGAGAGTTGACAAAGTATCATAAATCTTAATGTGACACACATTTGACAACCCATATCGCCCCTTTAATTGACCAAGGCGCCATCAGCAATGCTAAAGTATTGCAGCAAATGGCATCATGCTCCACTCAATATATATATATATATATATATATATATGTAGGATGAAAGACTCTGACGCCGATGGGGATCGAACAGATGCCTTGACGAGAGTACATTTCTGCGGCACCAATCATCTAGCGAAACTGGACCAGCGTCATAGACCACTCGGCTACCAACAAGCCCCCAAAAAGCATGCTAGCAGGTCGAGCGTCCATGGAACTGGCACAGTCCACACGAAATTACTCGGTATCCCCCAGAATTAGCTGTTTACAATGAATTATACCATATAATGCAGATGAAATCAGTGAGAATCAATCTCTTTTTCAAATTTCCTGCCTGATGTATACAATACAGAATTCGGCATTTCTGTTATGCATTTTTTATTTGCATATTTGTCAGTGTGTTTTTTTTCTTCATATCCTTGCTTGTTTATCAGATCGAAAAATGTCAGTTCACCTTGTTTTGCTGAAGTTCCGAATTGTTTTCACCAGCATGGCACTTTCGTGTCACAAAAAAAGGGAATTCATCACAATTTTACATTCAACAATACTGCGTGTATATCTGATCATTTTAACAGCCACAGCAAAGAAAATGAATGTCGTCAGGACCATTGTGGTAGGGGATTTTATACCACCTTTAAAGGTAAAGTACCATCCTGATTAGTTGGTATCTCTCGTCCGGGGACGACCCTCACGGTACTCTGATCTGTAGTTTCATTTCGACCATGATCAGTCTTAACGCTGTACCGAAACTGTCTTGTGTCACATATTTAGCCATTCTGGATATTTTAGCCGTAAACAACGTGTTTTTGGTGCCAAAACGTTAAATGGGAGGCGATGGAGTGTGTGGGTGGGTGGGGGGGGGGGGGGGGAGGTATTTCGCCGTCTGATCCAAATAGAGTGACAGAGGTTTGAAAAATGACCTGACAATAATTATTTCAAGAGTTAATGGACAATTAATCACGGAGACGTTCCGACAGAATATGAAAGTTCTGACGAACTCCTTGGTTGGCGAAAAGAGATGAGTGAAAGGTTTTAGCGCGCCGAAGGCGCGCAGGGACGATATTGGATTTACAAATCCCTTGCGACCCGGTTAACCTTATTTTATTTCCTTGGATCACACAGGCCTAGCTTTCCTATTGCCCAAAATTGAGTCTGAGGGGGGCATGCACGCGGTTAGAATAACCGGCAGTTTACGTTGGAGTGTTAGATGGTCAATACTCAATCCCTCAACGCTTCTAAAACTATTAGAGAGTGGGCTCTATTCGGTTCCAGTTCGGCGATGGTAGAGGTTTGAGTCCCACCATGGTGGCGAGCCAGAATGTAATGTTGTGCGATGGCAAGTTTAGGGAAGATGAGAAAAGAAAACCAAACAGCAACGCCGGTTTGGTAG
This sequence comes from Pictodentalium vernedei, assembly GCA_031216915.1. Lineage (NCBI taxonomy): Eukaryota > Metazoa > Mollusca > Scaphopoda > Dentaliida > Dentaliidae > Pictodentalium > Pictodentalium vernedei. The sequence continues at coordinate 87,863,175 of CM062296.1, read as the reverse complement.
CGGCCCCGGTATATGACCATAGCGGTTACAAAAAAGAAGTGGAGCAAGGTCCAACAGTTTAGTTTTGAAAAACCGGGAGTCATCCATCAAGCCTTCTGGGACATAGGATGCCGTATGTGATTTTGAGGTATCTGGTTATCCTTCGGGAATTCCAAATGACCTCCTCCACCCACCCCCCCCCCCCAAAAAAAAAAGAAAAAAACACACCCTCTCACTGACACACACCTCAAGCCCTTAAAAGGGTTGTTAAATCTTTATTCAAATGTTTATTTATATAAAATGTACACTCGTTCCAGCCAGACAAGCTTGTTTCAATCCTTGCCTAGTGTTAAGTGGTTTCTTGTATATGTTGCAGAAAGGTAGGTTGCACCAATTCCTCCTACGCTTTGTCTACCATTCCCATGCGTCTTCTTGATAAGAGTGTTGTAAGAAAATTTGAGAATGTTCAATTAGAAAAGTTATAGGTAGAGAGAAAGATAGGTATCCGTTATTGTATATTGTGCCTGCTGTGTGATTGTTGCTATGGATGGGGATAGGGGTGTGTTTCTTCGGAGCCCACTCCCCACACGCGGAGTTGCGAGGCAATCCTCACAGACTCAATCCTAAAGATCTCAATGAGTAGCGAGGCAATCCTCACTGACTCCACGCAGTTTAATTCTATTGAGTAATTTTAATTTACTGTGGATTATTTTGTTTTTCTGTTTAGGGTTCGGTGTTCGTTCAGCTTCACCATTGATTCACTATCCTGGAGTATGTGGAGGGTTTTGTTATATAGATCTTATTAAACGCATTTCTATCGCGCTTCAGCAGAGTTGCGAGGCAGTCCTCACAGACTCTATCCTAAAGTTCCCAAATGAGTAGCGAGGCAATCCTCACTGACTCCACGCGATTTAGTTATACTGTATAATTTTTATTTTATTTTATTTTATTATTTTTTTTTTTTTTTTATTTTCTGGAAACTTATTTTGTTTTTCTGTTAAGGGATCGGTGTTCGTTCAGCTCAACCATTAATTCACTATCTTGGAGTCTGTTGAGGGTTTTGTTTTGTAGGTCTTTTAATCGCGTATCAATAGTTTCTATCTTTTTTTGCCAGGTCGTGAAGTTCCTTTATCGGTGTCCATTTCGGTTTGCATAGTGCCACTCGCAGGGCATAATTTTGAACCCTCTGTAGCTTCTGAATGTTGGTTTTTCTTAGGTCGCTTGTTATTATGGCACCGTATTCTAGTACCGGACGTATAAATGTTTTGTAGAGCTTGAGAAGCACATCTTTGTTTGCTCCCCAATTTCTACCTCTGATCATCTTGAGAAAATTGATACGTTTAGTAGCTCTAACCGTAATGGAGTTTATGTGACTGTTTAGACTGAGATTGCTATCTAGGATAAATCCAAAAAATTTGGCCTCTTGATTTGCTTCTAGTTTGTGACCGTATAACTGGAGATCGATACTCGGGACTGGTTTTTTCCTTTGCTTTTTGAAGAACGCAACTTTTTGAGTTTTGGCGGCATTGAGTTTGATGCGCCACAGGGCGCACCAGCTCTCAAGATCGCGAATGGTATCCTGTAGACGATTTTTAATTATGTTTCTGGACTTGCTGGCTGTCCAAATGCCTTTGTCGTCTGAGAACGGCGATAGTTCAACAAAGTTTTTCCTTACTTTTTCTATATCATTCACATATATTATGAAAAGAAGCGGGCTTAGAACCGACCCTTGTGGTGTTCCTGCTTCGAGTATTACTTCCTCTGACACCTCGCGATTAACCCTCACCTTGATTTTTCGGTCAGTTAGAAATGATGATATGATCCTTAGAATTTTAGTGGGTAATCCCATTTTCGCTAGTTTATATCTCACGCCATTGTGCCATACCGAGTCGAACGACGCTTTTTCTACATCCAGAAAAGCGCGGTTCCGATTTCGTTTTGACTAAATGCTGTTTTCATATAATCGACCAGTCTATATACGTGTTTGATTCCCTCTTTCTGACTCCTATACGCTCTTTGCCATTTGTTGAAAAGGTTGATTGATTCGAGATAGCTGCGAAGTCTCGTAGTGAGAATCCGCTCAAATATTTTCTCAACACAGCTGAGCAAGCTAACTGGGCGGTAGTTGGAAGGGTTGTTAAGGTCTTTGTCGGGTTTAGGTATCAATACTCCTGTGGCCACTTTCCAGCATTTTGGGAAGTACCCGCAGGAGAGACAGCAGTTTAGGAGTTTGGTAAGTCTGCAGTAGAAGATGTTGGGGCACTGTTTCATTATTTTGTAAGAGACTTCGTCTTCTCCTGGGGACGAAGATGACCTGCATTTTCTGATTATACCCATGACCTCTTCTACGCTTATTGGTTCGATTAATTCATGGTCGTCCCCGTCTTCATGCCTTTGGTCGAAGTTCGGTTCATTAAAAATTGAGTTGTTATCTTGGACAAATTTATTTACTTTTACCTTAAAATCGTTGTCATATCTGTTCCCTTCTTGTGGACGATGCGCCTTCTTTAGAAGTTCGGCAAAAGCACTGGCCTTTGCCTTGTCGTCTATGGTTCCGTCGCTAGTCTTCAGCGCATTATTATTGGCAACTTTGCTCTTTTGGCCAGTAAGAGTTTTAAATGTATCCCAGAACCTCTTAGGTTCTCTCAGCCCATTTAGGTTTTCTGTTACTTTTTCCCATCTCACGCGATTGTCGTTAGCTATGGCCTTTTTTACTTCCCCATGTAGGCGATTATACGCGGTTTTAAGTTCTGCTCTTTTCATTTGCTCATTCTCTGATTGGTAAGCCCGGAAGGCTTTTCTTTTTTGTTTGATTATTTGAAGAGTTGTTTGGGTTATTCTGTTTTCCGCGTCTTTACTGTTTGCTTGGGACAAATTTCATCTAGTGTACTGTTGATAACCTCGCAAAGGTGGGTGCAGGCTTTTTCTAGTTCATGAGCATTTGAGGGGTCATTTGCCTTTATTTTTACTTCGATAATGTTTCTGAAGAGGTTCCAGTCAATTTTTGATAGGTTCTTCCTATTCACGGGGGATACCTTGCGGGTCCAGTATTACATTTCAGAGTGGCGTGAACCGGCAGGTGATCACTGCCTAGATCATCATCTCCAACAAATATGTCTGGCGAAAAGGTCGGTCATCTAAGTTATATATATGCCATTGATTCAAACAATGGTCGGGTTGAACGGTGTCTGTACATATAACTGTTGTTACACTTACATAATAACAGATTAACAGACTAATTACTGGCAACACACTGGACTTAGCTGGCCACATGTCTTTACAAAAACAAGTGTTTACTTAGATAAATACTTCATACCGTCGCGAGTCACTCGCGACGAAATGAGGTATTTATCTGATTAAATGGAGCCTTTTGTAAATGTTATTGAAGTGAAAACAACTCCTCATCATCACTCACTGACAATTAAAGCTGAAAGTTTGTCCAAACACAATTTCCGACACTTTATTGACAAAATAACTAATAAAATATTATTTTTTGTCTGTTTCGTCATCCGACCTGCTCATCACTGCCGCACTGCGTTTCCTTCACAAGTGAAAGAAAAATGTTTGGTGCAGACATTTTAGCCAAGGAATATTTTGGGTGTCAAATCAGAACTGCAGTTGACTAAATGGTTACCCTACAGCGTGAACACTGACCAAAATCTGGGTGTTTGTTTACAGTTAAATTCGTTGGACTGCTTTGGAGAAAGAAGTCTGTTCAGGACTCACATCGTCGGCTGAGTGCTAGAATGTTCTATGTCCCATAGGGGACATAGAACATTCTAGCACTCAGGCGACGACATGTTGAGGATAAACAAAGATTAAAAAAACATTCTCCCTATTCACTGGCACATTGGTGTCAGTTGCCTTGACATTCGTTTCTTCGGCACAGACATATTTCTTTGCTGGAAGATATAATATTCACACAATTCACACAACCATTGCATTGCCGTTAACATTACACCGATGACAAGAAAATTTGAAACGAAATAATCTTTACCCATGTTGAGTGGAGACCCTGCACTACTTTATATTGAAATACCCTATATATCCGTCCAGCAGAATGAGTAATGAAAGCAAAAAATATTTAGAAGCGTCGTCACTATCAGATTATGCAACCACCTTGAATCAGTTAACTTTTTTAACAAGAGGCAGTGAGGTTATAATAATAATAATAATAATAATAATAATAATAATAATAATAATAATAACACTTCGGCCGGCCGCTGATTTGTCGCGATTCTCGTATGAGAAGGCCTTGGTTACTACCAAGTTTCAATAGATGAATGGACACGTTATTCCATCGAACGACACACAAAAAATGTTTAGGTAAACTAGTCCCTCACTCCACCCCAATGTCCGACTATAAAATGGACGTCCGTGATTTATCACCGAAATGAGTTTATTACAATAATGGTTAGTTTATTACAAAAGTGGTTTTATTACAAAAGTGGTTGGTACGCGATAACCACTTTTGTAATAAAGTTTATTGTAAAAGTGCTTGCGTACTTTCTTCAGTCATTACCAAGTTTCAATAGGTGAATGGACACGTTATTCCATCGAACGACACACATACATGTTTAGTTCAACTAGTCCCTCACCCCACCCCAATGTCCGACTATAAAATGGACGTCCGTGATTCATCACCGAAATGAGTTTATTACAATAATGGTTAGTTTATTACAAAAGTGGTTTTATTACAAAAGTGGTTGGTACGCGATAACCACTTTTGTAATAAAGTTTATTGCCAAAGTGGTTGTGTACTTTCTTCAGTCACTACCGTGTGTTAACTGGTGAATGGACACGTTATTCCATTGAACGACACACATACATGTTTAGGTAAACTAGTCCCTCACCCCACCCCAATGTCCGACTATAAAATGGACGTCCGTGATTTATCACCGAAATGAGTTTATTACAATAATGGTTAGTTTATTACAAAAGTGGTTTTATTACAAAAGTGGTTGGTACAGGGCATAAAATCAATCGTGTACGTTTTATGACTGCTTATTTTAACCAAAGAGAAATAGGTACATTCATATTTCTGGACATCTAAAAATAGGTCTACGCAACCTGGATTAAAGGCAATGCCACCGAACTGGGACTTCATACAAAAATTCCAAGAATCATATAGTCATTTCTACGAGATCGAAACATTAAACTTGGGATCAATCTGAGCTGTGGTCAGTCAACTCGTCATTTCTACGGAATAGTACAATTATAGTCGCAGTCACAGTATGGGACAAGGTTCCACGTGAAGGCGCAACCCCGTCACCCCCACCTCAGGATTAGACTCCTAATCACTTTCTTGTTTAAAAATATACGTGAACCATACACATAAAGTGTGGGAAACCATACATAACTCACCGAATTTGCAGTGTACAAACTTTGACGAGAACGCTCGTTTCGGTCGCGTGGTGGTTACTACGCGAACGGATGAGCGGTTAGCCAATAGTTGCATCTTGAATGATAAAGTCTGAGTAACTAAACTGGTAGAATGCTGATTTTTTTCTCAGACTTAAGATTTGTTCACTCATTTTTGTCTGGTTATAATTAATGGGAGGGTGCCTATAGGCACTCTCCCATTAATTGTAACAATACAAATCGACGGAGAAGAAGTACTTTTACTTCCACGATAAAATGAAGGACATCCTTAGAATATGAAGCCTTTAACTTAAGGTACCTGCAGCTCAGAATAAAGCCCAAATATGGGCTTCTGGCACTCTACCAGTGAACCAACCTTTCTTGTGTCTTTATAGCGTTTTAGACTTTTGCTCCGAGAGGCTATAAATATTTCAATTCCACGCTACCTGCAGCTCAGAATAAAGCCCAAATATGGGCTTCTGGCACTCTACCAGTTAACCAACCTTTCTTGTGTCTTTATAGTGTTTTAGACTTTTGCCCCGAGAGGCTATAAATATTTCAATCCCACGCAATACATGAATACTTGTTAATGATAAAAAGACAGTTTCCCAAGAATTTGTACGTACCCGAGCGTTCGGTTCGCCATCTCCGAACAACGTGAACGGTCAATCTGGTAGAGTCATTTTTGAAATTTTGCATACTGAATTTGTCGATCATGAAGGCGTGGTGACGACAGACAGTTTCATGGATATTGGCGGAAATTGACTAGAATTTACTACTAACTATCTTGAAATCTAGTGAGCGAAATGGTGCATTACTCGTCATCTCGTCAACACCGAACCCCGTGCTATAATTAGGAAGAGACAGATGGATGGTTACCTCCAATAAAAAGGTGCACATCTAGATTATCTCACTATTTCGTAACCGATATGGATCAATGCTGCGACTCCTGCGTAGTTTGAATTATTCTCTTTTTTTCTTCAAAATATTTATTGTTGGTTTGCTTCCAGGCTCTCAAATCACCAGTCTGTTTCTGTTCGGAATTCGACGTCGTTATGGGCTGTTTGCTCATCCACTTTTTGCGCGCAAACGGCCTTTAATGTAAGATAAGATAAGAGAAACGTTATTGCAAAGATACACCCTAATAGGGCAGTATGCAAAGTGATACAGCTATATATATCAATAACAAAATAAGGACCAGTTATAAAAGTTCATGCTAAAATATACAACCAATAAATAATGAAGCTAAGCTTTCTCGATATACGTACAAAATGTGAGATTTGAGTATCAATTCTCAATGCGGTGATCAAAGATTTTGCGCACGGCACTGCAGATCACATTACACAGACCTTGACTATCATTTTCCATTATATATAAAAACTTTTCGGAATCACTCTTTTGAAGAATGGTATTGTCTAAGGAGTTGATGTTCTTCCATACTTCTTCTCTAATGCTTGAGTAATGTGTACGTGATATAATAAAGTGAAATTCATCTTCAATCACACCCAAGCTACAGAAAGCGCATACACGATCAGCAACGGGGGTAGGTGGCTGACAGTGCCTGCCCTTCTCAATAGCTAGCGAGTGATTGCTAATGTAGCGTGTCTCTGGTTACAAATATATAAGGTAATATTAGATGTCACGTGACTTCCCTGCGTGCTGATTGGTTGAAAAGAAACACCCTATTTTCCGATAGTTCGTCAGCGAAATCGCACAGACCTACTATCATTTTTGAAAAAAAGAATAGTGCACGGTAATAGTGCACGGTTATAAATAGTAACATTCGAATTCGCTTAGAAAATTCTACTGAAGCGTAAATACTTTACAAGACATCTCGTCCCATATACATTATTACATTTAGTTTGGAGAAACAAAAATATGTGTATCGAAAGTGATGTTTGTAGTAGTGTTGGGGGCGGGGAGGGGGTTAATGGAATAATGGTATTGTGTTTCTTGGGGTTTTGGTTCTCTACCTCTCTATCCCAGAACTATGAGTGGCAGAATTAACTTAGTTTACCTGTCTAAACCCTGAACCATTTTCTTTTCTCTTTGGCTGTGAATAAGAATATTATCTTGCATATATGACCGACGAAGAACACCCCCCCCCCCTCCCCCAGACACACACATATCAAATATAATAAATATAGCATGACTTTTATTGACTATGCCAAAATAGTGGTCCTCGTGGAAAGAATAGTCCCTCCGCTACGCGTCGGGACTATCCTCTCCTCGAGGACCACTATTTTGGCATAGTCAACTCAAAGCCATGCTATATTTATTAATTATTTCCCGTCACAGTTATAAATATTGCAATCAATAAATAATTAATTCCTCTTGAAAGCAGCAAGATATTAACATCATTTGTGGAACTACCCGGCGTAATCATAAAACTATGGCTCTGGTAGGTCTTCATATCTGGTTGGAATGTCGTCAAAATATCGATCAAGTCAAGTCTCGATTGAGCAACAGTTCTAGCTTTGATTCACAGAATATGAATCCCTATGAAATTTTTCAGAATCGATTCTCCGGAATTTTTCAGTTGCTAGAAAAAGCAATAAAATATTAAAGATATGGATGTCATTGGAACTGGCTCATTGAGCAAGTTCCAATGACATCCATATTTGTCTGGTTTTATTTAAGAAACTTGCAAAGTACAAATTTTCAGTCAGTTTTTTTCCCACTGTGTAGGTTAAAGTATTATGTACACCATAATTCTTGGAAATAAATCCGTTATCCTTGTGTTTTCCAGGGAGTATGGGAATTTACACCGGTTTAAGAACTCATACACCCTTCACCTCAGAGTGTATGAGTTCCCAAACCGGTGTAAATTCCCATACGCCCTGCAAAACACAAGGATAACAGATTTATTTCCAAGAATTTTAGTGTATTAATACTTTAACCTACATTGTGGGAAAAAAACTGACAGAAAATTTGTACTTTGCAAGTTTCTTAAATAAAACCAGACAAATATGGATGTCATTGGAACTGGCTCAATGAGCCAGTTCCAATGACATCCAAATCTGTAATATTTTATTGCACAAAAATATTAAATTTCCTGTATATTTATTTTTGTTCTAACATAACCGAGCAGAAGGTATGCATTAATAATTGAAAATGGGTACTTTTATAGTCATATAGCTTGCTCTTGTATATTCTTGTTTTTACACCGTGGTTAAACACTGTGTAAAAAAGCCACTGTAGATTGCAAGTTAGACCATACCTCTCAGCCAATCAAACAAAAGGATAACTAATAATACCCCCTAATATCCACATTGTACACTCCTTATTATTTACCTTCTTTTTAAATAATCCCCAGGCTGAACATATTGGTACTGCTCTATGTGGAATTTAAAGAATTTGTATTTGTGGAAACGAGAAGCGTGTGTCGTCCTGCATTACCAGGAAGAACATGGCCCAAACAACCCCCGAACTTCGTCCTCGTACCCTACCCAATAATCACACACAGACAGCCGTCTGCAAGTGGAGCTTCATGACCAAACAACTTGGCCGAAATGTGAATGGCCGAACAGTAACAGCCCAACAATATAGAGAACGAATTCGACAGGATACCATGAAGGCTGTGATGATACTGCATTCAACGTTTTCTTGCTTAACACTTACATGGTCTCAATTGTTAATGTTTTATTTCAAATGAAATAAACAAGAATGGTAATTAAATTTATAACGTCTGGTCTATAATATCTCTACGTAATACAACTTTTGAAAAAATCGAGATACTTAGATACGAGTGCGCCTCTTACCTCTCGGACGTTGTTGACTAAGCAACCCGACAATGCATGCATGGAGGTACAATTCCGTACTTTGGAACACTTGAATCCATGAAGTACCAGGGTATGGGTTTCTATTCTCTTTTTACGTCGCAATCGGTCGTCTTGATAATTCGTTATCTGCATGATAAATTGCTTCGGGAAATTATGATCCAACCCGAAACTCGGGGATAAATTTATCTAAGGAGTAACATAATAATGGTTTCGGTTATCTCCAACGTCGCACGCTGACGTAATTTACTTCATTTCTCACCAATAACTCGATTTTCATTTCCAAATCCTTCCGTTATGTGCTACGCTAATTTTCACTCGGGTAGAACAACAAACCATACAAACTGAGTTTCGATTGTATCCAGTATCGTACACTGACGCCAGGGACATCTTCGACGTCTTTGTAATTTCTATCGAGATATATTTGGGATATAATGGTCCAAAAAATAACATGAAGTGAGTTTCAATTGCCACTGTCGTCGTCACCCCACCTACCTTAGGATGCCATTTGTATAATTTCTTTTAAATATGTTATTTCTGTCGTTTTACAGCCCACTTCGAAGGCGCAATTACGGATATCTCAGCCAGCAGTTCAATAAGTGGAGAAATAAATCAGAAACAAAGTGCAGTTGAACTTGGAGATTTCATTTGTTATTTTGCAGCCAGCAGTAAAAACCCTGTACAGTAGAAGCAATGTATTTTCCAATAATAAAAACTTCTTGACAAAATATAAATCTCTATTGAGGGTTGCAACACCACTTGCTATCATTCGATTCATACATAACAGTTATTAAATGGTAAATACATCACTAGCTTGACCACATGAATTAGATTACATCATTCTGTGGACAAGGTGATATTTTATATAGGCTAACCTGCGTTAAATGTGGAAAATGTTACTTGTTTCAATTGCTAAATTTCAAGTATGGATTAATTACATCCCTTGATGTACCTTTGAGAGAAGCTAAGAAAAGTTTCCAATCAAAGGAAGATAATTCTCTTTCACTTTGGCGTAGGGACCTGTGAACGGTTCGAAATTAGATTCGGCTCGAAACCGTGATGATGATTCGATTCGGCTCGAAGCCAATAATCGAGGTTCGACATTTTCAAACCCAAGCCTACTTCCATTTAAACGTATAGGTCCATCATATTCGACATGAATAATGTTAACTCTTAACCTGCTGAGTATTTCCAAAATATTTTTTATCAAATCTAGTCATGAATGCTGTGAAGCAGCCGCGACTAGTTTTGATAAAATGCAACGAAATTTAACTCCAGAAAGCATTGGTGAAAAAGGTCCATGCCATTTACAGAGGGGAAATTTGATCAAATGTGGCAAAAGTACACTTATATCAGTGGCAAGAGAAATCCCCACCTGGGCAGGAATATCTGCCAATAGCATGCAAGGAGTTAGTACGTTCGAAATACCTGTCGCTATAATGATAGAAAATAACGTTCACGCAATTCCTTGCTATTTCTGTCCTGCATGGATCCACGAGGCTCAACGGAGAACCACATATACTATCGCCAAAAGCAACAGATTACATTGTAATTTCACCATTTTCACGGTTTCAACCACGAACCCTACAGTTTTGGGCTTGTCTAATTTATACCTCTATACGTATGCTGGAATACGTCTACCTTTCAATCTACTGACTAACTGTATCAGGATTCGAGATTAGATTCGTTTCGAAATCTTATATAATTTTCGAGCCGAAATCAGAAGTTCGCAGGTCCGTACTTTGGCGCCTTTCCTTTCTGTTTTCTAAAATGTCGTTGAAGTTGACGTTCAGCTAATAATTTTTGCATTTGATATTTTGAGCTTCCTTTGGTCCGTATCCTGAAGCTGTCCAAAGAGTTTTGATATTTTATTTTGATGAATCGCTCTCTGTTTTTTTTTTGCGAATGAAACCGTTATGATGAATATCAAGTTTTGAAAGAAACTGTTTTTTGTTCCGTTAAAATAAATTATTTGTTTTTATTCGTTGCAATCTCAACAGATAGAAGAAATCGCTTTGATGTCGCAAGGTGAAGTACACATTTTTACACACTGGTATATCTGGCAATGAAAAGTCTAATTAGCAGTACTGAACGTGTCGGTGATGATTTATTCAGTACGTCTGAACAAGCAGAAAGCTCAATTCAAATCCTAAAACATGAGAATGGTGAAGCAGCAAAATTTGACAAGGACTCAAAGGTCAACTTCGACAGTCCAGACGACGCTTCCTCTGATGATAACGACGAACTGAATTATCTAAAAGACGAGTTTGCAAACCCAAAGTTAATCCTTCGACACAAACAAAGACTCAGACTGGAGATCGGTAACGTAAAAGAGGACATTCTGAAACTAATAGGCAGTTATAAAACAAATAGAACACTTTCCGGAAAATATGAGGTTTTCATAGTGCATGGAGATAATTCAAGACACTTGGATATGGTTGACTTGTGACAAAGGAATCCTTGAACTCAAAAATGAATCGTAGTATAAATAAATGGGAAGTTGTTGTGATACGAACACGGGATTGGATTCTGTTAACCCTTTACCCATAGTAACGTTCAAAACCGGCCAGCGCTACTCACAAAAGTCGCCAATTAATTTTCATTGTTTTTTTTAAATTTTTTTTTTCAAAAACATAGGTTATGACCCCTCTTTGGAACGAGGTCTTCGACCTCGTTCCAGTGATGGGTCATAACCTATGTTTTTGAGATAAACAATGAAAAGAAATTAGTTATTCAAGAATTTTGTTTGCAAGTGTTGTCTGTTTGTCATGTTAGTCAAAGGGTTAAACAATCCAAGACTGCAAATGCTAAGGTAAGAACCTGACAAGAAGCAGAGGCTTCAGCAATTATTATCATCCTCTGAGTCACAATCACCACCAGATGAACTATTGTCAAAAATGCATGTAAAAGATCCATAGCCAAACTTCAAAGCACTTAAACAACATAGACTTCATGTTAATAGCTCTTCTGATTCGGACTTCGATTTAGACGATTCACACCCTCAAAAATTTAGATATGATGACAACTAAAACGTTACAAGTTAAAATCTGATTTACAAAAAGGACGCCAGCGAATGAGTCGTCGAATCGCATTTTTTTACTTATACCAGTTGTCAACATGAGTATGTAAATTCCGGTATTCAGTTCAAAGATCTCCATTTTCAACAGTTTTTAAAGGTACACATGCAGCTACTGTTAAAGGTCAGTGAGGAAATGTTGAACACATTTGTACTACTTGTTGGCAAAAAAAAAAACAAAACAAAGATTAGGTCACCCCGAGTGCTCATCATCATGCATTTTCAGAAGTGACTCGCACTTGCCAAACTGGCTTCATATTTGAACCCCATGGCATAATAATATTAGTTACCCCGTGTCTGATCACGTGGTACGGGTTTTTACATAGCCGAAGCCAGCCGTATCCCATGAGGCCGAAGGCCGAATGGGATACGGCTGGCTCCGGGTAGGTAAAAACCCGTACCATGTGATCAGACACGGGGTAACGAATTTATCTATTGACTTTCCGTTTGAGAAGCACAATCTATTTCACGTGTGAACACACTCAGCATGAGATCTTTTATCTTCCATTGTTGAGCTATACAGGTTTCTGTGGAATTTTTGTGCAAAAGAGTTTTTGTGAAAATATGCCGATATGACTCGTATAAAAAAATTATTGAATTTCTTTTTTTCCTTTTTGTCTCAAAAACATAGCTTATGAACCCCACATTCGAGGGTACTCGACAAGCTCATTCCAATAAGGGATCATGAGCTATATTTTGGAGATAAAAAATTAAAATATAATACATGTGCACTGTAAAACAGGAATGACGATTTTTTGCGAATAGTGCAGGCCGTGATCAGACCTGGGATAACAAATTTACATGTATTTATTAACTTCTACGGGGTACGGACAATTTGTAGATTTCGGAACGAGGCTTCCAATGGGTATGGGAAATTTGTCAGTGGCTGGGCGGACGTATCGTGGGTTTCAATGAATATGATCTCATACCACGTATCTATCAACCAATCAAATCAAAAAATTCACTTTAGTCAATAGATAATAATAATTCTTTATTTCAGACACAGTGGTCCATAGAACACACAAAAAGTATGTTATTCATCTTACTTACTTGATGCAAACACAAAATGAACTCACAAAGATAATTCTTTTCTCCCCCCCACCCCCCCCCCCCCCCCCACTGCATGCGTAACATACGTGTGGCCCGGGTGAGACAGACAGCATGGGGAGACTATTATACTATTATAATCCCTGATGGATACGGGTGTGGGATGGGAAAATCTCACGCGAGGGCAAGATATTTGGGCCAGACACTCGGCAAGCCGAGTGTCTGGACCAAATATCTTGTCCCGAGGGTGAGATTTTCCCATCCCACACCCGTACCCTGATTTGGGCCAGACACGAGGCTTGCCGAGTGTCTGGACCAAATATCTTGTCCCGAGGGTGAGATTTTCCCATCCCACACCCGTACCCATCAGGGATTATTTTTCTCCCCCCCCCCCCCACCATACAGCGGTTACGTTAGCCAGAGGTAATCGGCGGTCACGTGCTGATATAATCAACTCATTTGGTACTCATTGTTTTGAAAAACTAATGACACCATCGGAAAGAACATGCAAAAGTTATGCATATACCAAAGGTATATACCACGAAATCAATTAGGAACGGTGGCATCTTGGGGTCTAAAGAGTTTTAGAGCATCAAACTTAGCCCAAAAAGTGATACGATATGCATAACGTCATAATAACGTTATAGCGAACGTAGTGAGCGGCCGAAGGCCGCGAACGAAGAGAGCATAATGGTAACGTGTGTGTATGTGTGAAGATATGAGAAAATTTGAAGAATATTTCAGAGAAATGTATAGGCTGAGCAATCCAAAAATCTGTGTCCGGAAGTAAACTCCATGGACAAAAAATTGTAGTCGAAGTTGATCAAATTGTGTTGTTTTCATTGGAAGAAATCGAATTAGATTTCTGAAAAAAGGAACAGGTGAGCGTGCAGGAAATGCGTCACCTGGTTCTCGGTTCCGTCAAAAATCGAAACCACAAAAGAAACGCACCTTGCGCTACATTAATTTTGTCGTTCAATTTTTAAACTTCAATTCCTTGTAAAAAAATAAATCAAAATTGTTGAAGGCCACAAAGTGGCACGCTTGTTAATAAAATATCTAAGAACAAGTGTGTCTGCAAGAAATTCTATAATTTTAAGTATTTTCCTTTCGCGAGACGTTTAAAAACGATGAGTCGATGTTTTCTCGCATTTCTTATTTCTGACCCGCTTTTATGTAAACAACGGGTTTACCCCTCTCGGGCTTATGACGATTTCCGCTGGAAGCCTGAGATACGTAGTATACAATTAAAAGAGGCGCACAATGGGACTCATGCACTGATCAGTGGACTCATGAGACTTTGCTCTTCATTGTTGGATGCTGTACATTTCGGCTCGTCAATTTTTCCCTATTTTTCTGACCCAATAAAGTTTTTGGAACGATTTTTCCACTTCAATATTTATCAAAAAGTGCGGTAGGCCTACCGGTACCCGGTATTGATATTTCGAACACAATCTTTCCATTTTTGAATTTTGAAGTGATGCAGTGTTACACCCAAGCACCTCCAGTCCAGTGGAAACTCCACAGAATATTATTGCTACTTTCGGATTGACCCACTTTTGCGTCACGCAGAGATTCTTGTAACGTTGTATACCAATTTTGGCGAGGAAAGACGGTTTTCCGTCTTCAGGTTGTGATTGGAAGAGAAAATTATCAAATCACACGAAGTGTTGATACATTTTTGTTTTTGAATACAAAATCATTCAGTAAATAGTTCATGATTGATTCCTTCGGAAAATAAGGCATTATTAATGGAGACCAGAAGGTGTTGTTTTTGATCAGTGACCGAGTCCGATCCAAGTTACACTCGGTCTGTCAGTCTGCAAATGCATTTGCAATTTCAGCCAAAATCAGGCGACCAGCTAAATGTGACTACAAATTAAAGCATCGGAATAAAAGTAATTAATTGTAATTATTCTATAATTTGATAATTTTACTTACACTCACTGATACTGAATTCATTTTCTATCTCAGTATCTGGTCCAAAACTTTTTTACATGACGTTTAACAACCCAGTGGCGGCGCCACAGCCTGGCACAGGAGGAGGGATAGCTGAAACACACATAATTTTCCCTCGCACCAATCAGATTTCAAATTTCTATCTGACCGTGGTTTTCCCATCCAATATCACACCGCAAACCACACACAACAATACACACCGTGTATGGTGTTGTAGAAATGCTCACATATCGCTCCCGTGGACTCCAATTATGGAAATCTTTCATGGGGAGACCACCCCCATACCCCCCTCCTCCAGCTATAAGGCTTGGCATCTCCTCATTGCACCCCTCCCCCCATATCTTACTTAAGTCTCCCCCGTCCCTCCCCCCCCCCAAAAAAAAATTGAAATCCTTGCGCTGCCACTGCAACAATCAGTCGGTATCAAGAAAACTTGTGATGGAAAGAAAATACAACCGCAGATTTGGGTTCGATGGGGTGATTGATGCCCCCCCCCCC